>OX463862.1:18331817-18525810 GCA_949825065.1 Odontocerum albicorne
AAAAAAAAAAAAAAAATACATGGCAGAAAACAAAATAAAAATAAACCCACACATACCACCTCAGGTTAACTGTCAAGAACGAGAAAAAGAACAAATAACAAAGCACACTCATATATAATAATTAACTCACTTCATCCTGGTAAGAATCAATTATCACTTTATTCTTATAAGTAGTCAAAACCATATAAAAGTCCATACAATGCTTATACCGATTACCCCAATCTGTGTTTTCTTGTTATGCAGGAGTACGAATGTTGAAATTTTTCAGTACTTCATTTTACTATACAATATTTTGCCGAGTGAACCTACAAAGAACGTGTAACATGATAATCAGAATTGGTTATTTAATATAGATATTTATATAAAGTAATTTCTGTAAATACGTATATTTCTTTAAATATTTATTACATTACACAATCTTCTCCCTTTTCTAAAGCGAAATTTAACACAACGATGTTTTGTTTTGCCAAATTTTCATTTTGTCCATTTTAAGGCTTACAAAATTATTTTCTTGCTGATTAGAAATGCGACAGACTTTCGAGACGTTTTTCTCGTTTTGTCCTTAATTTTCCTTATTTTCTCTCATTTCGTTCTTCTCCCTAAGGTTTTTTATAAAAAAAAAAAAACAATTCCTCGTTAGAGACATTGGCGGAAACAAATTATTTTTTGTTTCTTCTTCGAGGAAAATGGTAAAAAAATGTATCAAACATGACGACCTCCGTAATTTAGTTGGAAAAACGCCCGTTTTTTTAATCGGTTATTCCGGATTCGATTCCTTCACAATCTAATAATTAGACTATGAAAATTTATATTCATTGTTTGGAATTTTATTCCATTAAATTTATTGTCCTATGATAATCTTTGCATGCTTTAAGAAGCGACTGAAAAAACTCTTAATTTTTAGTCAGTAAAATAACGTGTTTCATTCCTGATTTTTCTTTTCCTATCCTCTCCACCATCCCTTCCTTTCCTTTTGATGGATGATATCTCACTTTATATGAAAAACAATGTTCGGGTGATTGTCCGTCTTTGTGGGTATATGCTCATGTATGTGTTTATGGATTTCGTGGGGATGGATAGTCATTTGAATGATTTATGCGACCACGTAATTAGCTTCTTTTACTTTTGTCTTGTTGGTTGGAAGAGATTGCCGCCTGGCAATCAGCCTACCAGATTATATTAGCAATAAAAGTGTTAAATAAATAAATAAATAATCTCTTTCAATGAACCTGATAAGATAACGTTGATAGATTACGATGTTTTTAGGTCATATATAAAAAACAAAAAAAAATTGAATGAAAACAGAACATTTTTAATTGAAATTTTCGTGATCTTATTGGAAAGATGCCTGCCTTTCAACTTAAAGGTATCGAGGTTAACGGGTACCATACGAAGGAAAATAAATAATGGAATGCATAAAAATATGATCTAAATTGTTTCGTGTCTTAGCGCTTTCTGTGTCAATATTTATGGTATATTTAAATGTGAGTGTTTCATATGCGATAGTTCCAACCATGTGTTATTATGAACTGTGAGTTCCGTGGTGACTCCAATGGTTCTTAATTCAAAGGCATAATTACTGGGTCAGAAAACAATATTATCTCTCAGTCACGCTCTTCAACATGGTTGAATCACCTATGTTGAAGAGTACTGTAATAATGAATGAAGAGCGCATTCAAATACACTCAATTTGTTTAATCATGCATTGTTTATTCCACTTCATATAACGATAAAACCCTACCGGTTTCAAGGTTTTTACTTCGTTATCAGGGAGCACAAACAAGACTGTGCAGTATAAATTTTAACCTTTGTTGTAATTTTTTTAATATTTAAAATCAACCTGACATTTTATTAATACATGCATATATAATTTATAGTTAAGGCATTAACATACTGGAGGTTTAAAGACATTGATGATCCCCTGATGATGATGTAAAAACCTTGAAACCGGTAGGGTTATCCTATTTTTTTTTTCTTCTTATTCAACATGTGCAAGTGTGTGGGCTGAAAAACATCTGGTGTCTTCGTGGCTGGGCTTGCTCTATATTGTTGGGTGTATCTTGGCCGAGGGGATGTTATTAGATGAGCGCGAACCTTTTGATAGCTTCTCTCTTAAATATATTCTATGCCTCATATGTGTTTTTAAAGTGTATTAAAATGTGTTATGTACATACTATGTTGCTATCAATAAACCTATATTTATTTATTTATATAAAGATGAATAAACAGTGTTCAATTGGTATTTTAATCTCCCGAGTGTTAATGACTTAACTATATAAAATATAAAAGTACACTAACTTGACGAAAATATAAATTCAGATGAAATAAGGGTTGAGAGTTAATAACAGCTATGTACCCACCAGAAATCGAGACCATTTTTCACCTATACAATTTTTTATTATGTATGATACTCTTGAATACCATGTATCCAAACTGATAATTCGAACATATAATATTTGACAGCTTGGCGGGGAGACAATATTGTATTCGATCCCAGTAATAAAGTCTTTGGGTTAGGAACACTGGAGTAGCACAGAACTCGCAGTTCATCATTGCACGTGTTGCCAATACTATCGCACAGGAAAAGGCAACAATTGTTCACATTTGTATTCGGAACTTGCATATATCGTTGACAAATTCTTTTTTTGGGTACCAACGGAAATCGAACTTGAAACCCCCAGATCAAGCATCTAAACAACTAGGCAACGGAGTTCGTCACTTTAATAAAAAAAGCATGATATTTCAAACCTCAATTAGAGTTCGAGCGCTCTTCAGGATAGCCAACACTCTCTATAAATTGTCATTTTTATTGTTATGATTTTTCATAGAACTGACAAAATAAGTGATTAAAAAAATGTGTATTTATACAACGTAATAGAAAATTTATCCCACAAAATAACTTTGCGAAATTGGTTGGATCAAATCACCATTTTGTGGTTTATGAAAAATGGAACAACGATTTTATTTTCAGTTAAATATTTGGTTTCCGATCACTTTTAATCTCGAAATCAGATATATTCAAAATTTTCAAAATACTTACGAGTACATACATATCCCCACGCTATTTTCGTGTTGGAGTAGGCAGAGAAGACAGAGTGTCAGAATAATTCGGATTATTTTCAATATTCTTTCACGTCCAAGTTTTACTTCCAAACATCAAACTTGGAACTAAAATACTTTTGTTTACTATCATATTAGAAGATTTTTATATTGTCCTGTTGAATTTAATACTCTATCTTTATGATATAACATACTTACGAGAAAAGTTCAGCGAAGAAACGAGCATGAAGAAACGTTGGCGTAGAAACCGCAAGGAACGTCCTAGATCCTGTTGAATTTAGTCGGGCTCATTTATTTCCGTGCCCGGTTGATCCAGTATAACATACTACATGTTTCCACTAGGTGGCAACAGATGATGGCCTATTATTCTCATCAGACATGCCTTGAATCGAGCATGTTGTACCGATGTAAGGACAAGTTATAATGTGTTGTGTTTCTTGTACAGCTCAACAATCACATTAAATGTGACTTATGTTTAATAACTCATGTCTTTGCATATTCATCTTGTATCTTGTCACCCCTACTCGGACGGAAAATGGCGTGATGATATGTTTTTATCAGCGATAAATTAAAAACGAAAATATTAATTAGAAAATATAGACAGCACGAAATGTATTTTAAAAATGTAAAGATGATATGCACTACGTAAAGAACAACCGAAGAACACATGCTTAAGGGTTTAGTTGCACCCTTCACACATACACGTACACACTGGGTTTTTATTTCCTACTTTTCGTAGGTCCAAGATCCATCTCTTATTTTTTTTTTCTTTCTTTCCAATTTTTTTTATCCACTTTGCACGGATTTCTCCTGTTACACAAAGAGGGCCTGCTTTTAGCGTTAGTTTATTCGTTAGGAAGAATATCAGCCAAGATTCTTCTCATACTGCTAGGCGGTACCGAGAATATACCAACAGTGTCATTCTGTTGGTTCAATATCTCTATACCACGCGTGACTGAGTGTTTCACCATGATATTCGTCCTGTAAGTTGGTATGTAGAACAGAAGGTGATTCCTTGCACGGCTATATTTATTAGGTACATATAAACTTAGTGCTTCTAGAATCGCGGGACAGTTAAAACCACCTTGAAAAACCTTAAGTAGGAATATCGCAATGGATTCTTGCCTTCTTGTTTCGAGGCTTCTATAGTTACACACCGTGAGAAGTTCGGCATGGTGCGCATATTTTGGGTAATCGCCCTTTGTTCTGTACCATAGATATCTGAGGATTTTTTTTTGTATTTGTTCTATATTGTTTTTATATTTGAGCTGATGAGGAGCCCAAACTGTAGATGTATATTCTAATTAGATAATTTACAAGTTTCGAAGGATATCAGTACTGTTAAATTCTCTTGATATTCTCATTATAAACCCGAGTAGTTTGTAACAGTCCGATATCAAACGGGAGACATGGTCCGACATCAAAGGTTACGCCTAAACCTTTGAATTCAGAAACTTTGTTTATCGTAGATCGAAGATTTAAATTTGATTTTTGTTCAAAATTATTAATGTAGTTGTAGATTTCTCGATTTTCCTTGATCAAATATTATATAATATGTTTCCTTCGCTCCATTCGTTCAGCTAGATCGAGCGAACTATTCATTCTATTTTCGCATGTTGAATACAAATGAATTATTCAATCAAAAGAAGTTGCTTTGCATTCAAAATGGGATATTTTGAAATATATGTACATGTTTTGAATTTCAATTGTTACAATTTAAACGAGTATTTTGCTATATATTGATTTACCCGATATCGAGCGAAACAACCTGATAATTCTAAACCGTTTCGTTTTCTTGTTAATATGAATTTTGTTGTTTCCGTCTCCATTCTAGAGTTTTCAAATATACCATCCCGCAGTTTCCCTGCTGGGGTAGGCACAGCCCCAGATATTTTTTCCTCCTTCGATTCCTCTTACTTTTTCTCCTTTTAAATATCGTTAACTTGATTCAACTATACTTTCGTTGGGTTTCCTCTGGCAACCACTGTTAATTTGTTTTGTTAGTCTTTCTTCATTCATTTCTTCCACGTGCCCACACTATCTCACAGTGATCGTCTTCGTCTTACTCAATACATCAGATTTAAGATCATATTCATGATTACCACTTAATTCCATATTCTATCAACCCATCTTATTTTAAGTGCGTTAATTTCTAAAGCATTTGTATGTTTTTTTTCAATCTTTCTCTCACACGAGTTCGTCAAAGTTGGGACTAAAATACTGTTGTGGACTATCATATTCGCAGATTTTGATAGTTTGGTTCGAGTATATTAGCTTTAGTGTCCTATTTATTGCCTTTCTTTCCTATCGCTTTACCCAAATCGATATCCCCGATTCATCTAGAAAATACTACCTTAACAACATCATCTGAGAAAATACTATCTGAACAACATAATCTGAGCAAATACTACCTAAACAACATCATCTGAGAAAATACTACCTAAACAAAATCGCCTGAGAAAATACTACCTAAACAATATCATTTGCGAAAATACTACCTAAACAACATCTTCTGAGAAAATACTACCTAAACAACATCATCTGAGAAAATACTACCTAAACAACATCGTCTGAGAAAATACTACCTAAACAACAAAATTCTTCACATTGCTCTGATCTTTCATTATCCCCCATATATTGCAATTACTTTTCCTGTGCGCACTGTTCTATCACCATGACTTGAAATTTCGCTACATTCATTTACAAACGATTCTTAATATTCCTATACTTAATGTTTTTTTTATTTAAACACTCTTTTTTATGTTGTCTTTATGATTACTGTGATGTGACTAAATTCGTGTGTGATTTCAATTCTTATTTATTTAACACTTTTATTGCAAATACAATCTAGTGGGCTTATTGCCAGGCGGCTTTTACTTCCAACCAACCAGACAAAAGTAAATTAAGCAAGTTACATGATCGCAAATACATACAAGTTGAGTGTATGGAAAGGAAAATGGTAACTACGACAGTTAACATAGATAAGTTAGTTTCCCGCAACTGCACATGTTCAGAAAAAAAAACATATTTGATCTGACAAAAGTAAAGAAGTTACTTATTTATTAACAATTTTATAGTAAACATTATACAATTTGGTGTGCTTATTGCCAGGCGGCAATCTCTTCCAACCAACCAGACAAAAGTAAATTAAGCAAGTTACATGATTGCGTAAATCATTCAAATGATTATCCATCCCCACGAAATCCAAGAACACATACGTGAGCATATGCCCACAAACCCCACAAAGACGGACAATCACTCGAACATTCCTTTCCATATAAAAGGGAGATATCCTCAATCAAAGGAAAAGGAAGGGATGGTGGAGAGGAAAGCAAAACAAAAATCAGAAGTGAAACAAGTTATGTTACTTACTAGAAATGAAGAGTTTTTTTTCAGTCACTTCTTAAAGCATGCCAAGGATGGAGCGAGTTGTTTGTAACTGATTACAAAGTCTCACTGCATAGGCAGTAAAGGACGATGTAAAAACAGAGGAGTGGTAAACAGGAAAGGCCAATAAACAATCTCTGTTTGAGCGTGCATGAACATTTTCGGCGAGATAAGAGGGAGCGGCAGGACAGTTAAGGATATTATACAATAGAGACAGTAATTGTGAATTTGACACCTTTTTTTTTATTATTAAATAAAGTAAATTATTGTACAAACATTTGTCAAGGCTATACCTATATACACATTTATTACTTAACTAATCTTAATTATATGTTATAATTTATGAACTTACTTAATCTTATTTTCCTACATATCATTTTATTTTATTTATTCAATCTTAATATATGAGATCTTAGAAATAATTAACACCTACATACTACTTATAACTAGATAACAATTCTTACACTAATTATTTAGCAAAAACAAGTCCACTCGTTCAGGTTACTTGTATTTCATCACATTCACTCAGACCTTGGTCGTCCCAGCTAATACTGAAGGTGGACTAGTCAGGCAACAGATAATGCTTCAGGAGCTTGTGCTTATAACGGAAGGGTAGGTCGGAAGGGTAGGTCGGCAGCGACTAAGGGATTTCTGTGATTTTGTTGGCTTTTATAGAACTTCACGGTCCAAGCGAGGATGTGGTGTTGTAGGGTTTCTTCTCGCTGTTCAGCGTGAAGTCGGGTAAGATTTGTTCTGGGATGGGTGTTAAAAGATATCTTGAATGCCTTGTTCTGCACTCTCTGGAGTTTCAGGTGATCCGTGTTGCTCACACTACCCAAAACGGGTGCAGCATAGGTTAAGATAGGACGAATAAGGGTTTTATAGAGGAGGAGCTTATTTTTGGGGGAAAAGAAGCTGCGTCGATGAAATATCGAACTGATAGCCCCTATGCCCTTGTGACCCTTCTGTCTGATGGTATTCAAATGGGTTTTTCACGTCAGTCGCCGGTCAAGGTGCAGGCCGAGGTATTTAACCACGCCCTGCCACTCAACCAGGCAACCACCGATGAATAAGGGCATCGACGGCACTCTTTCCTTGATTTTTCGGGAGAACATGATGGCCTCAGTTTTGGCGTCATTGATTTTGAGCCTCCAGTCCTGGTAGTATTTCTCAAGGATCTCAAGAGCAATCTGAAGACGGCGACCAGCTCGATCCACCTTGAGTGACGATGCGTAGCATGCCGCATCGTCAGCAAAGAGTGCGAGTTTACAGTTTGGAAGAGTAGGAATGTCGTGTGTGTAAATGTTAAATAGACATGGTCCAAGTATACTGCCTTGGGGGACACCCATAGGGATGGGCCTGGCGGATGACGTAGAATGATGAGTGGTGACTGTGAAACTTCTATTGGAAAGGTAGGATTGAAGTAGTTTCACGAGATAGAGTGGAGTGCCAGTGAGGAGAAGTTTGTGAAGAAGGCCATCATGCCAGACAGTATCAAAAGCCTTCTCGAGGTAGTACCATGCCAGTACTTGCCATGCCAGTACTTCTGTTCCTATTGAAGCCCATCGACACGTCTTCCACGACACGGGTAAGTTGCTGGACCGTGTTGTATCTTGTTCTAAATCCAAATTGCTCATGAGGGAATGTATTATTGGATTCGTGATGGAACACTAACCTTGAGGCAACCACTCTCTCAAGGATCTTGCCAAGACATGGAAGGAGGGTGATGGACCTGTAGCTAGTTGGATTTTCGGTAGGCTTATTTGGCTTGTGGATAGGAACAATATTGGCTACTTTCCAAATACTCTGAAAATAGCCATTAAGGAGTGAGGCATTTATTATTTTAGTAAGAAAAATCCTCGCTTTGAGTGGTAACTGTTTAAGAAGGCTATTGTGTATATTGTCGGGACCGGGTGCTTTTCGTGTTTTAAGTCTGTCAAGGTCCGTCCAGTAACTTTCTAAAACACGAAAAAACAGGTTGGAAATGTACAATTTATAATTTGAAAATAAAGTATTTTTCAAAAAGTGTTATGGAAATGAAGCTATTTCATATTTTAATAGCCTATTTTAATACACTTATTATTCAAATAAAATCAAGATTTAAAATACATATATTACCTACCATCTAGTCACTTCTCTGTCGGGGTAGGCTAGGATGAGAAAGCAACAGACGTTCCTATCCAGACGCTCAATTTTTGCCTTCTTCTACATCTAACATAGAAACCTTTCCGTGCAACTTCTATAATTTCTTTGATATTTTCCTTCCTCTGTCACACTTTCCACTCACTTGGCCACTATATATTTATTTTGCTAGTGTTTGTTCATTGATAAATTCTACATTCTCGAACCATCACATTTTCTTGATCTTACTTCTAAATATGAGCCTTGGTCTTACTTCTTAATATGAGCCTTAAGTTCACATTTATCTCTAATAACTTCATTCTGTATTCTACCATACATTATCCCCCCCATGTTTACTTCTTAATATGAGCCTTACTTCTTAATATGAGCCTTGGTCTTACTTTTTAATATGAGCCTTGGTCTTACTTCTTAATATGAGCCTTGGTCTTACTTTTTAATATGAGCCTTAAGTTCACATTTATCTCTAATAACTTCCTTCTGTATTCTACCATATATTATCCCCCCCATGTTTACTTCTTAATATGAGCATTACTTCTTAATATGAGCCTTGGTCTTACTTCTTAATATGAGCCTTAAGTTCACATTTATCTCTAATAACTTCATTCTGTATTCTACCATACATTATCCCCCCCATGTTTACTTCTTAATATGAGTCTTACTTCTTAATATGAGCCTTGGTCTTACTTTTTAATATGAGCCTTGGTCTTACTTCTTAATATGAGCCTTGGTCTTACTTTTTAATATGAGCCTTAAGTTCACATTTATCTCTAATAACTTCATTCTGTATTCTACCATACATTATCCCCCCCCCCATGTTTACTTCTTAATATGAGCCTTGGTCTTACTTCTTAATATGAGCCTTAAGTTCACATTTATCTTTAATAAGTTCATTCTGTATTCTACCATACATTATCCCCCCCCCATGTTTACCACTTTTAAATAATGTTAACGTTTAAAAAAACAGGGTAGAGTGCACTTTGAGAGACTATGTATTCCTTAAAATTAAATATCATTGATGAACGATTTACAAATACGAATAATAAAAAAAAGTAAAGATATTCGTACAGACCTAAACTTGGCACGACCAAATTATAAGTTTTTTTGGATAAATAAAAAAATTGGACCAATGTCAAGCATTGAAAACATCTTGTAAACATATCTGCAGTTGAAACAATCTTAATCAAACTTACTTTGTTAGCACAATAATTTATTTATACAATACAATTTAAATACAATATAATAATAATAAAGGGTCTTTTGAATTGAGCGGTTTATTAATTCTTGAATAAAACACACAATTTGCTTCGATTTCAAAACACTTTATAATGGTCATTGAAGTATAATGTATGACATTTAAATACAAAAAAACAATATAAGCCAAATGTCCACCTCTTGCAGCTCCACAGACGTTATTCTTTTGTCAAAATTTTCGATGACACATTGGCATAATTGCGGTTCTAACTCACTAATAACGCGAATAATTTCATTCTTTAGCTCAGGAATTGATTGGGGGTTATTCTTATAGACCTAGCTTTTCACGTAAACCCAGAGAAAATAGTCCAACGGTATCAGATCACATGATCTTGGTGGCCAATTAACATCACCGTTTCCGGAGATAACAATACATAAAATAATTCTCAACTTGAACCCGTTGTTGTATTGTATACGACTCCATTTTTATAAATGTCATACATTACACTTCTCAAATGTCACAATACCCGGGCAAGTTCGCGACGCCATCTGTGTTTTATCCAAATATTAAAAAACCTTGCAACTTTGTAATTATTGTACATTTAAAAATAATTCAAACTAAGTTCCGATATGTAACATCATTATCGCCATTAATCCATGTCACGATTTTAGTACGCAGAGAGGAACATATCTCTACTTCATCCTGTTCTGAAGTGCATGTTTCGCTGTTTCCATGTGCATACTTCTCATGTATGACTCTTCAATCTTCCATCATCATGAATTTGACCATACCAATTTTAGATCTTTACAAACTTCTTTTACCTTTTGCATTATTCGTCTTTATAAATCTTTTATCAATGTTCATTTATTTTAAGTACTGTATTGTTTGTCAAAGTGCATTATATTTTTTTTACATGTTAACGTATTTTAAAATCTAGTATATATAAGGTGGCAAGGTAAAATACATGGGATGTAGAATATATGGGGTGACAATGTATGACTAAATGTAGAATGAAGTTGTTAGGAACAAGTGTGAACTTAAGGCTGATATAAGTAAGATGAAAAAAAAGAACTCTGTGATGGTTTGGGAATGTAGAAATTATGAATGAATAAACACCATGAAAATAATTATACAATGCAAATATGAGTGCAAGGCTTGGTAGTTAAATAAAAAGTCATAAAAATCGTAGGAGTTGTATGAGAAGCTGTATAGATAAAGAGCCTTCTTGAGAGGACACCATGTTTGAGTGTCCTATAGCTTACAGCATCCTCGCTATCCAGGTACTTATTTTTTTCTGTCGTGATAGGAAAGACTGACGCGTCTCATTTCAGTCTACCCCGGTAGGCAGATTATATGTGTGTTTTAAAATCTTTATTTATTTTACTTACAAGGTTAGCGAGATGCTTTTTAATTGTTTTATTTATAATCATCAAAGGCCATATTATTTTATGTTAAATTTTGTTAATAATCATTTTCTAGTGGTATTTATAATACTTTGTGGACTATCATCTGCTAAAATTATGGTCAACAATGGTATTTTGGTGTCAACTTTATGTTTGGGAGTGAAACGTGGACGTGGAAACAACTGATATGAGCCGAATAAATGTTTTATAAATTTGTGCATTGAGAATAATAAATGGAGTGACAATGTATGACAGAATACGAAATTAAGTGGTAAGAGATGAAAGTGAAGTTAAGGCTTGATGTGTTAAGTAAGATGGAGAAGAGCACGCTGAAACGAATGAATGATAAAGGCTCACAAAACAGATATGTAGTGCAGATGTGAGTGTAAGGCGTGTGAGAGGAATACCAAGGAAAGTATGGTTGAATCAAATAAGTGACATTCTGAAGCAAAGTAAGACAAAAAATAGAAGTTGCATGGATGTTGAATAGGCAATGAATGTTTGTGTCGAGTTAGGAAAGTCTGACGTTCTAGCGTCTCTGCCTACCCCAATGGGGAGATGGCGTGATGGCATGTTTCTATGCATTTATGATTGTAACCAACAAATTAATTCAGGGATGCTTTAATTTTATTCTGAAGTAATATTCTTTATTTCATTCTGTTTCAGGTAAGAGTCATTTCATCATAAGAAGATAGCCATACGTGTATCCATATAGCTATGCGTGTACCCAGATACATGGCTTTTAAGAAAACAAAATGGTATGTGATGAAATTATAGTGCCTCCAATTGCTTGTGGATGGAGGATTTTTAGTTTATCAGCAATCTATCGTATCGTTGAATGCTGGTTATTCACGATCAAAGCTTTGATTTGGTCGCCACCAGGGGCCTTCTTGAGAGGACACCATGTTTGAGTGTCCTATCACTGTTGTGCGCGATAGCTTACAGCATCCTCGCTATCCAGGTACTTATTTTTTTCTCTACAAAAAATTCCTTTGCGACAGGCAGCAAGCAGCGAAAAAATATTTTAATTTGTTCTATCTTCGAAAGTATGCCAAAAATAAAACGATCAAATGATGTGGGTAATCAATGGCCGGAAAATGCGTTTAACTATTACCTTTTTTTATAAGTGTACATTTAGCACGTTTGGAATCAAGTCAACAATACAAAATTGGTCGTTACGATGTTTATCTAAGAAATACGAACTATTTTCAGGTCAATCCAATGCAAAAAAAAAACATAAACGTACTTGAAAATATTTTTTATTGCTAAATATCGTTCATTCTTTAAAAAAGGGGAAGTGAGGGTATGAAAAATGATGTTCGGTGTAGAAAATTTATATTATTTAGAAGTGTAGAAAAGTCTCAAATTATTTTTCCACCCCAAAAAACCTTAAAATATGCTATTTATCTTCCTAAAGTGTTATTTTTCTGTGCCATTAAACTCACTTAAAAAAAACTTGAAATTATAGAAAATGGAGGTTTGAGGACTTTTTAAAGTTAAATGAATAGACTGAAATTAAATATATGCTTTGTTAACTAGATTTGTGTACCATAAAACAACTGCAGGATAATTATATTTAAAATCACGGCTGTGCAATTCTTTTTCTTTATTCAAGATTGTAAAAAATAAGTGTAAGATGAGAGCAGGTATAATTCAATATCATACACATATACCCTTACAGACCCTTTTAGTAACATAAAGTCATTCCAAGTAACCTTTTTTTTAATCCACCCGAAGAAATTAGGAATGTAAAGATGATGAGTGTTTTGGACACTCGGTAACGACATTTAATACAAACGAAATAAAAAAAATCCTTTTTGTTATTTATAAGACATTGCAACATGACAATATGCCTACCAGATAGGATCGCATACATCGAAAGTAGGATCCAATATAAAGTAATCTTACAATTATCCGAAGTCGTATTAACAGGGTTGCGGATTTTTAATAACATTTCTAAACAAAATTTAGAAATGTTATTAAAAAATCTGAATTATAAATAATATAACGAAATTTCATTTGTAATACGAGTATATGTGTTTTTATATTTTCTGTATCTGCGACCCGGTTAATGTGACTCCGAATAATTGAGATTCTACTGTGATACAATGCATTTAAAAAGATTATTATAACACATTGTTATTAAACATTTACTCTTTTTGACAGATATACAAAAATGTTAGTGACCCATTGAAAAGTCCTTTGATATCATCTCAGACGATATCCAAAACCTACATGGTAAGACGACATTCTTCCAGTCTGGGACTTAAAAAAAAAAAATTGTTTCAGATAGGTTTTCACACAAGGCCTCTAATATATTTCTGGTTGGTTGGAAGAGATTGGCTCTTGCCAATAAACCCACTATATTATAATGTACACTACAAAGTATAAAACAATACTGTATTGAAATATATAAAATTAAACAAAAAAAAAATCAGTATCTCAAACCACAAATCACCTAAGGTTTTTTTTTAAATGTTTCAGCAGATTCCTGAAAATCTTCTCGTATAATGTGCTGACAAGTATATCTTTACTTCTAATTCTCCCATCTATATTTTGTTCATAGTTAAGCCAATGTCCTCAACTAAAGGAAGGGTGGATACCAATTCCTGAGGTCCTTCTTTTTGGAGAAATTGCTAAGCGGAGGAAAACAATTTTTGATGTCTTTACGTGACCTGAATGACTTAATTATTGGTCGAATTCCCCTTATATTTTTTTCATTTGAATTAAATAAACGAGCGGTTTGTTTGTAAATGGAGAAAATAATTATGAGAAATTTTTATATTAGGTTTTTACTTATGTGAGAGTTAAGACGGATATTAAACGGCATCTAGCAAAAGAAAATAAAGTCAATGGGACATTAAATCATGTGTTATCAAATCGTACAGTATAAAAATGTGCAAAAAGGATAGTCGACAACAGTATTTTAGTACTATTTTATGTGTAATTGAGTGAAACTTAGACATGGAAAAAGAAGGAAAGGGCCAAATAAATGCTATTAAAATGCGTGCACTGAAATGAAATCATAGGGTGACATTATATGACAGAGTACAGAATGAAGTGATTAGGGACGAATGTGAACGTAAGGTTGATGTGTTGAGTAAGACAAAAATAAGTAATCTGAGATGGTTTGAGCATGTATAACGAATGGATGAAGAAAGACTAAGAAAATAAGTATGTAGTGCAGATGTGAGTGGAAAGCGTGGTAGGGGAAGGCAAGGAAATGTTATTTCGAAATAAAGATATGTTAAAAGTTAGAAAAATCGTAGGATTTGTATGAGAGGGTGTAGAGGAAGCGAAATATATACCATATGTCGCGATAGGAAAGTTTGGCGCTGTCTCCTCTATGCCTACTCCGACAGAGACGGTGTGAGTGTATGCATGGATGTGTAAATATACAATATAAGTACAATTCAGGGTAGATACGTACTTGGTTGACGCATATAAGCTTAAATTAAGGGTTCATCGATTAAGCCCGTATAATGTCAACGAGCCACCCTCATGACAATATATATACTAGTACATGACTATACATACGGCACGCGAAATCGTTTAAGTATAGCATAAAACTGAAATAATACAAAATTCTCAAAATAATAAAAGAAAATATAAAGTTGATTTAATTACGAAAAAATAAGACATGCGCCATCTAGAATAATGTAGCAATTCCGCAGAAAGGGCCTCTTGTGCTCTCCAACATCTACATTGAAAATATCCACAAACCCCGAGATGAAGTCTTTCGGTTGGTGCATATTGTTACGTTGTCAGACTCGTTTAATGAGTTGTGAGCTGCCCAGCAATTACCACAAAGATTAGCGTTAAATGTTACTAACAAAAACACTCACTGCGCTGGCAAGAACTGTTTGTTCTCAATCACATACGCAAGAACGGGTCTTCCTGTTGCTATGCCTGTTGGAAGGGCCTTAACTCTTTGGAACGGGACTGCTTCGGATATTGACATATTTCATATCACATTACCAAAAGCAGAAGAAAATTTTCTTCTAAGATGGGGGCGTTAGAAAGCATTCATCAACGCATTTAAGTGGCTTTGAATATATGTGTGTATGTATGTGTGTATATACTCGTATATAGTATACTCGTAATATGTATGCATATACGAGTATATATAATTTTTTTTAAATGTTAAGAATTTTTGTATGTTTTCATGTAATTGGGCTAAGCCTGTATTCAGAAAATAAAAATTAATTAATATTCACGTTTGATGAATAACAACGTACAACTGTCGTTCGCTTATTGGTATTGACACATTTGATATGTAAAAGAGTTCCGGGTGTTTCTAGTAAGAGCGTGGAAATTTGATTCAGTAAGAATATCAGTCTATAAATGATACTGCGAATAAACAATTCAATCGAATATAGCTCCCCTAATCCTTCTTACTTAAATCTTTCTTTCAAGTAATCAATATCTTCTCTTACAAGTCCTACGATTTTTCTGACGTTTTACATTTCCTCCTTTTAAAGTATTATTCAATTGATTCAACAATGCTTTCCTTGATTTTTCTCTATTAAGCCTTCCACTCGAATTTGCACTGTACATTTCTTGTCTTAGTCTTTCTTTATTAATTCGTTCTACATGGCCAAACTAATAAAAAGTGCTTTTCTTTATCCTACTAAATACACCAGCCTTAAATTCATAAACACCCCTAATCACTTCATTCCGTATTCTGTCATACATTGTCATCTTAGGTATTGTTCTCATTACACACATTTTTATTGTATTGTATTGTATTACACTTTTATTGTATACACTTTAACTTGGCGGGCATATTATCACATGATAATTTCTTTCAACCGAGCAAAAACATATTATATTTCTATTATATTGAGTCTTTCAGTAAAAATTAGACTAGAATTGTTATGTTGCCAAAATGAGTGAAGACTCGTACGAAATCTATATCAAACTAGATAATAATAATGAGGAAATTCATGTACCATGTACGGTATTCTCCAAAATAACGAAACAATTAATGTTTCCTAATAACATAAACGGCTTTATATCCTTTCGTTCCAATTAGCTACTACGTGATGGCAAGTGAAGCATTTTATCAACCCCCTGCCACAATACAACCTCCCCGACATCCCCAGCGCATCCCTCTGTGTGTGGGAACACATAATTATTTGTTTCGTGGGAGATAAATTACACTTTCGCAAATTTTAACCTCATCTTTATTCAAAATATCAGTTTGTGTAGAAACTGACTTTGTCCACAAATAAAATTGATTTTTTAATTACACATTGATTTGAAGAAATTACTCTTTTATCGTGGTAAAAACGCAAATTATATCACGTCACAAGGGTACTCCTTGTTATAAATAATACAATTGTTGAGCGAGTGTTAACGATATAAATTTATGGTATGCTCTGGCTGAATGAGAAATGAGACCAATCTCAAGAGATCAAAAGAATAATGGATACGGCACGAAGTTTCTGTACCATATTGTAGGATCCCCTCTGCAACAATGATTTGAATCTCAACTTATGGTACATATGCAAATTATGCGTTGCTTCATATTCTCCATACTTATTTGCTGCAAAGAAGCTTGGAAATTTTCTCAGACCACCACAAAATAAAACAAGAAGATCTTAAAATGTAGTGGTATCGAAAAATACTGAGAGTCTCATGGGTTAAAAATATTCGCAATGATATCTTGAAAGGGATGAATTAAGATAAGGTATAATTATCCATGATCAAAATAAGAAAGTTAGAGTTTTTTGAACAAGTTTATAATGCGAATAGAAAGATATAAGATCCTTTGACTGAAGGACAGAAGTGCGAGAAGAAAAACATAGATCCTGATTGAAGAACTTGCGGGAGTAATTTCATTGTGATACTATATTTTTGGTTAGAACTGTGGCCTTAAAGGTCAAAATAGCCATGATGATTGCCAGCCTCCGAAGAGGAGAGGAATTTCAAAGAAGAAAAATACTAGGTCCCAGATGAAATGTGCACTTATGAGTGTTAAGTGAGAGCAGAAAAGGTGGATGTTAAGTAGCAATATCAAGATTAAAATCTAGGCATAGTCTAATAAAAATAGAGTAAGAACTGACGTTTCCACCAGATAAAGTGCGTTTACTGAAGTGTATATAAAAAAAAAACACATGACGATTGGATGAAGCTCTCAGAAAAGATAGCGCCTAGAGATTAACTGCTTTCCTTGGAGAGCATTGAATATACTCCGACTAGGAGTGGCCAGATGCAAGGTGTTCATGCAGAGGTGATTTTTTTTAAAATGAAAGTAGCTTTGAATGTGTATGAGAGGATATACAGGACACACAATTATACTAGATTTCCGTACATCGGGACTGTAATAGCAATATGAAGAAGATACGGGATCTGAAAACGATTTTTAGAGCCTGCATTCTTGCCTGTTTTATTGCATGGCTCTGAATCTTGGCTGGCATCTTTGAAACCCGAACTTTTATTATGAAAACATAGCACATAGCTACAATATATAATATTTTGTCAGAATAGAAAAAAAGTAGCAAACTATAAACGATATAAAATGTTATCTTATTAAATAATACTTGTATACTAACGACCTTCATGGCTTAGTTGGTAAGGCACTTGTCTCCCAATATTGAGGGTGCGATTCCCTTTGGAGCCTTTTTTTTTAAAGGATTGCAGTCTAATTTTCACTTGCTCTTGAACATCTCTCTGGTCAGTTGGAAGAGATCGCCATATGTTAAGCCTTGTGGGAATGGCCTGCCAGGTTGTACTGTATATAACAAAAGTGTAAAATGTAACATGGTGGACCCGAAGGCGCACAATGCTGTCCGGCAGCGATCAAAGAGAAACAAAAAAAAAATTCTTCTCCACAATCCAAAATATAGAAAGTTTACAATAATTTTGAATAATTTATTAAAAGTAAATGTTGACTAATAATTTAAAACACACACTGTATATAAAAAAAAAACCTTCTTTGTTTTTACTCCTAATCATTGAATTAGACATCACATCCCCACGTATTTAATGGAAAACAGTCTCCGCGGAATTCTACTGTCAGGATTGGACTGATTTAACTGACGCAGTTAAAAAATAACTGATGTTGGGCCGTATTTAACTCACGCCACTGTAAATATTCTAACTGAATTAACGGCTCCTCGGGGAAATCTGTGTTAATCTGTTTACGGATATGTGAACTCACTGTCTATTCTTGGGTGCTTTTTATTACTTGTCTTGAAATAATATTGTGTTGAAAATAGCAGAGGTTTGTGATTGGTTTCGTAATGTAAATTGTTTACTTCCGTGTTGAAATACCAACTGGATAGAATATTTTTGTAAATGTTTATTTTGACGTGTTTACTTCTTTGACCAGAAATAACTCATTATTTAAATTTTATAAAAAATATTTGATGGAATTATTTTTTCCTGTGTTTTAATATTAAAAGCTAAAGTTTACTTTTTTTTAAATTTATAAGCAAATTACCACATTAGGATGATTTGTGCCATCATTGTTAAAACAAAAAATGTTATTTTAAGCATATAATTGTAATTTATTTATTTATTAATTTATTTTACACATGAGAAGAAATATACATCATTTATGAAAAACAACGGGTAATTAATTTGGACACAATTTTAATGCATCTGGGTTTGTTACCTTTCATTTTTCGTGTCCCCAGTAAACTAGGCTTTTGCCTGTATCTCACTGAGGACAAATATCATGAAAAAATAAATCGATACTTCTTTCCGATTTTTGATTATTTAAAACCCCATTCCACACTTTCATCTACCTGACAAACAGTGACACTCAATTACACGTCATCACGCGAAATCAAAGTCCTCACAGTTCATCGCTCCAGACAAAACCTTTATTTATTTAATTTTTAAAAAATACAACTAATATATAATTGGAAAAGTTTCTCGGAGAAAGAACTTGCATTAATAAAATAAAAAATGTATTAATTACTAAAATACACGGTTATCGACTTAATCCAAGCAATCAAAATATTATAAATATAATGTTATATTGTGTAGAGAAAACCCAAAAATCCTTCAAAATGTCAAAAACACTATTTTATGAAACAAATTAAATCACAATTTGAATCTTAAAACTATAGTTTATAGATTCTGAGCAAAAAGAAAAAAAAGTATTATTTATTCTTCTTTTGGCAAAATTTACGATGTGAAATTTTAACGTTTATTTTTTCGATTAACCATCAAATTCCCCATTATTTTGAAATCTCCAAACCAGAAACTCTCTTTTATTCTTAAAAGCGAAGCAGAAGTTAGCTTTAAACCTTTGTCTTCCATTTGATCTTTTCCATCTTCTCCAATTGATCCACTCTTAGACTTTTCTCAAAGCTAGTCCGAGTAATCACTTCAGCCATTACGTCCCAGATGCTTTTGGGTCTCTGAATGGTCTTCCATCTATTCGACTGTAAAATATCCATTAATTTTAAATAGGTTTGTCCTTTTGAAAATCTGGGACTGTCTGCCGATGACGTTTTGTTATCGACTGAAAGAAGTTTTTTTTTTATCTGTTTATTTTCAGGTTGACTTCATTTTAATTTTGTAATGACAAGTTAAATCGGGGTTCAAAGGATTGACAAAATTGGATTGAAAGGTTTAAGGAAACTGAATTAAGAAGGATCGAAATTTAAATGGGATACGTTTAAAGAAATTGTCAAAGAAAAAATAAATTTAATTTAACATCAGGACACATAACATACAGCTTCGGGAGAAAACATGTGATTTAACATATATCTCATACTTCATTAAAATTTTTGAGAAGTTTCAAATATTGATTCTTTTGGGATTTCATCATATCGTGCAGCTCATGACTGAAGATCATGACTCCCATGGTAGCCATTGACGACTCCTCTCCATTCATCCCTGTACTTCCACGGCTTGAAGGGCAGTTGTTAAAGGTAACCTAGTAGCGTATTTTATTTGATTTGTCAAGCGCATTGGGATTATTTCTCTTATGCGTCGTTCTTCCACGCCCCCAGTTACCACAAACCTCTGTCTCATTGGCTACGAGCACTGTGCCCAAAGAAACATGGAGTCATTTTTTTTAAATTTACTTTCAGTGGCAATCGGACGCGTAACTCAAGGGTTGGGGTCGGTCTGGGAAACAAAGATCTGACCAACTATATCAAGAATGTCGTTTTCATTATTAAAAAAGGTTACACGATTATTTATCTTAAAACATTCGTCGCCCTTTCTTCCCACACAATTCACACCCTAATCCCTATTTTCCTTGGAATTTATTTTTTAATTTTAAATAATGGTAATATTTCTCAAAAAATATTTTCAATTACTTAAGTTTAAGACGTTATAATTGATAAATGTGATAATTATTTAACAAAAACTGGTTGAATAAAAACAATTGCTTAACTGAAATAAAATGACCAGATATATTTATATGAAATTGTTATGTAAATAAATATACAAAAAAAATCATATTATTTCTATAGTTAACATTTTTTTCCATTGACATTTTTTATGATTTAGTGTCGTGGTTTCGTGATGAATTTAGAACGAAGTGGATGATTCGTCTCCATTCCTCCCAATCCTGATTCATGATGAGTGCAGCATTCAATGAAGCACTTGTCAAGTCTTTGATTAGGTCCATCAACTTTTGCATTTTTTTGTTCTAGTCAATAATAGTTGAATAACCTTCCCAGTTCACTGCTATTCTTCTTTAACGTCGTCCTTTACTGCCCATGCAGTGAGACTCTGGAACCAGTTACAAACTAATGTTAGACTCTCTGCGTCCTTGGCATGCTTTAAGAAGTGACTGAAAAAAACTCATTATTTCAAGTCAGTAATATGACGTGTTTCATTCCTGATTTTTCTCTTCTCTCCACCATCCTTTCCTTTTCCTTTGATTGATGATATCTCACTTTATATGAAAAGGAATGTTTGGGTGATTGTTCGTCTATGTGAGCTTTATGAGCGTATGCTCACGTATATGTTCATGGATTTCGTGGGGATAGATATCCATTTGAATGTTTTTTGCGACCATGTAACTTGCTTAATTTAACTTTGTCTGGTTGGTTGGAAGTAATTGTCATCTGGCAATACACCCGGAAGACTGTATTTGTAATAAATTGTTTAATAAATAAATAACAGTGTTTTTGTCGTCATTTTAATACAATTTTATTTTAATGGTTATTTTATTACAGCCAAGTACTAAATTAATTAAGGGCCTTTATTTTTGTTAAAGGTTCGTTTTCTCTAGAAATATTTCAATAGGGTCGATCTTTGTCTGCCTCCAAATGTTAGATATATGATTGGAATGTGCAGTTCAAGGAAACTCCACCTAAAGCCGAATGTGTAACTATCACATATCGGAAGACCTAAAAATCTTTATTCGTAGTTCATCTCAACTTGGTAGTTGATTAAATCTTTCAACAAATAGCATTTTGCTTTTCCTTTTATTTTATTTATTTCAAGACCTAAATGTTATCTTTCTATCAGTTTCACTAAATGATACTTAAGAATTCCTAAAAAGTAACTGATGTTAAAATAAATTAACCATGACGAAACTTAATGACACGAATAATAAGATATTAAAATAACTATGATATCAAATTCAGAGAAAAATGTTTCAGCTTTGAGATTTCAGCGTCTAAAGAACCCCCTTGTAATAAAATCGTTACGTAATAAATCACTGAGGTAAATCCCCCAAAATAGATGTTGCGAAATCCCCTTCTTCACTGTAGCAGTGATTTTGCGAATTTCTTTGTGAATTGCGCGAATATAGCATAAACATCTCTTGGCCATTATTGTAGTTTCCTATGACCATTTTGTGTTTTTTTTTGCGAGTAATGCTAAGGACAACAAGCCTTATCGTCTAATGTTGTTATATTTTACGATAAAAAAATATAATTCAAGGTGCTGTCATGTTATTATGATAATGGCTTGAAGGTAATAAAAATGAATGAAAAATTTAACAATGGAAGTATTTTATGTAATAGAAAATTCTGTAGGAAATGGTTTTGCGCCTTTAAAAAAAACCTTCGTATGGTATAATTTAGCTTATCAGGATTAGTGATTCAGATATCTTGAAGAGCATGGTTAGGAGATAATATTATCCTTAGCCCTATTAAAAGAGCTTTAAGGCTAATAATAATAATAAAACAACCTGTTTAGAGAGGGGATTGTTCCTGGACGCTTTTGATTATATGGTAGGTAAACCCCCAAGATCCAGTTGTTAGTTTATTATCTCGTGTATTGGAGATACCTGTACGTATACTAGTTGGTTTTGTGTAAACTGGTGCACTTCAGCAATCAAACATACTCAAAGTTCATATTGCCAAGTTTAATCTGCTGCAACCTTTCGCTAGACACTTTTTTTAGAATCACTGGAGTATGCACACGACTTGCAGTTAATAATTGCATGTGCTAATAATACTACGCACATAAAGATAGAAAAAAAAACTTGTACACGTTCTGCATGTTCAAGTATTGTTACCAGATGATTTTTAAACCAGATAGGGAACCTTTTTTCCGGGTTTCATCTGGAATTATACACCCGGATGGAGGACAAACGTCTTGGATTAAGTAGTTTTTTTTTCTATATTGTCTTTGTGAAGGTACCATGGTATTTTACTTTAGTCTTTTTTTATTTATTTGCTATGATAGTAATAATTTACTTTGATTATAAAAACTGATATTATTAAATCATATAAGGTACGATTCATTCTCTTCCAACCAGCCAGATAGAAGTTACAAATGTTGTCCCAATCGCCAGCTGAAATATTTAAAAGATTTCAAGTTACACGCAAACACAATAAAAAAACAATTATTAAAGACTGAAAAAAAATTACAAATTTAAAAGAAGAGTGAAATAATAAAATTAAAGGAATAAAAAAATTAAAAGGAAGTAAACAAAATGTTATTTTCTAAATTAACAAAAAAAAGGAGAGGGGAGAGATAGAGACAAAATAGTATAGGGAATAGGGAAAGACACGACATGTTTTTATAAGGCAATTCGTGAAACCACATAAATTCAGAAAATGATATAATAATTGTCAATCTAATACATGATTTGAAAAAAAAATTAGACAACAATTTTAGACAATTTTAAATTTTAACTGACTACAATAAAAAAAATAATAATCGATCCATCAGTAAGAAAAATCTTAAAAGAAAGAGAATACGAAACATTTGGAATTTCGTTAATCAAATTTGCCACGTTTAGGACTGGCAAAAAGCTCATGGTCTCTCTCATAGTCCAGAAAACACTTGCAACCAGAACTCTCTACAATATAAATTTTATAAAGGTGACAAGCCACCACGCAGTGGCCCATCACAAATGACACATGACTGACACTGTTTGACTTGTTTTTTCTCATTATATAAAAGCACGATTTCAAAATAATATATAATATTGATGGATAGATTTATGTCAAGAGTCTTTATTTACACCAGTTAAATTTCAATTCATGCCCATTGGTGCTACATATCATTTTTAAATTAATTTAAAAGATTAGTTATTGGCTGTAAAAAATCAGATAATAACTCAATAGAACATGGTGTTTTGCCAAGGAATCACCATAAAAATTAACCATAAATATTATAAATAAATTATTTGTATTTTATTGAAGACTCTCTCCGTGATTTTATTGGTAAAAGACGACTGTATGAAATTTTATTTTTAAAATTAGTTGCTGGCTGAGAAAAATCAAACAGGGTTCGTCTTGTTGAGATGTGATTACGCCATTGGATTGAGACATAATATGTACAAATATTTTTAAGTCTATTTTTGAAGCAAGTAAATGTGGGTGCAAGGCTTACATCAGTTGATAACTGGTTCCAGAGTCTAACGGCATGGACAGTAAAGGACGACGTAAAGAAGAATAAAACATGCTGGTCGTGATGGGTCATGAATAATACTCGTATGCGTAGCTCATTTATTTTATTTTTTAAATTTATTTATTTTATACATGACAAAAAATATACATAATTTTCGAAAAAACAACAGGAAATTTAATTTGGACACACAATTTTAATGGATCTGGCTTTGTTCCCTTTCCTTTGTCATGTCCCTAGTAAACTAGGCTATTGCCTGTATCTTACTGAGGACAATTTAATGTATTATTTATAGTTAAGACATTAAATTGTGTAGGTTTAAAGACATTGTAATTTGTTAAATCAAACACTGTTTATTCCACTTTATGTAACGGTATAACCCTACCGGTTTCGAGGCTTTCACCTCATCATCAGGAGAGCACGATAAAGACTGAATTTTGTCCGAACTGGTCACATAAATCCAGCTTTTTTACACTAATTACAACCTCCGGAAAATCCTTTTTAACGAGAAAGACAAAAATGGACTACTTTGCAGCAGTGGTGTGTAAACATTTATGAGCTGACTATGATAATTTCTATAAATGAAAGACAAGAAAATCTTTGGATAAGAGACTTCGCGAACAAACCTTGGCCTTAATGAATCCTGTTATTTATTCTGAAATGGTTGGTCAATATCACCATGAAAATCACACATTTTCTTTAGATGATGCCAAATTTTTGTATATCAGTAGTAACGGAAATAACTTGAAATATCCAAATCAGTGCACTGGGATGAACATCTGGCAAACACAACGTTAATGCCTTAACTATAAACAACATACATTCCCAAGATTTCACCGATGCTTGCTAAGGTTGTCTCCTGCCTCCCTCACGCATAATCCCCAACCCGAATTTTTACCGTAAGACGATTGTATGTCGGTACCAGTTCGAACAGAATTCAGTATTTTTTGTGCTCTCCTGATTATGAGAGTACCATAATGTACGAGTATATGTTAATATATAATACATAATGATTTGTGTGAGTCAGGATTGATGCTGGTTTGACATGTTTATATGATCAAATAAAGTAAATAGCCCTGGGATGTAATTATATTAGATTTCCAACCCTCCGAAGTTCACTTTACACGGCAAGTCGTTTCAAATTACCAATCAATATTATCGAGACTATTTGGTCAATATATCTTAATAAGGTGAGCAAAATATTATTCTCTCGTAATAATTTGGCTTATATTATTTATTTTTCAAACCTTTTCTCTGCCAAGCATCGAATAGGTGGAGTGCACCTAGGTCAGGCTGTTTTTGGAATTTTTATTAAAAAGAATATTGAAACCGTTTATAATAATTGAAAAGTTGATAACTCACGGTTTATAATAATTATAAAGTTGATTACTCACAGTTAATAATAATTGTGAAGTTGATTACTCACGGTTCTTCAACGTTCTGTTATGTTTGATGCCTCTTTTTGATAAAATTTAATGAATTTTTTACTGTCTGAAAATTAAATACAAGATTGTTACTGTACTTAGAATTAAATTTTGTAACGTAATTCACAAATTTCATTTCATTATTTATATATAACACAAATTTTATTCAAACACAGTTGAAAATTTACTATTTGTATAAAAGGAATACATGTTTATGGTATATTAAAAATACAAAAAACACAATTTTAAATAAACTTTTACGACACACGAGATAAATTATGTCAAAAAATATTGCTACGCAAATAAACTACAAACTATGGGGAATTCACTTAATTTATGGGGAATTCGCTTAAATCATAAGAAATTCATTAAAATCATGGGAATTCACTTACATTATGGTGAATTAACATAAATTATGGGGAGTTCACTTAATTCACGGGGAATTAACTTAATTGTGGGGAATTCACTTAAATTATGAGAAATTCACTAAAATTATGGTGAATTCACTTAAAAACTATTAACACGTTAGCCCTAGGGAAGTACGAGTATAACAACTGTCAAACGGATCACATTAGAAAAATAATAAAATTTCGATCAGAAATTATCCTAACAAGTGACAAAAATATTAATAATCTTCTACAAAGATGGCAGTATCTGTACTTATGGTAAAGTGTAGCATAACCATATGTAAAAATGGTAAAATAAGCTCAAAAATATGACACGAATAAAATAATTATTGAGGTGTTTATGTCAAAGGATGGCGTTGTTTAATGTTCTAAGGTTGTATAGTTATAGATTGTCTTTTTTATCACTTGAAATACATAGACGTACCTTTGATCTTGTGTAACTTTATGAAATCTTTAATGTGTTTACGGATTTCCCTGACTTTGAAATAAATTGATTTTAGTGTTCCAGCACGCTCTCTCGGAAGATCTTTTTTGTTAAGCGTTGCTAAATTTAGGAATAATACAAACTTCTATATCTCAGCAGTGAAAATGTTTCAAAAGTGCAATTTGGTATCTAACTCGGATGTGGACATATTTGATTAAAAGCTGTCAATGTTTAGAAGGAAGATGTTTGTCTAGTGCACGAGTATTTCATGTCTTGTGCATGAGTATTCAATGTTTAGTGCATGACTATTCCATATCTAGTGCATGAGTATTCCATGTCTAGTGCATTAGTACTTTTTTCAGATAAAATCTTTTTCTAGACAGGGTACCTTTTTATTCTTTTTTCAGGTTCAATCGGGAACTGAACTTGAAACCATCGGGTGTAAATTAAGCGTCCTACCAATTAAACTATGGATACCACAAACATTTATGCATATAAATATTGCCAATAATTTTGAATTAAAAGCTGGTTGATTGAAATAAATTGCGTTAAAATAACTAATTAACCAAATACGTTTCATGAAAGTGCTGAAATAAATACTTTTTTTCATTTCAGGAGTTTTATGCAAATATACTCATCAACGTATTTAAGTGACTTTGAATATATGTGTCTGTGTGTATGTATGTCTGTTTATATATGATATATGCATATATATATGATTTTATTTTAATGTCAACAGTTTTTGTATTTTTCAATGTAATTGGGCTAAGCCGCTATTGGGAAAATAAGTGAATAAATAAGATTTCTTTCAATTCCACCTAAATATTTAAATCATTTAATTTTTTCCCTAACTTGCTGACATGATTAAGCCGCGCATTAGAAAACTGGCGTTTGGGATTTAAATCGTTAACATTTTTAAACAATACATTCATACATATCATAACGCCATGTTCCTTACGGGAGAGGTCGAGAGAACAGATCAATCGAAGCACGCAAACTTTCAACTCTTCCACAGTTATACAGAATTTTCTAATGCCCATACTTCTAATATTATCTTTTTTCAACATCTGGTTCATTTAGCCCGGCTTTGTCTCCTTGGTCTACCTGTCACACACCTATCTCGCACTCTGATTTATTCACTCGCTTTGTCATTATTTCATCATTCATTCTCTCAACATGTCCAAACGATGTTAAAGCTTGTTTCTTAATCGTACTTAAACGATTACAATATCTATTTTATACATTCATTCCTTTATGATTTTTTTAAATGATTAGTTTTTTGTGTATTCAATGATTAATTTCTTGTTAGTATTTTATCAAATAATAGTATAAAAATGACTCTTTATTGCACAACTGTCAAATTAGAGGTGTGTTCGTTCCTACGATTATCTCTTCAGTCAACAAACCAACCTTTGGTTTTCATTGAATTCGGCATACAATGACGTGCCGAATTCAATTAAGGCTAAAGGAGGAAAACAATTTAGGTTGTCGATCGGAGCGTGGTTATTATTGCGACAGGAGTTTGAATAATTGGTCTTGTAAGAGGAATTACTTGTTGCAAAGGTTTGTATGAGCTCTTGAGTGTGGTATTTGATTTATGAATTTGTGGGATGAACGTTTTGGTCTGTCTGGAGTGATGAAGTGTAAGGGGGTTTGATTCGCGTGATGTATACATATATGTAATTGAGTGTCACTGTTTGTCAAGATGGTGAGAATGTGCAACGGGGTTTCATATAGTTTTTTCGCAAATTATGTATATTTCTTGTCATCTGTAAAATAAATAAAAAAATCTGAATATAAGAGTATCTTCAATTAATTGTAAGTAACAATATTAAAGGTTACACTCAGAAATACAATTATAAAAAGATAGTCCAAACTTTTGCACAGCAGTTAAAGAGATGAAGAGAAACGAGACGAAAGTAAACGTTTTTTAATGTTCGCAATGACTGAGAATCGGAGAGAGAAATGGGAAAATAAAATGATAAAAATAAGAAGGAATAACACGCAACGTCATTCAAAAGACGTGTAAGAATATATTTTAAGTCGCTGTTTGACCATTTCGTCATACCAAAAGCCTCATCATAATATCTCGCCTTACTGGATCGATTCAAAATATATAATTTATTTAAGAAAAAAAACACATTTTCATTGAATCTGAAAATAAACAACATAAAGGATTCAAGATGTCACCAAACATAGACATCGAGGATGAGGGTCGTAGAAAAAAAAGTGTGCTGATATATGGAGGCTCTCTCGACCCACCCTTTTGGTGGTGATTTGTCACCCTCTCCCTTGAGACCCTAAGGCTCTCTGTTCTCAAAACTTCACTTGGTTCTTTGTTATTTTATACTTAGTCATTGTTTTACTATATCCTTCGAAGGATATAGATTTAAATTGGTCATATGTACTTTTGACTTTGTTCAAATATTTTATTGAATAGTTAAGGTTTCACACCTTTTAAATGTTTTTTTTTCCTTTTGGTCATTAAACCACATACTAACGATATGCCATGCCACCAATCTGACCCAAACACTAATCTCGTAATAAACCGGGATCATTCCGTCTGAAGAACTCCTGGATAGAAGGTAGAAACGCGTGTTTTGGGGATAAATGTAAGTAACAACACAATTTATAGTGAAAAAAATTGTTTTAGTAGATGTTTCTTTTAATTTGTATCAAGATATTTTTAGTAACAGATAATAGAGTGGACGGTAGGTTATACATATACAATATGTCTACCGATCGCAGCATTTTGTTTTGTATAACCCTTTCGCTGTATACAGTACAATTTAATGAATTTATCTCTTCCCACTAACCAGAAAGAGGCAACACAAAGTGATTTTTCTTCATGAGAATGCACCATCACACACAAAAAAACCGTTCAAAGAAATGATTGAGGCGTTTAGTTGGCAAATACTTTTGCATGCAGCTTACTCACTAGACTTGGCTCCATCCGATTATTACTTATTTGCATCGATGGGACACGCACTTGCTGAGCGCCGCTTCACTTCTTACGAAAATGTACGAATGTGGCTCGATGATTGATTTACCTCAAAATAGCAACAGTTTGTTTGGCGTGACATCCACAAATTGCCAGAGAAGTGGAAAAAATGTGTAGCTAGCGATGGGCAATACTTTGAATAAAATATTTTTTACCATTTTTATACAATAAATGTGTATTTTCTATTAAAAAAATCCGGTTTCATATTTACAGACCTATATACTCGTAGATGTAAAATAGGGGAATAATGTACAATACATCGAGATAGGAAAACCTGACGCCCTGTTCTTTCTACCTATCTTAACAGGGATGCAGTGTGATGGTGTGTAAGTAAAATTTATAAAAAAAAATTTAATTCGGACAATAGTATCAACTCGATTCTAGAACCCTCCCATTTCTACCAATACGTCCTTCTTAAAGAAAATCGATAACATTTTTCTTAGACTTTACAACCATATAATAATACCCTCATGCTTGATTTTGGTAGTTCTGGTATGCATATCTTTTTCCTTAGTTCCTATCTACCATATCATACATATTTGGTGCCATCTTCCATCGGGGACTGGCCATCATTATGCCCATCCTTATCCTGTCCACTGTAGTCCGGAACAACTTAGAAGAACTCCATCAAAACCATTCCTGAAAGTTCATCAAATACTTCTATACTTCCAATTACCACATTTCTCTCAAAACTGTCTCCTTGATCACAAGTAACAAATAATCGAAGGACTCCTCGTTGATATATTATCTAAAAGCTATCGGAAAAGGTACAAGGGTGTTTTGAGAATTGGGGCAGGAGTTCCCCTTGTCAATAGAATTCATAGATCCTTCATCTGTATTACTACCATAATGTAAAAAAATTATATTCAATTATTCCTTCTCTTACAGGTACCGTCTTTTGCGGGTAAGTTCAATTCCTCAGCTAGAGCGCCCTTACGGAGAGTCTACTCTCTCGATGCTACATAAATTGTCCTTTGATTATAATTTGCCTTTTATACATAAATACACTTTCTAATTTAACGTCTACGATTTCTCTACATTTCCTTTGTTCAAAATATTATTAACTTGATTCAACTATACTATATTTGGTCTTCCTCTACCACACCTTCATTGACACTGTGCGTGTGGTTTGTAAGTCTTTTTCCATTCATTTTTTTCCTCATGCAATCTCAGAGTGCTATTTTTCATCTTACAGCTTTACATTCAGCTGTAACGCACTATAATTCTTTAAAATTAAGCTTTACTCGTCTACAATCCATTTTCATGTATTGAAAATAGCTTTCAGAGGAATCGCGCGTTTGAGTTATCTTCAGTGAAATGTTTTTAAAATTATAAGTTAAACATAACTATTTCATTTTAACATTGTTTAGTATTAATTTTGACCAGTTTCTAAAATTCCTACAAAACATTACAAAATACACATAGCACTTAAATTGTCTTAAGGGATTTTAATGCTTAAAAAGTGTATGTAAGTTAAAACTGCTTAACATCTAAACATATATAATACGAGTATATTTGTATCTTATCTGTAGTTTCAGTTGCTCACGGTTCAAAAATATTCAATAGAAAATTCCAACGTATCGTCAGAAGGCCAAAAGCTAACGCTACGTCACAATGCTTACAATTTTTTTTTTCAAATTAGAGTTCTACGTAAATTAAACTCACAACTCCAAGGCAGACACGTTTTTTTATCAACTAGGCCATGGAGATCATCGATTATGATACTCGCAAATAAAATATTACGGTAAATATAAACATCGACAAAATAAATAAACAGATTATGTTTTCCATTAACGTTCATTAATATTTATCATGGTTCAATTTTCCGACTCTCTTTCCTATTTTCTCATCCAACTTTTAATTATAAAAACACCAGCGAGATAGATTCATAGAAATAAATTTCTTTCAGTTCTTCATGCTTCCATTAACTCCGTGTTTCCAATGTTTCGAGAAACGTAATATTTTCATGAAACTAGAAAAACGGAATAAATAAAACATTGCAGGGCGTTTTCCTTTTCTAAGTTGCATTTTATCGTGGTGGCTGCAAGTTTTCAGTGAGATGTTTCATGACTGAAATTATTTTCAGACACTGCATTTTAGATTTTCAGGACTGAGCACATGTTGAGAAAGGTAATATATTACTAATTATACGTGACAGAAGTCTTTGGAATCGTTTTTTCATGATTATAGAATAACAGAAGAAAGCTTATTTCAGCCCATCTTCAGGAGAAGCGGATAATATAGGATGCAATATTTCTCCGGGGATTTTGAACGGGATTGCCTGTGAGGAATTACTTTTTTTATTTAATTTAACATTTGATACAGGTTATAATAAAATTATAAAATAGCTTATCAAATGCATATCAAAAGAAAAAAAAAACAATAGGCAAAAGTCTGAAAAAAATAATAATTACAATGATAACTCATTCTTTTCAGTGAAATTTATCAAAAAGCTTATAATAATAATACGATATTTTGTTATAGTGCCTTTAAGAAAAACGACTCTCCTTAAGGGCACTTTAGCTCGAGATTCGAGCTCAATTTTATTTACAATTGATGTTTTACCTTGTTAATTTCTTGACAAAGGAAGCATGTTCTACCACTTGCAATTTATCCGATTTTTACAAAGGGACTTTAATTTGGTGTAAAAATCATCCTAGTTTGGTTGGATTGCCTTTTATGAAAAAATAAATGTTTGAATTTGAATGAGCAATCTCATAATCAAAGTCACGTTTTGCCTATCCAAACTTTTTATAGAGGCTTTATCATAGCAAAGACTAGATATCAAGTAGCCTTCATTACTTGTTTTGTAAACGTTCATTCAGAAAATTATTAAATTATAGTATGAAAAAAATATTGAAATAAAATATTCGCTTTGGTTTATTATGATCTTCTCAAAGTTAAGAATTAGAATTAATGAAATTTCCTTCATGTAATTATTTTATATTCTGATTCATAAATAAAGAATATCCTTCAATTTTATTTAAAAATCCAAACGTATATAGCGTTACGTGATTTTCCTGGTGGGGTAGGAAGAAAGGATAGAGCGCCAAACTTTCCCAGCACTGCTTCCCCTCCCCTACATCTATACATTTTCATTCAGCTTCTTTTGTTCCTGTTACTCTTTACCTTTCCTTCTTTCAGAATTTCATTAACTTAGTCCAACCATACTTTTCTCGATCGTCCTATATCATGACTTCTTCTTATGCTCGTATTACATATTTGTTATGCCAATCTTTCATCACTGATTTGTTCAAGGTATCGAAGCCACCTCAACGCGCTCTTTTCACTATAATTAAAACATCAGTTTTTACCTCACGTTTATCCTGAATTATTATATTTTTAATCTATAAATTACTTTTAATTCATCGCAGAGTGTTTATTTACATTGATTTTACTCGACTCCTTAAATTTATTTTCAACATTCACATTTCACTCCCATACACCAATGTTGGCACTAAAACACCGTAGTGAACGATCATTTAAACAAATATCGGCATTATTTGATATAAATATGTGCAATCAAGTGTCCCATAAACTTTGTTTTGTATTGTCATTCCACTTTTTCACCTTTTTGACAATATCAAGGATGATTTCTTATCATTATGATGATTTATTATTCTCATCAATTATTATAATGATTTATAATTATGATGATTTGTTATTATTTTTATGAATTATTATGATATTTTGTATTATTATGATTATAATGAATTGATGATGATTTATTATTATTTTGAATTATTATTATGATTTATTATTATGATGAATAATTTTGATGATTTATGATATATTATGATAATTCATTATTATGATGATTAATGATTTTTATGAATTATTATTATTATGATGATTTATTATGATAATTTATTTTTCTTCTGAATATTATGATTATTTATGATTATTAAGGCATTCTACCCAATAAATACGATAATTTGCGTCAAAAACAATTAAAAAACTAAGATAAAGTGTAAAACTATGTGTAAAAGAACTGTGGTACTAAATATTCAAGGAGTTATAAATTCAGATATGTGACTAAATTAGTGATGAATTAAAGGCAAATGGAAGAGGCATGTTGAATGAGTGGTAGACATTTACATTGTACTTGTGTAAAGATGATTTGTGGCGCGTATAGGTCACTTAAATAACACAATTTTAAGGGCTTTTCCCCCATCTCACTCTCGCATGAAGGCTTCTCATTGATATGGATAAGGAAAAAAAATGCTTACCAATATCAGTACAAATCACATCAACCTCTGTGGTCTAATTATTAAGATGCTGGGATTTCAGGTTTCAAGAGATTTTTTATGGTACCCAAAAAAATATTAAAAAGTTGTTAGTCTGGAAAAAAATAAAAAGTCGTCGTAAGTAACAATAGCGGCATGTACCGAGTATACATGCGAGCATTGTTATCTTTTCACGTGGAATTGTTATCAATACATGCATTGACGAATCATGGGTTTCGTGCGTACTCCAGTGGTACTTAAGGCTTCTTTGAAAGACTGGAGCCGAATGTAATATTGTCTCCCGATTACGCAATAAATATGTCTGAATCACTGATTCAGCCTCTGTTGCCTTGTGGTATTATTCACGACTAGCAGCCGGGGGTTCCAGGTTCGTTTCCTTATAGTACCAATAAAATGAGTGCCAGTCTGGAAAATATTTCATCTGGTAACAAGACTCGTACTCGCCAAGTATTGTCAACACGTTCAATCATGAAACGTGATTTCCATACCTACTTAAGGTTTTAAACCCCAAGGCACGCTAACTGAGGTCATCGACAATATTGCCTCTCGGTCACGCTCTTCAATATGTCTGAAACACTAATTCGGATATATTGAAGGGTACCATATAAAAAAAGATCTGAATCGGATATATTGAAGCATACCCATACAAGAGAAGAAAAAGAAATAATTCAATTAATTTAAAAAATCCTAACTAACTTTACTAAATGAACATTGATTTTCTCTCAATCACGTAAAACAAACATTGCACAAACCAACAATAAAAGTAAAAAAATTAAAAACGTTCTGAAAAATCTCCTCTCTGAATCATATCCGGAAGTAACATGAATATAGTTACGTGTTGAAAATGTTGATATTGGCCAACTTCACGCTAGAAATGATCCATTTCCGGTCCGCTCGGCCATCTCTCACTATTTCCGCTGCACGAGAGTTACCATGGAAACCGGGGTACTGGGGTGGTAGTGGAGTTGAAATGGTGTTAGTGCAATTACCAGGGTATAAGTGCAGTGCCCACTTTGCAGCGGTGGCGAGTGGATTTTCTTTCAAGAGCTGGAAAAGTTTTACAGTTCACCTGCGGAATTTCATGAATTTCATTTCAGACGTTTCAGGAAATATTTCTAATTAGTCTTTTCAAATGTTTTTTTTTGTATTTTCACGAATAGAATTAGGGTTGTAAGGAAGAAAGAAGTTGGGGAAAAACTTATACCGAGAAGTTAAATATGTACAAGAAACAGAACAGCATATAATGTAAAAGTTTAAGTTATTATTATATAAAAGTTTAGTTATTATTATATCAAAGTTTCATTGCATACAGTACAACCTGGTAGGTTAATTGCTTTGTGACAATTACTTCCAATGAACAAGAAATATTTTAAAGATACCTAAGTGAAAACTAAGCTGGAACTCGTATTAAAATGATTTTGGTTTACGTTGCCTTTTCATGAGATCGTTCAGTCATGAAACTTGAACTTGAAATTGGCTGTACTTATTTCCGTGTTTAAAAATAGGTGTTGTCATAGTAATGATTTAATTCATTCAAATGACTTCATATTTAAAAATAACATTTAAAATTTTCAAACAATTGACAGCTGCCACTTTGTGATATGCTTATAAGACATACAATATTAATAACTAATAATGTATCTTTTAATATAAGGAATGACTGTTCTTTTGAACAGTAATATATAAATATTAAAACGAGCTAATAGTTTATAATGGATGAGAATGCTTGATTTTTCTAACATTTATGATATTAACAATCAATGATTAGATTTATATTATATATACCCCTCACTTAAAAATGAAAACAAATTGAGTGTATGGATAGGGAGATGTTGGCATCGGTAATTAGATTAGGGACTTCCTCGCACCTGTATATATTTAGAAAAATATTGAAAAACCAAAAGTTTTTAATTTACATCATCCATTAAAAATACCTTCTTGTTTTCCAAGTTCGACTAAGGCAAATCTCCTCAAAGTATTATAGCTTTTTACAAGGTGTCATTTTTGCAAATTTTATAAAGACTGACTTACTTTTTGATTCGAGCAGCGAGGTTCCGGTTTCGATAATGTAATCCCTAGGGAGGAACTTCGATCGTGCTAAATACCTGTTATGGGAAATGTTATGATTGGTAGAAAAGCACTTAGTCTAAAAATGTTTTAAAAAGCTTTTTGAGTATTATAATGGGATGTTTATATTTTATATTCATCTTAGAATTTTTTCCGTAATAAAGTGATCTTCTTCCGTGTGGTATATTTAAAAAATATTTGAATTAGCGATACGGATATATAAAATAGAGTGAATGTGAGACAATATTGTCTAAGGCTCCAAAAATCGAGCCTCATTTCATTCTTTTTTTGTATTCATAATTATACATGGTACATCTAATAGACTTATTTTTTTATAGGTTTTTCAACCAGCTCATTTTGAATATTATATATTGAGAGAAAAAAAACGAATGACCGATCTCTAAACACTAATGGTAGAAGTCTACAGATCAACTTGAGACGTAACCAAACGTCTTAAGACACTCAGGGATGGTGGATATGCCTGCCCAGTATGGAGCATATCTATGTATGCAAAGCAGGTGGATATTAAGCGAGGTTTTATACTTAAATCAATTCGTTACAAAATCTTAGATTTGAGGTGCATGGCCGCGCGGTGACTCATTGGACTTACGAGGGAATCCTCGACTACGAGACCACGCAACGACGACGACGCCAGGTGACCAATATCGATAATTCAGTATTAAAAAAAAAAGTAATATAGTAAACATAATTTCGTAATACTTGACGGCCCACTCGTACGTTTTCTAAATGGTGCAGTTAGTTATGCAGATTTCGCCGGCTACAACTTGTGCTACCGAAGTAGTTTTGCATATAATTAAGTAGCAAGCTCCGCCACCATTTCGGTGCCATAAAGATTTTATATATGGTTATAACTTTCCTATTGAATTTATGGTTCGTTTCACTCATAAAATTTAAGATTTACCCATTTGAATCCGTTTTTTTATATTCTATAAAAGACTTTCTCTAGAGTAACTGATCGTCAACCGTTTTATAGATGAAAGACGCCTGTGCATGTATTAATTTAAAGTAAACAAGCTGTTGCACTTCAACAAGCACAAACATGGTCATGACAAATCAAACGCGACAATCGGTAAATGAAATCTGCTGCAACCTGTTATTATACAAAGTTTTATATAGCGCTATTCTTGTGATGATTAAAAGTGCTATAAGAATTTATGATAAAGAGCATATATGCTACAAAAAAACATAAGTTTCTTGTTTTTACATACATGTATACTATCATGCCATTTTTCTTTTAGTAGCCGTATTCTAACAGTTATTATTCCTGCTAAGCACGCGGGCGCCCCAAGTTCGATTCCTGGTGGAATCACACCCTGACTGGTTTTACTTTTAGATAGTTTAACATCTGAAATCATGTGTATATGTTGCTTAGCATAAACTTTTATAGCGATGTAAAGCAACGCAAAATAAAGGCTGCTACATATTAAACCTGCCGATCCTCTTGGAAGTCTAACCTCCTTGCAATCGGAACTTCGGGGTTCACCCATTTAGACTGTGTGTTGGCTGAAAAGCAATATATTGCACAAAATACATTATACATACATACATACTCCATTCGCAAGATGACTGACAATTATACTCGATTACGAGGGAGTGCATATCGTTAGATTTGTTCCTCTATAATAAAAACTGTAAAAGAATCTTTTACGTAAAATCCTGTCACAAAATTTTAGTTTTTAATCAATATATCTTTAATGATATTAAGTAACATTTAAGTGTACTTTACAAAATATAGCAGCTTTGAAGAGTCCTTTACAAAAAAATAGCAGCAGTTAAGTGTCCTTTACAAAATATAGCAACATTTAAGAGTTCTTTAAAAAATATAGCAACATTTACTAAACAAAGGATAATTTGTCAAGAATTTAAAAAAATGAGCATAATTCAGAACACATACGAAATGAAATAATCTATAGCAGTATAACAAACCCGAGAAAAAATACAAAAATTCAAGCAACAAAAATACTGAATTAATTTTACTATTTGAATTAAAATAACTCAGACGATATGTTAAAAAAAATAATCAGTCTCCCAGCCAAGACCTTTAATAAAGAAAATGCTGGCCTGAACACAATAACCTAACAATATACTCGAACAAAGTAAACATGTAGTCACCCAATTATTGATCTCTCACGATTTATGAAAAATAATGTGCAACTTTTGTTAGCAAATTGCTTTTGACATATTTGAATTGTAAATGTTTTATTCATAAAAACAAAAAAAAAGATGAATGTCAAAGTGAATTCAGAAAGGTCTACGTACATTAAATCAATATTTCACCATGAGATTAATAACATAATTTATTATTTAGGGCGTATATTATATTTTTTTTAACAGGTACGTAAACTTCAGAATATTGGATTGTATGGGTTAATAAAGTTATTCCACATATACAGTGGGGCTTAAAAGTTAAAATTTGCGCAAGTTTATTAGTGTTTGATATTTGTTTTGTTCTTCGGTGAAAAAAGGTTGAGAAAGTGAAATTTGAAGCAGACTCAGGCGTTTATTTTGAATTATTGACTCATAAAAATTAAAGTTTGAGAAATCTTTGAGTGCTCGTGAGAAGTTTGGAAAACTTTAATTAAATATTAAGACAATTATTTTTATAATTGAGAAATTTAGAGACTTATTCAGGGGAAACTTTATACAAAATTATTTATTTTATCACCGATGGAAATCTGAATAGATATTTTTTTTGGAAATTATTAACTTGAATATCATCGAGTACTATAACATCTGTGGATGTACCAAGTTGGCTGTAAAAATACAAAAGGATGAAAAGATACAAGAGTTGCTACTTAAGTTTTGAGATATGGCAACACCAGTAGATACGTCAAATCTGCATCGTTGACGTTTTTAATGGTATACGTGCTCAAAAAGTTTTGTCTTACGAGTGCTATTTGTGTTGTTTACAGTGTCTTGAAAAATTCATCTCGGTCAAAAATGGAATAAAATCGTGAAAATTTTCGTGCGATGGTTTTATTATGATTTTCGACGTGGACTAACTCAACAGTGTGCCCATCAATTCGCTTCAACTTTGTTTTGGGGATGAAGCACCACCCCGGGCTACTGTGTTTTGCTTATTTTCCGAATTCAATCGTGGTCGTAGTTCACTCCAGGATGAATTTCGTGAAGGTCGTCCAAAATCGGTTGTTGTGCCAGAAAACATCAATGCTGTGCGTGAACTGATACTGCAAGATCGTCATGTGACTTATCGTGAGATTGAGGCATGTTTGGGCATTAGTTATACTTACATACATTCAATATTGCATAAACATTTGGTTGTCAAAAATATTTGTTCGCGTTGGATACCGCATAATTTGACAATCGCTCAAAAAAGGCTCGTGTCGATTGGTCCAAAGAAATGTTGAAAAAATTCGATCGCGGTGCTTCAAAAGACGTCTAAAAGATTGTGACAGGCGACGAATCATGGTTCTATGCGTATGAACCAGAAACCAAACAGCAGTCGACTGTATGAGTCTTTCAAGACGAGCCAAATCCAACAAAATTGTTCGCGCACGAAGCACTTCGAAACAAATGGTGGCTTGTTTCTTCGGTATAAATGGTCACGTCGCAACAATGTCTTTAGTGGAACGTCGTACGGTCAATTCTGAATGGTACATCACCATTTTTTTGCCGGAAGTGTTCGGAGAAATGAGGAAAACCAACCGCCGAAGACGGATCATTGTCCACCACGACAATGCGAGCTCTCACACATCGGCTCAAACAAATAACTTTTTGACCACTCAAAACATCGAATTGAAGGGTCATCCACCATACAGTCTTGATTTGGCACCCAATGACTTCTTTTTATTCCCGAACATCAAAAATAAATTGCGAGGAAAAGCAACATATATACATGATTTCAGATGTTAAACTATTATATTTAAGTGTAAAACCAGTCAGGGTGTGAATCCACCAGGAATCGAACTTGGGGCGCCCGCGTTCTTAGCAGGAATGAATGAAAGGATAAAGTGGATAAATTTTGAGTGAAGGTGGTGAATAAAGTTTGATAGATGGATCAATTTTGAGTGAAGGAAAAGTATAAATCATATGTAAAAGAAGCGCACGCACGACGTTATGTACGAGTAAAAATGAGACAAAAACTCTTTGTGTGAATAGTAAGTTGTGAATGGTATCCTATAAATGAATCATTAAAAAATAATAAAATAATGATTGGAGTAATTAATGAGGAAATAACGATTGAATATTGAATGAGTAAATAAAGAAATGAATATTGAATGAGTAAATAAAGGAATGAATATTGAATGAGTAAATAAAGAAATGAATGGTGAATGTGTAAATGAGGAAAGATCGATAGAATAAATGAACATTTGAAACAAAAAACACAAAATTTGTAAGTGCGTTTTAGTTGGTCTACAATCAATATTTTAATCGCGTTGTTTGTAAACTATTAAGAATATTGAAAAAATAAATATAATTACTTTTACCAATACATAAGTTCCCAAATACAATGAAATAATGGCAGCTTTTTTACATTTCTCGTGCGCTACAGTGCCCGTCAAACGAGATTTATTCATCTATGAATTTTTTAGCTAGAGTGTAATTTATAAGTTTTTTTTGGCTATTTAGGTATTTCTGAAGATGTACACATTATTCTTATAGATTTATAGTCTATTTTTTAATTGGTTTTTAGTCAATTATAGTGTATTATTCGTCAATTGTTCGAATTATTCCTGTTATTTCAGCATATTAAATATTTAAGGAATTGATAATTTTAATTTTTGATTAACGTTTGTTTTTTAGAGTAATATTTAAATTGGATCGATCTTCGTCTATCAAAGTGTTAGATCTATGAGTGGTGTGCGCAGTTTTAAGAAGTGCTTGAAGATATTCCTTTTAGAGGTTTTACAAACATGTATGATTAGACTATATATGAACACTAAAAAAATACACTATACTTTACTGAAAGCCGAATCTGTCACTTTACCATATATAAAATATCGGAAGATCTACAAAGGTATCTATGTGGTTTGACTTTCTTGGTAAGTTTTCTGAGATTTTCTTACCAATCATGTTATCAGCCACCACCTTCCTATCTTTATACTCAACTCGTTTTTTTTTGTAATATTTTTAAATTGCCAATTGCATCGGACCTATGCACCACCTAAAAAAACATATGATTAATTTGATTTTTTGTTTTAAGTTTACTTGTATAAATTATTGTTCTATTTTTATTTTTTGAATGTATAATTTTTATGTTTGTTGAGGTCCGTGCTGTGTCGCGACCGTAACTGAAATGTTTCTTATGCGCGGCCATCGCGAGACAGTATCAAAAGTCAGCCGGCCCATGCGTGCGAAAACTTGGGAGAATTGTGATATTTTGCAAGTCATGAAGGCATGCACGGGTGAAAACAGACGCTTGCGATGAGCGATTGGCCGCACATAAGGGGCTCCAAAAGTCAAAAGCCACTCAGTCTACTGTATTTTACTTGCGATCATCTAATACCTGCTAAAGAGGAATCTCTTCACCCTGCTACTTTTCACCAACCTTTTCACCGTGAGCCGAAATCTCCGATCATTGAGCAGCAGCCATCCACCTATTGCTACAGTCCTTGGTACCGGTGCCATACACCAATGATAGCGGGTTTGAATCCTGAGTAAAAACGTTCTTAATGAGAATCTAATCCCTAAGCAGCGCTATATAAATTGTCATTTTAATATTATTCTGAGTTTGAAATATAGTACAAGTTTATTATTATTTTTAGTTTGTAATAGAGCACAAAATTATCCCCATCTTTATGTGTTATGGGAAATTTTAAATAATTGTAAATAATGCAAATGCTGTTAATATCTCCATCAAGTTAAACTGTCACGTGCTTAAAGAAATATATCCGATTATATTTAACATTTTATGTTCATGCATTCAAACGGGCACCACTGTAGCTGTCACGCGTGATATCTTCTCCGTTTGAATTTTTAAAGTAAATTGTGTTATATTAGATTTTGGGTATCCTGAAACCGTGCACAATATTCCATTAATCGTATAGTCTATATCTTAATTCGTTTTTGTCGATAATATTGTGGTTTTTGTATATAATAATGGGATTTTTGTCAATAATAATGTGATTTGGACGATAATATTGTGATTTTTGTCGATAATAATGTGGTTTTATCGATAATATTGTGGTTTTTGTCGTTAACCTCTTGGTTTTGTTGATAATATTGTGGTTTTTGTCGATAATGAAGTGGTTTTTTTTTTGTTATTTCAACATTTATTTTATTATTACGTAATATTTAATTATTTGATTATCTTATTTTATTGATATCCTTTTTTTCCACAAATAATCCAATTTTGGGTAGATTGCCTATTAAAATATGTATTTTATTGAACCTTACTATTTAAAAAAATACAATAAGTGAATATTTCATTAATTCATTCGTTTTCTTGAGTAAAATTTAAATTGAATCTATCTTTTTATTGTACTAATCTATATTTTTATTGTATAAGAAGGTCAAGTAAAACTTAAACCACATGGTTTAAATATATATATTTGATTCTGACATCAGATCTACCATTGTTCGTCAACAAATGGCATAAAGACTAAAAACCATCTTGTCTGCACTAAGAATAAAAACATTTAAATGATGTATAGAGATGAATCTATGGTATAATGAGGAATGTTGCCTAAGCATAAAGTGAGCACTTAACTCAGCCTTCAAAGGTGGTCATAAGCCCACAAAATACCAATTAAAATAGATACCGTCTCCTGTATATCCAAAACAGAGAACTATGTTACTAAAGAGTCATCCAGGCCAAAATATAAAAAATGCTGTAAGGAAGCTGCTGATGGATCTCCAGGTAGATCTGATGTCAGAATCCAATATTTACAGTTCGCGAAGTAACTGAAAACCTAAAATAAACATATATATATATATATATATATATATATATATATATATATATATATATATATATATATATATACATATTTTTTTAATTTTGATATCATTTCATTGAATAGTTTGTTTACCTTAATGTGCAGATATGAGTTACATGATATATGGGTTACGTGTAGAACTTTATGAAGCATTTGAAGATAACTCTTTTTTAGAAGATTTGGGCAGAAAAATATGTCTACAACAGTTGGTTCAAATCCCTAGTAGAGCGCTCTCGATGATATTCTGCTCTTTAACGGTTGGTTCGAATCCCGAGCTTGAGCGCTCTCGGTGAAATTCTGCTCTTCAATCGACGCTGTGTAAATTGTCAATTTATTATTATTATTACAAATTTTCAAAGTGTATGTCAACTGTCCCAGAACATGCACATAGCTTAGTGAGACGACAGGTATAAGCCATTGTTTGTAAAAGTGTTACATACGTACATATATATCATCACGTCTTGTCTCTTGTGGGATAAGTAGAGAGAACCGATCTCCATTTTTTATATCTAAGCACACAACTTTTACCTCCTCCATATTCATACACAATCTGTAATAATTCTTAATTCTCATTCAACTATATTTAAACACCTGGTCCACTTGATCCACCCATTATTTCCTTGATCTTCCTATTTCAAACACACCTTCTTTTTTCTGACTTGTATTCTCGCTTAGTATTTTTTTCGTCATTCATTCCTATCACGTGTCCAATTCCTCACGCTGTTGCCTTCATCTTACTTAAAACATCCATTTTATTCGTGAATTAATTTCTTCATTTCAGTATTCTATTAACTTTAGTAAATTAAAACTTGAAACATAAATTAATAGTAAATGTCGTGGACAGTAAAAAAAATACGTAACTCCCGCGTGAAAATCAAGCTTGATTCTAACTTGGTCTTCGAGATCTTTGCTTTTTTCAGAAGTGCAATAGATAAAAATCAAGTCGACGAAGATAGAATAAACGGAGTGTATGCTTTGAAATTAAAGGAAAAAAAAACATCTCTTTAATAATCTCATTTTTTGCTGATTCCGGAAATTGTCTTCAGTTCCACACGAACGGGGCCACTATCTTTGTAATTATCGATATTATCAGTAACGTCGCTCGATTAACTTAAACAAGAAAGTCTGTAATCAAGTCTGTTCCACGCGTTTCCTTTTATATACATTTCGATAGAATTACTACCAATCGTAGAGGATCTCGTATATTTGATCATGACTAGGAGACTCCGAAGCTACCCTTCACTGAAACGTTTATCTACGAGTACATATTAATTTATTATCGGCGTAAAATGAAACATTTCCAATAGAATGGTGCAATTTGTTCGAGAGAAATATGAAATAAAACAAACGTCCGTGAAGTTAAAATGAAACCAAACAAACTATAGCACAACGCAAGAAGTGATAAAAAAAAGTATCCTGTCTGGTTTTCACTTAAGTCCTCCTTAACATCTTTCTGGCTGGTTGTGAGAGTTTGCTACATGGCAATATGCCCACTAGGTTGTATATATAATGAAAGTATAATACAATACGATACTGTCTGTCTCCTCACTGGATGGTCTTCTTGTTAAAGTTAGAAGTTATTTCGTGCGATGGGAAAGGATTTTCAACATTTTCTTCCCGTAATGGAAGGAAAAATACAAAACTGCCAATCAAGAATGTATCTCCATGTCCTAAATTGTTATCAATAAAATATTGATAACAATCAACAAGTATCTAGGACAGACTTTGAATACAGTGGATGATTATCTACCTATACCAGTGCTTAGCATATTTTTAATAACAATTTATTTCATGCTAAAAATAATCCTCGTTTCCTGATTTGTATTTTTTTCCAATAAGGGCAGTTAATTTATTTCTGCAAAAAGACACGAGCCATCTCGGCGGAAAAATAACCTCCACAAGATAACTTCTTTTAGTTTTTTCAATAACATTATCTAGTGAAAATATACATACGGCGCTTCTATAAGAACAAAAATCAACCATCCTAAACAAAAAAAATGTATCTTCAATAAAAACGTCACCCTGTCTTACCGATAGGCACCCCGCCATTCAAGTTTAAGATAAGGTAGGGGTGGATTGACTATTAAAAAACTACCTTTTCAAGAGTTTGAAGACGATCTGACATAAAAAGTAAACTTAATCATGGACCCAAACAAGTAAAGTAACTGGAATGGTTCGATTTTTTTCCAGAAAAGAATATCGGCAAAGAAATATGCTACAAACAAATATTTTTAATCCAGATTCTTACTTATATAAATTAAACCAGTATTAAATTGCTGTTTTTGAACGTCTTTCGGTAGAATTTCCAGCTGGTACAATAAAATAGAAATTATCCTATCCATAATTCAGACGATGTCTTCCAAGAACTTTTTTGTAACATAATAGTTTTTTTAAAGTTTATTATATTTAATTTTTTTCTTGTTTAGTTACAATAAATTACGACGACCTCCGTATTGTAGTTGGTAAGATGCTTGTATCCCATCCCGGAGGTTGCGGGTTAGATTCCCGTTTGACCCAGATTTTTTTTAAAAGGATTTCAGTCTGGTTTCACTTAAGACTTCTTTAATATATTTTTGGATAATTGGAAGAGATTGCCACATGGCATCAATCCAGCTAGATTGTATTGTAAAATGTAATATAATACAATACATTATTGATGTTACGCTCTATATGTATTCTGAATATTTCATCTTTTGTTTAGTTAATATTGCTATGGTTTGTAAAGGACACATAAATGTCGTATATATTTTCCATAAATAAATAAATAAATAAAATACAGCCTAAAATGTATTATATATGGAGAGACGTGTTTCATGAAAGGCTCAAAAGTATAAATGCTCACTCGCCATAGCTGAGAGCAAACAGCGATGGATTGAACCAAATTTTGTTAAACTTTAAACAGGTTTCAGTGACCTGATAGAGAGAGAGAAGTTCTAAAGTTCCATCCCCTAAATGTAACAGAATATACCCTTCACAAATTGGCTCGCATAATTATACTCGGTGACACCAGCGATAAATTCCTGCACCCCTCAATTTGTAGTGTATTTATTTATTTTTGTTTATATATATGTATATTATTTTGTATACGTGGTTGTATATGGTACATCTGGTGGGTTTATTGCTAAAAAACAATTAAAGTAATAAATAAATATAGATTTATTGATAGCAACATAGTATGCACATTTTTAAATATGATACATTGCTAAAACACATACACAAATATATCTCAAGATAAATAGCAGAAAATAAATGTAACAGAAAATCTATCAAAAGTTCTGGGCTCATCTCATAGATGGTTAGGTATTCACGCTTAGTACACCTTTTTTGTAGACTTTCAAGTTTTTTCAACATAATTTCTTAATTTGTTGACAAATATAATTTTCTACATGGAGATATGGGAACTATTTTAATTTTTAAAGAGTGCTTTATCATACTTTCCACATGATTTCATTATTGTAGAACTGCATTTTATTCAGCTGTGAAGACAGTTTATAAAGGGTCTTTCAAATTTACCGTTTTTTTAATTCTTGGATAAAACACAGATGGCGTCGTGAACTTGCCTGGGTCTTGTGACATTTGAGAAGTGTAATGTATAACATTTATAAAAATGGAGTCGTATATAATACAACAATGCGTTCAAATTGAGAATTATTTTATGTATTGTAATCTCCGGAAACGGTGATGTTAATTGGCCACTAAGATCATGTGATCTGATACCGTTGGACTATTTTCTCTGGGATTACGTGAAAAGTCAGGTATAATAATGACCTCCAATCAATTCCTGAGCTGAAGGACGAAATAATTCGCATTATTGGTGAGTTAGAAACGCAATTATGCCAAAATGTCATCGAAATTTTTGTCAAAAGAGTGGACATCTGTGGAGCTGCAAGAGGTGGACATTTTGCGGATATTATTTTTTTGTGTTTAAATGTCATACATTATACTTTAATGACTAATAAAAAGTTTTTTTTTGAAATCAAAGCAAATTGTGTGTTTTATTCAAGAAATAAAAAAATAGAATAAAAAAAACCGCTCAAATTGAAAGACCCTTAATATGTGAAGGTAAACTTTTTAGCTATAATATTGTTCCTTCAGACCTGTTGTAATTTTTGCGACCATCTGGATCAATGCGCAGATCACATTTTATGGTACTATAGCGTGTTGCTTATCTTAGTATGTCGTGATGATCTTGATTGATATTTGTTTATTTACAAATACTCAGGAATGCGGATAAAAAATGGAAGTGACAGCGGGTAAATAATAACAGTCTTGACAGCTGAGTGAATGACAATACTAATATCTTTATTTCTCGGCGCGCAGGTATTTTATAGAAATGAGTGAACCAGTTCGCGCTACATGCTCCGTCTCACTCTGGCACGTGAATTGGCGGTAGCTTATTTATTTGTATTTGGAGATGGCTAGACAAATCGCGGGTACTACAAAAATAGTAAACATTGTCGCTGTTCTTGACGTGTAGCAATCTATGAATACTTCATCGGTCATTGACCCTGTATGTTTATTATTTCAACAATAATTAATTCAATTTAATTATGTTTAACAATTCATTTATCCATTTTGACAATTATTAATTTATTTATTTATTTAGGTAGGTAATCCTACAGTACTATGATAATTAAACGAGCTAAAAAAATCCGGAAAGATCTTTATTCAGCTTTAATCAGCACAACTTTGAATCGTTTGGCTACTCAGATCGAGTAACATCAAGGGTAGTTTTACCGCATTCAAAGTTATAATTATTTTTGAAAGTACTACCATCTTTCTAGACTGTTTGAACTTCAGGCCTTATGTGGTTTTATAAGTATATTTACTTTGCTTCGAGAAATATTTTTTTCCCATGACGTTAGACTTTAGATCTCTTATTATTATTATTATGATTTTCATTCATTTATGTGTATCGCTCCCGGAGTAGAACCTCTATGGGGCAGCTCCTTACCCATCACCAAGTGACGTCTCAGTCATAAAAAATAAATTGTAGGTCACGCTGGATGGCCACTAATTTTGTTCCCCATAACAGAGTGGGTCGGTGGTGGAAACAATCTGAAATGTGAAGACAGTATATTCCTATTAAGGGATAATCAAATTTGTGTTAAGCATAGTTACATGGGCTTCTTGAATCCCCGTTAATGCAAGTGTTCCTCGTCTGTTTAGTTTCTCCACAAAGTGAGGCCCTATAACGCTCTCTGGATTGCTGATGTAAGTTTGCCAGGTCGGGGCATATGGAAGTTTGTGCAAAGTTAGTCTATTAGACGCCATTACGAAACGCAGCGAGACAGGAGCGACGTAATGATACAAAGAGCTTAATGATGAAGAAACTGAAAAAAAGTAAACGTTTGCTGAAATTGGGTGAAAAAACTGCTCACTAGAATAGGGTGGAAAAAAAACTAATGGCAGAGAGTAACAAATTTGTCTCGTAAAGATTAATTAATCCCGTTATACATTGGACTGTTTATGTTTATGTTACTTTTATCCTACTTATGACATGCAGGATATAAGCAACAGAAACACAAACTTCCTTGCTTATATCCTGATTATCAATGGTTTAAGGCCTGTAAAGTAATGCAAAAATAGCACTTTGTAAAGAACTCAAAGGTTGCAGAATATTAAATCTGACTCTCGTCTTGGAATTTTGACCTTGTCATCGGAACTTTAGATTTGATCTGTTTAGACTATGCATTTGCTAAAATGCAGCTTCTTGCACACAATACTAATACATGCACAGGTATCTTCCATTTGCAAGAGTTTTGACAATCACACTCGATAACGAAGGGTTGCCTGTCAATTAATTTCGCTAAGATCTTCGTGGCCTAGTTGGAAAGACACCTGTCTTTCAATCAGAGTTTTATTGATTTAATTCCCAATGAAACCCAGATTTTTTTAAAAAAGAAAGGGTTTTAGTTCTGTCAAGTGATGTAACACTTAAAATTTGGTACTTCTTCTTCAGTATATGTCAACTCGAGTTGATAAAAACGTGTTTTTTAGTTATTTCGAAAAATGTTAAAAAACAAATATTGCGCGGTTATCAAATTTCTTTAAAAAGAAGAGAAAAGCCTAATAAATAAATTAAACGATGCTAAGATGCTGAAAAATGATGTATTTAAAAATAAGTTTAGATTTTTCATTCTATCCTCTTTTTTATATCCTCGGGATCAACGTTTTCGACCTTACGAAGGATAGAAACATGATAGATGCCTTTGAGAAGAACTTTTCTATCATCCAATTCAGATTCATATCAATAACATATAGAAAGAAAAAAAATCCAAACGTTCTTTGGGCATACATATTTCTGGCTAGAAGAAGTGACCACTCGTAACCCTTTAAAAAATAATTGAGTGTCGATGCCAATCAAAACCCCAACTTCCAGGTAGGATGACTTGTGTCTTATTATAATAACATTTAGGCAACGGAGGACGACAATAATTAAATAAAAATCAGGATTTTCCTGTTTGATTGGAAGAGGGATAAGCTTTATGGGAATAAGCTCATCAGGTTGTATTGTTGTGTAATGATACAATGTAAAATATTGAGGGATGAAAATGAAATATGTAAAATAAAATCTTGACGTAAATGCCATTATTTTCCTCATTGATCTCATCTTTACCTTGGTTGAATTTCTCCAACTATCCTGATAAATCTTTTTTCAGTCCACTTTTTAAAATTTACTCTCATGGTGAAGATTGTTATAACGAGACGATCAGAAAAACTGAGACAAACCATGATATACACTACCATCACGCTGTTTTTCTGTTCGGGTTGGTAGAGAGGAAAGAACATCAAAATAATTTCTTATTGCGACACATATCTCTTGCCTTTTCTACATCAAGACTTTGTTTCCTATTGCTACACACCATTCGATATTCCTTTCAACACTTCCATCATCTGATAAAATACTACTCAAATAGTAGAATTTCTCAGTCTGCTTAAATTTTTAACTGTTAAGCTTTACTTTTCTTGCACAATTTTCTATCATGACTTGCTATTTCAATAAACTAGCGTTTGAGAGCCTAACACTTTTATTCCCTACCTAGATCTGCCCCAGTATCTGAAACATACTTAAAACAACATTCTCACAAGATGGTCTAACCTCAAAATAACTTCACAAGTCCTTAAGAACTTCTACTTGCATTCTAGTTTTATTCTATTATCTTACTAAATCTTGCTAGTTGAAAACCATTTTGTTAACTGAATAATTAATACATAAAAAGTTGACTGTTTTAAGTAAAAATTATTTATTCTAGAAATCACATGAATGTTTAAGTTTTTCGATGATCAATAGTTCCTATCTTGACATATGGAAGTGAAGCTTGGGTTTGGCAGAAGAAGGGTAAAAGTAAAACTAATGATAGAAAGATCTTCTTCTTCTTCCTCTTCTTTTAGGCCTGTTGGCCTATTATGATCCTGCATCATCGTTTTTCTCTTGTGACGTCGACTGGCAGCTGTCTTTCCATCTTTTGGGAGGTCGTCCTGGAGGTCTGCTAGCTTGGGGAATACTGTCCCTGGCCATTCTTACGGCTCTTAGTTCCGCCATTCTGGATACATGTTCGTTCCAGAACCTTCTTCTCTGTCGTCCCCATCTGACAATATCTTCAACTTCGCACATCCTTCGGATTTCCGTGTTTCGTACTCTACCACGAAGGGTTTTGCCAGCGACACTTCTGAGTACTTTAATTTCGCTGGTTCGAAGGGGATTTTTGGTTCTGACAGTGTCAGCTCTAGACTCTATACTGTATGTCATTATGGGGCGGACACAGGTCTTGTATATCCTCATCTTGCTTTGGATGTTCATATACTTGTTTTTTCCAGATAGTGTTCTTTAAACATCCGGAAATAGCTGCGGCCTTTTGTGATTGTTCAAGTACTTCGCCATAGAGGTCATTATTGCACATTATGCTAGCACCTAAGTATTAAAATTTTGTAACTTGTTCAATTGGTGTGTGTGATATAGAGATGCGTGTACTTAAATACAATTCGGAGTGTCAATGTATGAAAAAAGGCGAAATGAATACATCAGAAATTAATGCATGAATACATTGAATTTTTATAAGTAAGATAAATATAGGAGCGTTAATATAGTTTGGACATGTTAACAGAATGATTGACAAAGCGAGTATACAAGTAAAAAGTGCAAGATGCGCGTGGAAGAAATAAATCGAGGGAAACGGGACTGAATGAAATGGACGAGTTTTTTTAGAGATTTATAAATGTGTAAGAGGCGAAAGTTTCGTGTTTACATCGAAAAGTATGAAGATCTGTTCTCTCTCCCTACTTCGTAAGAGATATTGTGTAATAATATGTAATATATGTTCTTTTGATACATAATTTGCGAAATAAACGTTATAAAAAGGCATGTCAAATAAACTTTCGAAAAAAAAAAACAATTAAATGTAAAATGCCACAAAATAATTTACTCGCTCTAATTACGTAATAAACACATTTTTTCTGCTTCCCAAAATGTCAAACCCTTTTCATTTTATTAAAGGGGTTTCATTTTTAAATAAAAGTAACATTATCTGACGATCGTCACAAAGGGCAGACATACATTTAATTATGAACGAGATATACGTAACGAAAAAAATATATCCAATGGTAAATTAAAAAAGATGATTTTTTTTACATTCAAATATCCCATCATGCCATCTTCCTATTGGTAGAGGCAGAAAGGAGAGATCATCAGTCTTTCTGATATCCTTCTATATCCATACACCTTTTCGCACAGCTCCATCGATTTCTCGAACGTTTTACATTTACTTCTTTCAAAATATCGTACACTCATCCAACTATACTTTTCTTGGTCTTCCTCTACCACGCTTTCCATTCTTTGTTTGTCAATTCACACTATATATTTTGTTAGTCTTTCTTCATTCATTCGTTCCACGTGTCCAAACTCTCTCAGAGTGATCTTCTTCATCTTGCTGAACATTTCAGCTTTAAATTAACACACATCCTTTATCACTATTATAACTTGTCTGCCTTGGAGCATTACTTATCCAGATTGGACCAATGTATGTTTAACTTGAACCTAGGGTGTCTATTTTCAACTGTAGTATGTCAAGTTTGTACATGGCAACCTAGGACCAAAACGAATCCACTCTGGATCGAATCATACCCAATCTGGATAAGTGTGTGTTCACCATGGACCAAGTATGTTCACCCTGGACCATAACGTGTCCGTCTTGGACCATAACCTATCCACTTAGAACAAATGTATGCCTACCTTGGATGTTGAGTGTCCACTTGCGACCATAGCTTGTAAAATTTGAACCATTTGTACACATAGTGACTTAAACCAAAGCGTGTTCACTCAGTACCAAAACGAGAACCTTCTGTATTAAAACTTGTTCACATTGGATCAAAACTGGTCCATATTGAGCCAAAGTGTATTTATCGTATCCCCATATTTGTCGTATCCCCAGTAAACGAGGCTTTTGCCTGTATCTCACTGAGGATATTAAGCATGAAAAAATAAATCGATACTTCTTTCCGATTTTTGATTACACAAAAACAAAACCCCGTTGCACGCTCTCATCAACCTGACAAACAGTGACACTCAACTACAACTGGAAACATCTTGCGAAATTCAACTCCTCACACATCATCCCTCCAGAAAGACCAAAAATATTCATCCCACAATATACCGCACACAATCATAAGAATAAAAATTAAAATTAAAACAAAAAATACACAGAAACACAAATGCAAAAACAACCAAAATTAAAACAACAAGAAGAAAACCACACTCACGAGCTCACACAAATCTTTCCCACTCGTCATTCATCCTGAAAACCCAAGTACTCAAAATTCTGTCGCAATAACAACCACGCTCCGATCGACTGTCTAAATGGTTTTCCCACCTTTTCCTTTATTGAAGTCGGCACGCCATATCGTTTGTTGTGTTTTAATGTCCTATATTATACTTTAATGAGCAATCATTTTTTTTTTAATCAAAGCAAATTGTGTGTTTTATTCAAGAATTGAAAAAAATGAATTAAAAAACCGCTCAAAGAGACCCTTAATTTGACAAAAGTTACAATTCATCTTTTTAACATTCCTCTCCATGCTTGAGGTAGGCAATCATCATGGCTTTTTTGACTTGATCTGCAGCTGTTCTGAATAATGTATTATTACTACAGTGACACCACTATCTTAGGTTATTCAGCCACGAGTCTTTCCTTCTTCATATATCATGTTTTCATTGTATGTTCCCCTGCAATAAGACTTGAACGATATCATATTTGATTCATATCATGAAATGCCTACAGTATTTTTAGATAATTTTTTTAATGCAAGTGTGAACTTCTATGATTTAATGCGTTTGAGATCCTCTGCATTGCGCACTTATAGAAATCTCACGTATATTTTCTGAATCACCTTTTAAAATGCTTCTTTCGTTTTGTTGTGGCTTGGGTAAGTATCTAAGTCTTCATCAATTAATAAAATCAATTTATTTTCAAGTACTTTTTTAATATATTAATTTCTTTGTTTCAGGTATAACAACATTTGCACCATAAACTAATACAAACTAACATAATATCAAAACCATAAACAATTTCATTATAACTTGAATAAAACTATTGTTCAAAACTTCACTTGTTTTCATTTTATCATAAAAAAAGCACAAACGTTAAATATTTGCCAATTTTTCAATCAATTTGACTTCAGAAAAAAATGTTTTATATAATTTAATTTTTAACACTTGAACTTAATTACAAATTATAATATCTTAACAAAAAGCTTAGATTGAATATCTTTAAAATAAATTTCAAAGATAAATCACAGATTATCCATTTCAGATTTATTTGAATGTAAAATTTATTTCCGATTGAAGAAAATTTCAAACTCGAAAACTCTCCAACTGAAAATCTTTCGAATCGTATTTAACTTTTCAACGTCAAAAAACTGTCTTGAAATCTGAATTTCGTGAAAATTTTGTAATTGCAAAATCGTTGCGAAAAAGCGACTCGATTGACTAATCACAAAGTGATTGAATAATAAAGTAAACCTTGTTATTTGTGGTTTGATGGAAATTTGTTCTTTTTGTTATTTATATCGAATCATAAAACCTTAGAAAATTCACTGCCATTAAAAGAAAAAAGCGGTTAGCGAAAATACACCGTTTAATTTTGTGTTTGCAGTACGTGAGTTTCAATTTGTGTTTCTTTTGTATTGACTTTGGTGCTGAATAATTAAACTTTACCTCAGTGATTGCTCTATTTATTTTTGAAAAGTTGAGTTTAAAGTGAAAATTTAGTGGTTGTTATAAAACCTTTGTTTCTAAGCATAAAAAATAATAATAACAAACCAAATCAGCTGTTACTTATAAAAAATATCATTTAAAACTTTATTTTTATGTTTCTCATAAAGCGTTTTCAGTTCGTGCTTTATTTTGCGTATTGAAAAATCGTGCTTTTTTCGTGATTGATTCAGGCAAGGTAAACCGCGTCTGTAAAACACATATTTCTCGTGTTTAATTGAATTCTCGCATTTTTTAAAGAAATAAGTGATCAGTGTTTTGATTAAAGAAGTGAGTGAATACTGAGTGGTAAAGAAGATGGCAACTATCGAAGGGGTACAAGGAGGAGCAGAAGATCAGTCGAGGAATGGACAGCAAAATAATACAGCGCAACACAATTCTGGATACTACAGTAAAAATGGTAAGTTTTTTATCTTTTATTTATTATTGTGGTAGAAATGTCTAAAGATTCAGATCTGGCAACCTTCTTATAGCACATGACGGCTAATGAAGAAACTATGGTAGATAATGTCTTAATATTTTGTACCTTGAATACAGAAAATTGAACAGAGCTGCAAAGTAACCTGATTAGAATTTTGTGTATTTGCAGCAATTATGTTAAAAAAATCTTTTTTACACAAATATATTCACAAGTATTATTCGAGGGTTGTGTGTCTACCGACGTCCATTCGTTTATCACCTTTTTTTTGTTTTAAGGGATGAAGTTTATCTTAAAAGCTTAAGTTCCATATACTTCCATATACATATATTTGTATTACTAAACGCCATATCTTAGCCATGTCCAATGTCTATGGCGTTTCTTCTTTTGTGGAAGAACTTTACCACTTATAGATTTATTGTCAAATTTTTAAATTCAATCCTTTGGAGCTTTGAATGTATAAAATGTTTTTTTTTTTAATTTCATTTATTGTATTGACTATTTTAATAGCTTTTTTGGATTCGATTTGGTGACACAAATCATCCTAGGATGAGTGGATTGCATATTAAAACAACTTTTTGTACACGTCATGTGCCATTTATGGATAAGAGTTAAAACATTTTTTAAGAAAAAAAAATTGCACAGTCAAAATATTTGAAAAAGTATATGTCTCAATGTATAGTTTACATTTTTTCTGGAATATGTTACATTCTTTTCCCTCTCTCTATTATTTTTACATAAAATTATGTTTAGCATTTTCTGTCTTTCCATATTTCGGTTTTCAAAGTCAGTTAATCATTATGAAAACAAAATAAAATTGTCAAATAAGCAACCTTTTACAATGAGCAACCTATTGAAATGAGTCACATATTAAAATGGGTAGCTTATTAAAATGAGCAACCTATTAAAATGAGCAACCCATTAAAATGAGCTACCTATTAAAATGAGCAATGTATCAAAATGAGCAACCTATCAAAATGAGCAAACTATTAAAATGAGCAACCTATTAAAATTAATCATTTATTAAAATGAACAACCTATTAAAATGAGCAACTTATTAAAATCATCAGCTTATACAGAATCCTCAATTCTGTATATTTCTATCGGTAAAAATAAATAATTCTACGTTTTCGATCGTAGGAAAAACGTTTGTATTAACAAAAAGGGCAATTATAAAATCTTTTAGAAAACAGATTCTCCTCAAAGGTGCATCAATTAGGTCATCCAACTCCCTTTTTTTACTAGAACATTAAAGTCACAAATCAATTATATGAGTCAATATATAATATATGTAAATAAATATATTTAAAAAAATGAAACTTTTAGAAAATTTTAGTTTCAAGTGATTAAACTTCAATGCCCTTATAGAAGAATTAAAAATATAACAAAAAAATAAATGATTAAAGTGTTATGGTTGGGATCTGGTGGCTGCAATCATCTGCAAATGTTTAGAAACACATATTTAGTAAGATAACTACAGAAAACTTATCAAATTAAATTCACTACAACAACACACTTGTACATACAAATACGATATACTATATATCATCGGCCGTCTACTTGTAGAGTTCGGCTGATGGGGCAGAGTGCAAGAACTTTCCATCATGATACACATATTTTATTTCTTCCACATACATACTCGTACATTTCCTTCTTTTCAAATATCATTCACTTGATCCACTTTCATTGATCTTCCTCTACCACACTTTCCACTCACATTTACAATGTAACTCTTTCGATCTACGAGTAATGTATTAGACTTTATGTGGAGTGTGATATATGTGTGTAGTGATCATACAAGTATATAACTAAATATTTTGATAAAACCTCTCCAAAAGGGTTGTCTTTAGTGTAACCTTAAACTGCACACGCACGGAGCTAGCAACAACAAACCCCCTGATATAATACCCCACCCTATTGGATCGATTCGAAACAATACATTTATTTGATGAAGATGAAACCAGCCTCACATTCTACTTCTCTCTAAAGCAACATCTCTTACATCCAGATTCAAAAGTAACAATAGAGACAACCCATTAAGGGACTTGAATACAAAGAGGCAACTTTGAAATTAATCCGTTCGTGAAACTTAAGTCAGTTAAAACATTTTAGAGGCGGACTGGAGTTTGGTAATATACAACAGAAAACAAACTGGAGCCTAGAAATTTGCAAAAAAGAAACGCGTATTTATTTTAGAGGCGGACTGGAGTTTGGTAATATACAACAGAAAACAAACTGGAGTCTAGTAATTTGCAAAAAAGATTCGCGTATTTATTTCATACCAAATAATTTATTAGAAAAAAATATCCAAGATACTAATAAATTACTCGAATGTATTTGTAGAAAATAAAATTATCCATTTATCCTGTAGTGTAGGTCATGACTGAGCATTGTGACTCCCGTGATAGCCTCCGACGACTCCTCTCCATCCATTCCTGCACTCCGCGGTTCTAAGGGCTTTTGTTAAGGGTAGTTCTGTTGCATCTTTAACTTAGTTAGCCCAACCCACTGAGATTCTTCATCTTATGTCATTCTTCCACGACTCCAGTAACCACAAACTTCTCCAAACTGTCTTCTTGGTCTCAAGCGAAGACATGTTGTCAACAATCTGTGGGTGATTCTCAGTTCTTCGAAAATGGAGGCGTTTGTTCGCCATGGAATTCGTAACATCGTCCAGAAGAAACACCTTTCAGATGCAGAAGCACCACCTTTTCAGGTGCAGAAGCACCACCTTTCTAATGCATCTATTCTACGTATCTCACTCTCAACGTCCAAGTATCTGCGCCGTATATGAATATTGCAAAGACGAGAGACTTAACTTGACGCATTTTCGTCGTGATGGTGAGTGATAGTTCTGCTCTTCCATATCTTTTCAGTTCTTCTCTTCACCTCAGCCTCAGATCCTCCATTGGTGGTGACATTAGAGCATAAGTAAATAAAGTCAGTTAACACTTTCAGATCATGATTATTAAGAGAATTAAAGTAAAAAAAATTACAATGCGGGGGAAAAGTAGAATTTTGAATTTAAAAAGCATATTTTCAAGGTTGATCTATTAATTAAATTTTACAATTAAGCTTTTATGTATAAATCAAAACTTTGATTTTACAGTAATAGATTAAAATATATGTTATTTATCCTATATTACGACAAAAAAAAGAATAATCTTGTATAATGTTGAGAACCGTCGTTTTTCTGTACAATACAAGCAAACAATTAAAGGAGAATTTATTATTTAAGTCATGTCAAGCAAGGATTCTCCAACATTTTTATTCCGTCGAAATTCCTCCGTGTCGTCGAAGAAAATTTTTTTTTTACTATCTGCTGACAATTCCGCGGTAAAAATGAATTGTATTGTATTTCAACGCGAAAATGTAATTTAATTTAAAAGCGAAACGTGTCGTGTCGAAAGCTTTCTAAACTTAAAAAAAAAATATATTCACAAGAGAATTTTAAAACTCTCGGCACAATTTTTTTTAACGTTAACATGTAAAATGTTGTGACTATCGTGAAAAGTAAGTTAAAACGCCTTAAGTGGTATTTTAAGCTTGACAACTTGTTTCAAGATACGCAGATATATTCTTTTTCCAATTAAATCAACATAAAATGGTGCCAGTAATTTTATCCAAATATATTGTATTGTATTACACTTTCGTTGTCAGTACAACCAGTCGGGTTGTATTGCTAACCACACAGACATATCTCAAAGAGGCTTTAAGCAAAAACCAAACTGGAATATTTTTTTAAAAGAATCGGGAATCAAGCACGACACCCCCGGTCAGAAAGACAGGCATTTGACTAATTAAGCAGTCACATAAATATAATAGAACAAAAATCAACATTTGTTGTTTCCCAAAAAAATTGCTTTTGTCAATTAGATAACCCAAATTGTTATTTTATGTGAACAATAAATATATATTTGTTGATATTTTTATAGTGGTTGTTACTCGTAGACATGGCTGGAGGAATAAGCTTTTAGAAATGAACACTCACTGGATATTATTATTTAAAGTACTCGACGTTTCAAACTGATCGTACGACCCATCCTCACGATTTACATGTTTCTTGTTTAGTATTGACACATTTTTTTACTAGCAGACTTATTAATTTATTTACAATGCAGATTAAGCCCACTTACACAGGAGTTTTAAATTACAAAAATATACAGTTTACATACTTAATAAACATAAAAATTCACTTGAATAAGGTGATGTGTGAATTCTAGCGTCCTCAGACTAAGAAAAAAATTTTTTTTTGCTCTTGGCAATGTGATATGAAATATGTCAATATCGAAACAGTTTAGTTCAAAAGAGTTAAGGCCCTTCTTATAAGCATAGCGGCTGGGATACTCGTTATTGCGTATGTGATTGAGAACAGTTCTTGTCGGCGCAGTCTAGTGATAGAAACATTGAACGGCAATCTTTCTTGTAATGCTGGAACGCTCGCAACTCCTCGAACGAGTCCAACAACTTATACCAGCAGACAAAGATCTCTTAATATTTTCCAGGAATTATATCCAAGCATACCTAGTAAAAACTTAGAAGGATAAAGCCATGCATAGACACTAAACCCACTCATATATAAATATTGCAAGTACATTCTCCATCGTGAGTGTTTTACCCTTTCGGGCTCCAAATGCAAGCATTGCTTTCTAATTTGTTATAAATTCAAAAATTAATCAAGTATAGTTGATATCTTATCACATCTCTGTATTAGTTTTTCTGGTGTTATTCGTGATACCTTTGAATGCTATTTTAGAGTTTTCTTCATCCATCTATCCTCAGCCATATTTACACCTGCTCAGTTCATCTTCACTTTATCCAAGCTGTCGCATTTACTATCTCATGGAATATTGTTTAATGTGTCTCACTTCTCTACGTATGGGGAGTCTTCCGTGACATTTACAATACCAATTTATGAGGGGTTTAAGTAAAGATTAAATAAACTATAAAGTGTCTACACTGATTTCTTATCTTGCGCAGCCTATCGATTGATGAATCGTAGAAGCAATTGTTTGCTTGATGGACTTTTCTTCTTCTCAACAATCTTCTTGAGGTCGAGGGTCAGCAATCATCAAAGCTATATTAGCTTTATTTATAACTACTCTGAACAATGTATTCGTACTACAGTGGAACAATTATGTCAGGTTTTCCAGCCAGGATTTTCTTGTTCTTCCTCCACTATGTTTCCTTGTATCTTCTCCTGCAAAATGACGGATGGTTTGATATTTGTTTTCTCTCATACATTTGATGAATACAAAATAACAATTAAAGTTGTCTCGTTGGTTTGAGGGGAGTTCACTAACAGATTAATTGACCAAATTCAGAAGTCATTACAAGAATTCACTATTTTATTGAATGCTAATAAGTCCGTAAATTTCCATCTGTTAGACAATGCTGTCAAGTTTAGTAGCTTCATGAAATGTTTATAGTTCAATTTCTCGCAAGTGAAATGTATTTTTGGTTTTTATAAAGACTGTCGAATAAATGCTGTAAAAGTCGAATAAATGCTGCAGAAATGCGTGCATTGAGAAGAATACACCGGGTGATAATATATGACAGAATACGGAATGTAGGAGTCACTTATGAATGTGAACTTACGGTAGATGTATTAAGGAAGAACAAAAGCACACTAAGATGGTTTGGCCATGTAGAACGATTGAAAGAAAAATGACTACATAATAAATATAAAATATTGTTCAAGCGTGGTAGAGAAAGACATGTAGGTTTGATTAAGTGCATATTTTGAAAAAATAAAATGTAAAAAAATAGAGAAATCTTATGGACGTAGAAGAGACGAAAGATGTGTGTTTAGATAGGAAAGTCTGACACTCTATCCTGACATGGATTGTTTAGATAGGAAAATCTGACGCTCTATCTGGCACTCTGTCTACCCTAACCGGGGAACAGTATGATGATATGTACTATATATACTCCAGTGAAATTGACGTTGCCCTTCTTCCTATCGATCTACGTGAACATCCCAGCAAAGTGACCACACAGCGCAGTTATAATAAAATATAATTATAACCACTGAATTAAATAATTTGAATACCCATCACCATTGATTCAGAACCTTTTTAGTTTTGCAACCTCTCAAAAGACAAAAAAAATCGGAACCTCGCGACCCTTTTGCCAAACCTTATGCATACATCGTTTAACAATGACTGGACCTGTATTTTTTTTTAAATAAATGTGTTTTTTTTTTCAGAAAATGTGTTATGTTTATTTTAAACCACCCCTACCCTGATATTTCATCACGATCATACTATGGGTCGTAACTTATAGGTTGACAAACGACGCTCTACAGTCTCTACACGAATCAGCTCAGAGAAGGCTTAAGTGATGATGCTTTCAGAAAGGAAACAAACGCAAATCTCTCGTCAGAGATTACGCCCAAATCTCATCGAATAACACAAAAGGATGGATTGTTATCAAGGATGGATTATTTACTGGATTGTATATTTATTTCTTACCTCCAATCAGATGGTAAAGGGTTCGCAAACCATTTATTGGATATTAATACCAAGATTTTCTTAAATTATCTCTTAGTATGTATAAGTATACACCAACACGCAATAACCCTATCGGGGTTGAGAGAGAGAAAAGAGTGCTAGACTTTCGTATCAATACAAACATCTTCTACATCTACCATATATAAACCCTACGATTTCTCTTACATTTTACGTTTCCTTCTTTCAAATTATTATTCACTTGATCTAACAATACGTTTTTCATTCACATTTGTACTATATTTTCTGGTTTTGTTGGTATTTTTTTCATTCATTCTACATGTTCAAACTATCTCAGAGTGGCCTTCTTTATCTTAATCGACACATCTACGTATTGCGAATTTATGAATCCGTCAGAAATGGAACCTAGTGCGCCCTTTTGCATAGCGTGAATGCTAACCGTTAGACCACGGCCGCTGACCTACTCTTAGTACAGCTTTAATACCTTCATTTTTCTACCTGTTTTTTTGCTCTTGAAAATTTCACAATCATATGTCACTTGTAAAAATCCTTTTATTTAACCAAGCCTCAACAAAGTCTGAAAAACATACTTGGAGGAAATGAAAATATTTATTGGGTGCTTTCCTTTTAATGTTTTCCCTCTTGGCAAACTAGGAAAAATATAGGATTTTTTAATTTCAGTAAATGCGGTATTTTTAAACTATGATGTCAAGTTTATTTAACATAACGAGAGAAACGATGGTGGAAACAACATTCATTTAATGATGCGGTACCATCAATATATCCGAATTGATGGTGCAAACATATTGAAGAGTGTAGTCAAGAGAAAATATTGTCTTCAGTCCCAGTAATCGAACTTCCGGGTTAAAAACACCTTAGCTTAATTGGTAAAATGATTCTCTTCCGACTCGGGTATGCGGGTTAATTTCCCTTTGAGACTAGGATTCTGGGTAAAGGATTTCAGTTTGGTTTATATTTCATACTTCAAACATGGCTAGCTCTTGGTAAGTTGGAAGAAATTCTAACATATCAATAAGCATGCCAGGTTTTATTTTATACAGTGAAAATATAGTAAAATAAATAAAAAGAACAATTGGAATAGTCAAGTAACTCGCAGTTCCTCATTATAAGAGATTGAAATACTTCAGACTTGATGATCATTAATATTTATTCTGTGGGTGAATTGAATAAATAATTTTTTGTTATTATGTTATATGTTGTTGTTTTTTAAGACTTTTTTCAAAGCGTGGGATACGGCCCCGGCTTGTTATGTGCTTGCATAGGTCATAGTATGTTGACAATTCTTTCTGATTGTAGTAGTTTTCTTCACATTTTAGATGCAAAGTAACATCTCTCGAATAGTGTGGTCTTAAGACTCCTTAAGAATGTCGCCAAGCCATCAGGCTACCAACATGATAAAGTGTTATCACTTTCTTGATTATCATCTTAAGTAATTTCCATTTTCACTGTACTGTGTAGTTGAGTTAAAACTATTATCAACATTAAAATTTTCGATATAAAATTCACACTGAAAAAAGCGGAATAAATGTTGTAGAAATAAGTGAACTTGGTTAAAAAATACATGAGGTGACAATGTACGACAGAATACGGAATTAAGTGTTAAGGGATGAACTTAAGGCTGATGTGTTGGGTAAGATAAATAATATATCTAAGATGGTTTGGGGACTTGAAAAGAATAAAAGAAAAAATACTAACAAAACAAATTTATAATGCAAATATAAGTGGAAGGGGTGGTAGATGAAAACAAATAAAAGCACAGTTGGCTTAAGTAAATCATATTTTGAAAGACGAAAATGTAAGTTTGAAGAAAACTCGTAGAAGTTGTATAAGAAGGTGTATGGATTTGAATTTTTTATTCAAATAACACTTACAGGAAAGTAAAAAAGATTTTTCCACGATACATACATATAATTTATAAATAATGCCAAGGATTAAATATTTAATTACCAGTGTTCCGTCATGTCAGTAGGTCAGTAAAAATAAAGGGATGAATCGTTGGATATGTATAAGAAGGTATATGGATGTGGAAAAGGCAGATATGTGTGTATTGAAATAGAAAAGCGTGGCACTATGTTCTCTTTACTTAACGCATGTTATGGATTAAAACCATGACTGAAATTGATAGATACAAAATAAAAGTCAATGTTTTTTCATTGTTTAGAAAATAGGTGCAGTTTTTATTAGATTAGGATAAATTATTTATAAAGCTGCTTTGAGAGCGAAAACAAACCGTGTCTCCAATAGCGTCAAGTCGGCCCAACTAATTTTACCTTGCGATTCCTTGCTAAGGACAATGTAATTAAGTTACTGACAAAAATGGGCCTTCTAATGGAGTTACTTTCAAAACAACCCCTTTTTTTAGACTTTTGTAGAATAAAAACCTTTATTTTTAATAGTAATCGTACAGCCTGTCTCAATCTCACCCTCATCTTGTTATATTCAAATGAAACATTTTTCTATTTTTATCGTTTTTATATAAATTTTATATATTTATTTGACTGTCGATATATTATAATATGATACATGAAATAAATAGTGTACAAGTTAGAAGTGCCAGGTGTGCGTAGATGTGGTAGACGTGATCAAGTCGATTAGATTTTTAAAGGACGAAACGGTAGAAGTTTGAATAATAGATGATTATGTAAGACAAAATGTATGAATGTGGAGGAGGTAAAAGTTGTGTGTTAAATAAAAAAATTGGAGATCTGTTCTCTCTGCTTACCCCACAAAGCGATGATTTGTTTGTATTTATACAATGTCAGGTTGATTTTAATAATAAAAAAGTACAATAGCATTTAAAATTTATATTGCGCATACATACTCGTACATACTATTATACCGTTTCCCTGTCGAGTTAGGGAGAGAAGACAAAGTGCCAGACTTTTCTATCGTGATAAATTATCAAACTCACAGCCTCCGGGTTGAAAAATATGTGTCTTACAAAGGAAAGCCAGAAAGTTCTAATTAAAATAATTATTTTCATTTATTACCTGTAAGTGATATTACATATTATTTTTGAATACAAAAATTAAAGGGAAACAATTATTGTTATATCGTATTCATTTTATTATTATTATTCCCAAAAATATATAAGGGACCCAAAAATGAACGCACAGGGCACATAAAAATTTAGTTACGGCACAGATCACGACATTTCATCAAAATGGTCAAATACTATAATATTTTAATTGTTATAAAACCTGTTCTTTGTTTTTTTAAGTGAATTTGCAATCCACCATTCTCTCACATTTATACTAAAGGCTCCTTAATAAATGCTGTATTTTAAATTCAGCATTTATTAAGGTTAAATCTAAATAAAATTTCTAAATAAAAAAGAACAGATATATTTTTTTTTACTATCACAAGCAATCAAATCAATATCCCACCTGGTCCATGCACTGTTGAAAACGTTGGTATTTGGGAGCACTTTCTTTCAATTGCTGTTCTCAATTTATTAAACTAAACAAAGTTTACATATGGCATATATACGTTGTTTAATGAGCCCCTATAAAAAATACACTGGCACAATTCATTTTGATCGAGGGAGAAATTCAATACTACCTATACATCTAGTCTATCTCTTGGGCAAATTTTCAAAAAGATAGGCCCTCAAGTCACGATGGTTGTGCAGAGATCAACCATTTTGCTGGAAATAAATGCATTTTTTATTCCTAAACTCCTCACGATTGCGTTTTATGACTAATTCCTTCAGAAAGTTCAAGTCAATATATTTTTTGAGACACTCTGTTCAAATCCAGTTCCGGATTGACACTTAAATATATTTTTTTGTTCACTTCAAAGAGATAATGGAATACGCATTCGCTGTAAGCTTATCATTATATTAGACCTTAATTGTAGTCAATTCAAGTTAAATTACCAGCCTCCAATTATATAAATAAAGCTAATTCATCCCTAGACGTCACAAATAGCAGCCTATTGGACTAAAATAATGCGATTTAAAGGATAAAAGAGCTTCGCTCTAAAATTAGAGATTCTCTTTTCATTGCATTCGTAGTTCTACAAAATGTGACTTTGCGTATTGATCTGGTGGAACACAAGGTTGAAATTTGCATTTTGTTCATTCTTGACGTATTAAACAATGGTATCAATGAATGAATTATTGGTTTGATTTATATATTGTATATGTAATCAAATATTTATTTATTTAACACTCTTATGCAAATACATCTGACGGATTTATTGCTTCAAAGAAATTTCGTCAAATTAACCAGCTTCTGTTTCATAATTATTCTTGTTATCTATAACAGTGTTTTTAGTATATTTTATGGGAACAAAATTAAAAAAAAAACTAACGAACATAAATTAATGAAAAGCTTAAGTAAAATAAGGATTTCGATGGAAATCGTATGGAAGCTGAATTCTGAGAGCAAGCGAGAGACGTAGAATAGATACATTTTAAAAGTGGTGCTGAAGAAGAATGTTACGAACTCTATGGACAGTAAGGCGAAATAATGCCTCCATTCTTGAAGAACTGAGAATCACCGACAGATTGTCGACAGATTGCCTTCGACGAATCCTCCGATTCTTTGGGGATGTAGTCAAAGAGACAGTTTGGAGAGGTTTGTGTTTACTGGAGGCGTGAAAGGACGATGCACGAGAGGAAGAATCCCAATGCGTTCGACTGCTCAAATGAGAAGCGCAACTGGACTATCCTTAACAACTACCCTTCGAGCCGCGGAGTTCAGAGATAGATGGAGAGGAGTGGCCAGAGGCCATCGTGGGAGTCACGATGCTCAGTCATGAGCTACACGACAAGGTGATGCTGTATGGAAGTTAATAAAGAGGAATATTTTGAGATGAATAATGTTGCTTTAGTTTATTCTTAAATATAATTAAGGATGAAGCGTCATTCCAAGATCAAACCGAGTGAACCGCAAAGATGATGTATAGAATGATGCGTTGGTATAAAAAGGATTCTGCTATTATCAGATTAGAGGGATAGTCCATGGTTGGAAAGAAAATTGAAATTTTCAAGCAGATATTGAGTGAAAAACTCAATTATCAAAAATACATATATGTTGTGTTATGTTACAGAGGAAGTAGATGATCTGTGAACTAAAACTATTACTAGTGAATTGACACCTTCTCTAAAATAATCAGTGAACTTGTACTATAAAGTAAACCATTACCATTATTTAGTTAAAGTATTATTTCAATCCTAGATAAAAAGAGATTACTGAAATGCTTAAGATGGTATGCAGAAAAATAATCCTAACGTACTTTGGGTATGCTGCTAGAAAGAATAATGAAAGACTGAAACAGCTGTTGATCCCGTTGACAGTTCTATGAGATGGACGGATCAATAAAATAGTTAACAGGATCACCTTTAAGCGCTGTATTCTTATTGACCGAGGAGCGGGAGGGGCGAAGACAGTGTGTCGAGTTCAAGATATAATATAGGACCACGACACTCAGCATTGAGCACGCGAACATCAGCCTTTTGTCATGCTTTATACATCTTTCGCTTCTTCAATATCTATGCATGTTTATCATTTATCTATAGGTTTATCTGACTTCTTAACTTTTCTTTGTTCAACATTTCATTTGTTTGAAGATTTGTTTCTTTAATAATTTGTTAAAAAAAACCTTAAGTGTGTTTATCAAAAAAAGAAGATGAAATATCGACATCTTCAAAACAAAATAATTAAAATACTATTTTACAAAAAATGGTATTTGAAAATACAAATTTACAGTAGCACAACACGAGCGTAACAATATAATCAAATATAATCAACAATACGATACTTGAGTAGAAAAAAAACAAAATAACTCTCAAGGGAAATGAGAATACGAAATTAGAGGGACAAATAATAAAAAAAATATTTAGGATAAAATAAGAATGAAATAACCTGTATTCCAGTCATGGCTTAACGTTGAAGAAATGCTGGACAAGGGCTCTTTTCGACTCAAATATCATATATCTACATTAAAAATATCTACTAATACCAAAGTAAAACTAAAGAAGCATTCCCACTATTGATCAATTACAACGTACAACTATAGTTAGAAAATTACTACTGACATTTGAATTGTTAAAGGTGTCGTGTGTTTCTAGCAGGACTGTGGAAACCAATTTTAACAAACATGTCGGGGCTTTCAATGATCCAAACAGTAAAAAATATTTGAAAAGACTGACAGAATTATTTGTATGCATAAGAAACAACAAATGCAGGGAAATGCCATAACTGAATATTTTATACCTTCTGTAAGAAACCATTGTATTAGATTTTATTCAACGACAGCTGAATATTTTATAACTTCGGTAAGCAATCATTGTATCAGATTTTATCTAACGATAGCTGAATATTTTCTAACTTCGGTAAGTAATCATTGTATCAGATTTTATGCAATAACTGAATATTTTGTAACCTCGGTAAGTAATCATTGTGTCATATTTTATTCAACCATAGCTGAATATTTTATAACCTCGATAAGCAATCAATGTATCAGATTTTATCCAACGATAGTTGAATATTTTATAACCTTGGTAAGCAACCTTTGTATCAGATTTTATCCGATTGTAATCTCCACGGAAAATCAGTACACTTGTAAGCGTATCAGATTTTATCCAACGATAGCTGAATATTTTATAACCTCGGTAAGCAATTATTGTATCAGATTTTATGCAACGATAACTGATATTTTGTAACCTCGGTAAGCAATCAATGTATCAGATTTTATCCAACGATAGCTGAATATTGTTTAACATTGGTAAGCAACCATTGTATCTGATATTATCCGATTGTAATTTCCACGGAAAATCAGTGCACTTGTAAGTGAATTTAAATTTCCCAACAAAATAATTGACAGCTTTAAATTATCATCATAACTCATAAAATATATCTGCCGTGAACTGTCAAACCTTACAAGATACAAAAAAACAAGTATCAACTGTTATAATTATAAGGAGAACGCAATACCTCAAAATTACATGGCAAGCACAAGTGACTTTTGCCACATATATTTTTTGAGGTAATCAGTATAGTGAAATCAATTTCTTCGTGAGAATGACGCCCAATTGACGCATGGACACTAGTCGAACATAAAAAAAAGTTAAATTCGCAATAAAAAAACATAAGTTTGCGATCGATATGGAAAATATTCTGCAATCGGATTCACCGTTAGTTCTGGCCCTGAATTCACAAGACGTTTGAGAGCTTTATTGTAAAAATTAATAAGGGCGCCCTGACCGTGGTTCATTATTAACAATTTTTGGGTAGTTATTACATTGATCTCACTATGAATACTGGCATTTTTTTCTGCTGTGGTACTTACACGTTCATTATTTAAAAATGAAAATAATACAACATGCATTTTGTCTTTATTACGAGTATCAATATTTATTTTCTAAGGGCTCTTATTTACGTCCGATGTTTACAAAAATCGATAATAAACTAAAAGTTTGAGTGTACGATTTAAAATAGGATACGACTTGTTTAGAAGTGTATTATTCTACGAAATGAGTCATGGTGATTTATTGTCGTTGCTGAGCCTCGTAGTCGAGGATCCCCTTACTATTCCAACGTCAATTCAGTTGGAAAGCGAAGTTGTGCCGTGGAATCTGTTTTAAGTGTATGAGATGATACATACCAGCAAACTCACCGGCCACACCACTGTACTGGATCGAATCGGAACACGCCGGCATGTTTTTTTCCTTTGTTTTTCTTGGAAGAATAGATATGACCGAAGTCATCGGTATCTTTATATTCTCAAATATTAGGCGGGTAAATACTTGTGTTATTCGAGGGGAGTAACAAAGCGCAGGGTTAGAACCATCTACCTTCCGCACCAAAGTCCAGTGTGTGACCGCACGGCTATGCACCTCAACACCTAGTGATTTAAACAATACTCACGAATTAAGGGACTGACCTGATATATTATATTCAGCGTTCTTTACATCATAGACTGGCACTACGTTAAAGTAGACCTTGTTTATTTTCTTTCCCAGTTCACCGCTCTTTTTTTACGACATATTTTACTGTCCACGCAGTAATATTTTGCAACCAGTTACCAACTAATGTTACAATAGACACGCTCCTTTATTAACATATTTTAAAAAGCGACTAAGAATCTCTTAATTTCGTGTCAGAAATGTAACGTGTTTTAATTCCTGATTTCATTTTCGTCTCAAGCATTCCTTTCTTTTTTGATTGATGATATCTCTCTTTTATTTTTATTGTACGTAATAAGTATTGATTTAAAATTTTTTTTTACATTATTTACTTTTGTCTGGTTGATTTGGAGTGCTACTTTGCAATAAGTACACCAAATCGTTATATAATGAGGTGTTAAATAAACAAATAAATACATGCAAAACTATCTTAAAGTGTTATTCTTCATTCATTGCAAAAGTCCCTAGTTCTAATTCGTTCGGGTTTATTATAAGTGTTTTTAAATATTCATATTCATGTGCAAAAATATTGCCTTATTCAAAGTTATACTGCCTTGTTCAAAAGGTTTTGTCTAGTGAATTCAGCTTTGTAAGGAGCCAAGAAAGTTTCTTCAAAATATAATTTCATTTCAAACGTTTTCCTCTGACCTGGTTTCGAGTTGTTTGTTTTCAACAGAATATGAGAGTAACACGTTATTAAATTTAAGTGGAAATTTTCTGAAAATTTCATATTTTCACGTACGAAGATTTCTCAGATAAAATTATATCATCGTCTTCATCACCCTGTACGTTCCATAAAGAATACAAGGATGCCAAAAAACGCATGTATTAAAATCTGTTCAATATTACACTGATACTGCGAATTTTCTTATCATCAGACCTTTAGTTTAGGATGGGCGATTCATTTGTCAAGAATTAAGAATACATTTGAAAGATTTCGAAATTGGGAGATATTGTAATATGTTGCTGTCACATTATGTACTTAGGGTATACCACAATACACATATTGGGTTTGACAACACTGATTCCTTGTTGGGCTATTCAAAAATGACAGTGCCATACTTTTCTCTCTAGACACACGTCCTTAGCCATTTTTGACTCAAAAAAATATTTCTTATTTGAGTAAATATTAAAATATAGCAGCGTTGCGATTTTTAAATTGAACTTCCAAAGTTAGTTACGGAGGTGATCCGGTGTCCGATAGAGAAGCCTTTTTACGAAGATTCCACTAAGGGATAATGCCTTAGGTCAAAATAACTGTTTTATTTTAAAATTATGTAATGGCTTTTTTAAATAGGTGCACACAAATATTCTTGGATTTTTTTTTATAAAATAACAGTTTCCGGTCTGTTGAATTGACTCAGCATCCGTAAATGTACAAACCCTATGAAAAACCACTTAGAACTTTTCTTTTAATTCGTAAATGCCTTCCTTGAAACTGTTTACGAGTAATTCTTTCATAAATTTAATCGTGTTGAAACATTTAACATGAATACTTTGTAAATTATCTTTTATCGCTGTTATACCCACCTCACTACTCCATAGAAATATAAATATTTTAGGTAAATTTTGATACTCTTCGAATAAAAATCTTCAAAATGAGAGCAAACTCTTCCTGTTAAAAGATAATCTTGTATCAAGCTCCTACAAACTTTATAAACAAGGCACCACGAAAGGAAACAAGCGCCTTTTCTAAGACTTTATAAATCCTACGATTTCTCTTTATTCTTAGTTTTCCCTCTTCCAAAATAATATTCACTTGGTCCAATCATATTTTTCATTGTTTTCTCTGCCACACCTCTACTCGCATTTGCATTCAATATTTATTTTATTAGTCTTTCTCTATTCATCCTTTCTACGTGCCCTAACCATTTTAGATTATTCTTCTTCATCTTACTCAACACATCAGCCTAAAATTCATAATAATAATAGAAAGAATTCACAATAATATCAATAAATATGTCTCGAACGCAGTGAAGTTCGTACGCAGTGAAAAGTTGTAAAATATAAAAACAGATGTCATCTAAATAACATATTACTGTAGACAATAATTAACTTAATTTTGATTAGTAATATGACGATGTATTATTTTGTATTTTTATAAATAAAATGAGGCACGCTGAAATAATTAAATTATATACAATAATTGAAATAGTTTCTTGAATCCACGTTCTGTTTTGTTGAATAAATAATAGTTACGACTGAAGTTTTCATATATATTTTACGTTTAGCTGTCAGTTGGTGTATTGGGTTGATATTATTGTGTTTTGTGGAATCTTCCGAAGGCCAACATTTTTTTTCTTTGTGAAAATATATACATACATTTTTCATTTTTTTTGTCCTCAGGCACTATTTTATAATATAACAAATTGAAAATTCTTAAACCGTGCATGGCACATATACTCGTATATTATCATACTACAAATAGTTGTACATAGTAACCCAATTGGCTACCAAACTTAAGAAAGACAGGCTAAGAGATATAAATATAGTCACCTAAGAGAGACAATAATTAAAAGACTGTCTAAAAGAGAAAATCTGCTTCCCAGGAGAGGTCTATCTGATCTAAAGTCTAGAAAATAATGAAAAGATAATAATTTATCTCTGAAAATTTTTCAACGTTCACAAGCTAACTTAATGTTATCTCTTTAATTTATTCGTTAGCGTGAATTTAAAACAAACTGAACATTTCAACCAAAATCTTTTTTAACGTCTTTTATAAAACAAAATAATTCGTATTTTTGGCACGAATTGGTAATAAACATTATATTGTTTCCGAGATATTTTATTTTAAAAGTTGAAAATTCTTCTAATATACACTATCATTCCAATGCGAAAGGTGACTGCCGGGAAATGAAATACAAGACATTGTTTATTTTTAGTTTATATTACCTTTTATTCAAAATACACTCCTTGTGAGTCAATACGATACTGGAAGCGGTTGTAAATTTTTTTGAAGCACTCCTGAAACTCATTCTTTGAAATTGTCTCGAAAATCACGGGCGAAGCCTTCTGGATATCTAAAATCGTATCGAAACGTTTTCCTTTTATCGCCAATTTCAGTTTCGGTAATAGTCAGAAGTTGCATGGAGCCAGATCAGGTGAATACGGGTGGTGTGATCTAGCACCACGATACTTTTTTTGGCCAAGAAATCGCGCACAATCTTGCTTTTATGATGCGCCCGTGCATTAACGTGCAACAAAGACCATGCCCCTGGTTCCCGGTATTTGGGTCGAACTCGAAAAATCCTGACCCGGACCGTTTTCTGTTCCTTATGTTCAGCCCATCGCTTATCGCAAACCCGACCATGTATGCCAATAGTTTTTATAATTTATGCCATATACTATAGTTGTGATTTGTAATGACTAGTGTCACTATATTTCTTTAGTTTTTGTAAATTAAATGTTAATAAGTAATATTTCAATTATTAAATACAACCAATTTCTTTTTATTTATATTCTGGTGTATTTTTTCAGAAGAAATAGTCACGAGTAGAGATTTTAGTTTTAATGTTTAGCTGTTAGTTGATGTGTATGGGAAGTATTATAGTGTTTGATGTAGTCTTTTATTTATATAAAGTATGTTTAAAAGTGTAGTATATAGTGAATAAGAGAAATAAGTGGGCTAACTGGAAAGTAATTTACATGTTAATGTAGCGCATGAAGGAGTTAGAGTGACGACGTCATCTTAGCATTGTAATGTGGCATAACTTAGTACGCATCTAGCAGTAGTAGAGAGAAGCTTGTGTCGATGTTATTCATTTAAAAACAAGCGTTTGAAATGTGCGCTGCAATTGAGAATCTCGCCAACTGCGGAGTGCACTTAGTAAAATAAATCTGTAAGCCAGAAACTGTAAAGCGGTTGAAATTCATTGTCAATTTTATGAACTTTATGAAAATAATGTAATCAGTGGGGATGGTGTGAGACAATGATGGGGTATGTTTTAAAATGAACGGACTAATGCCCATAATGACGATAAAAGTGACCGACTGTCGTGAATTATGAACTGATCAGAAGATTGACGATAAAATTTGAGAGAGCTTTCAATTCACTAGTTTAGAGCTTTCTGATTCATTCACTTAGATCTCTCGTACAGTGCTTCATGAAGTGATCACAGTAACGCTAGGCATATTAGAAGTTCTGTGTCCGGTGGATGGCAAAACCTCTTTCAGAACAACACAAGACACGACAGATGATGTCAATGTTAACCTTTCTTTAGCGTTAGAATAATGAAAAGGATGCTTTTTTAGATAAAATCGTAACGAGACTTGGGTTTCATACGTAAACGTAGAAAAAAATTAACCAATTGATTGGGACTATACTCATTCACTAAGAAAACAAAAAAATGTAGACACACTTTTTTGCCAGGAAAGTTATGGAAACTATTTTTTGGGGCAGAAAATGAGTCTTGTTGTTGGATTCATGAAACGTGTCAGCACAATCAATTTGAAAGTATATTGTGAGACATGGACAAATCACAGGAAGTAGAATTTTACGACGATGAAATTGAAAAGTTTGATAAACACAAAGACAAGGGCCTCAATCTGACTAGAATCTACGTAGAAAAATTGGAATAGGTTGAAGTTGTAAGTTGTATGTAATAAAATATCTGTCATTATATTAGTGTTGTTTTTGGAAATAAATGTAAGTTACTTTCCGTATAGTTCTCGTATTTTATATTTAATCACCGTTCTATAGAGTTTTATATATAGTAGAAGACATACATGGCACCAGTATGTCATCTAGTTCAAGAGTTCCCAACTTTTTTCGACCACAGAACCCTTTTGCAAAAACATTTAAAACCGTCGACTCCCTAGTCATTTACTTTACGTACTCAAATTAACAAGTTTGTACAGTGCTCGATATTAAATTTCTAGTCAGCAAAATAACGTGTTTCATTTTTCTTTTCCTTTCCTCTCCACCATTCCTTCCTTTCCTTTTGATTGATGATATCTCATTTTATATGAAAAAAAATGTTGGGGTGATTGTCCGTCTTTGTGGGGTTCGTGGGTATATGCTCACGTATGTGTTTATGGATTTCGTGTGGATGGATAGTCATTCAAATGATTTATGCGACCACGTAACTTGATTCTTTTACTTTTGTCTGGTTGATTAGAAGAGATTGCCGCCTGGCAATACGCCTGCCAGATTGTATTTACAATAAAAGTGTTAAATAAATAAATATTTCACTAGATATTAAACTTTTCATTTTAATCACTTGTAATTAAGGATTGAAAAAATAAAAGGACTACGGATTATGGCATTATCTTGTGCAACATTTAATATTGAAATCTGCGCTGACGAAAATTAAAGCAAAAAAACACGAGTAGAGTTTTTTTTAATTTTTGACATTTATGAAAGAAATACGTAAATTTAAAATAAGTACTCGTACATTGACAAATATTCTTAATTAGGTACCTATTGGAATCATAGATATTTTAAAGTGACAAACAAATTGCAGTAGTTAGGGGATCTATTTTTTTGTCGTCGACCCCCAAATTTTTTATTGAAACTATGTTATCGACCCCTAGAAAAATCAAATCAACCCCAGAGAGTCAATATCGACCACTTTGGGAACTATTGATCTAGTTGGATTATAATTTTTTTAAATTATCAATTTTCGACCTTTTGCATATACCAACTTATGCCAGAAGCCCAATGATATGTTTTATGTGCTTCGAACAAAATCATTCTTTACGGATTACATTAATTTAAATGTAATCCCCCTTGAATCTTTTCGAAAGCTTTAATACGTGTTTTAATACGTATCTTAGTACTCTTTCGTGTAATGGGACGGATTAAAATTCTATTTCTGCGAGATTATGTGTGGGAAAAACAGGAGGTTTGTGTTTATCAATTCCTTTACATTTTGTTTTTCCCTTGGAACATCCCAAAGAGAAAAAGAATAATTAATTTAGGGTTAAATTTTTACATTCATTTTCAATTATTTGCAGGGAAATTAAAATGACTTATTTACTAGCTATTTTCAAAAACCGAGAAAAATAAAAATATATAACAATAAATGCAAGAAGGTTTGTAAAAAAAATGTGGCTCATTAATTTATTCCAATGACAATTTTATAATGCGCCATTAAGCGAGCGAAATTTCAAGAGTGTTCTAACTCCGAGGGAAGGTCCGATGTCATGAGGGTGGCCCGTTGGCATCGTATGGCCTTAATCGATGTACTCTTGATTTAAGCGTATGTGCGTCAAACAAGTATGTAACTTGGGACTTGAATCCACTATTACTAAACAAATCACATCTGGCAGCTATAACAGCGCCCGAGCGTATCATATGTGTCACTTTCTTTGTATATAGTACATGTAGTAATATGTTTATGAGCCCTTAAGAGAAAGCCAGGCTAACAATATTTTTTTTCTTTTAAAACTGAGTTCCAGCGGAAATTTAACCTGCAACCTCTCGGTCGGAAGACAGGCTCTTACCAACTAGGCCACGGAGGCGATGTGATAGTACTTATAATAAAACGATAATTAATATAGCTCCATTTAGAGAGAAAAGTCTTTAAGGGCGCTCTAACTTGGGATTTAATCCAATTCTTAGTCAATTAATATAGCTACGTTTAGAGTGAAAAGTCTTTAAGGGCGCTCTAACTTGGGATTTAATCCAATTCTTAATCAACAGTCAATCTGTCTAGTTGAACTGTTAGCAAATAAAGTATAATTAATCTCAATTTGATATAATATGTTGATTACTCATTGTATGTATATAATTATTAGAATTGTAGAAGAGGCGATGGCATCTGGGTAGACGCTAGAGATGCCGATATTTCAGTTAGGTCCCAGTTCCACCCACATTGGTATGGGGGACATAATAAGTCTCCATTTAAGGTGATTTGTATACTTAATTATTGAAATGTTCTTTATTTTTTACTAGCGCAATGTTACTTAGTAACGAAAAAGGTAATATCCATAGGAATTTTTTCTTCTGTGGTGACACACCTGAATGTAAAATGAATAGTAGCGACGATTTACTTGTGATAAGGTCCAACATCACGGAAAAAGTAAAATTACTCGCAGAGCAGTAAATATCCAGTGGATTAATACGCGATATTTAAACGTCCTAGCAAGTTGTCAGTATTTTCATAGAAAAGTTGAATGCAACAAAACTATCCTTTGACGCCACTAGATCGAAATATGAACCGGTGTAATACAGAGTGGAGATCTCTTCAGAAATTATTGATTCGATTATTATCGCAGTATCACAAAATGTGGTCTTCGGATAGATTTAGATGGTCGCAAAAATCACAACAGGGCGAAGTGACAAGATTGACGCTTAAAAGTTTTTTATTAACGCTCTCATGGTCAGAGGGAAATTAGGTAGTCAAAAAGCTTGGACAAACACATGGAAAGTCGAGGCGTACCCTGATGCAAAAAAAATTAAAATCTTTTTTCCCATGGTGATGTCCCATCAATTCTGTTAAATTTGATAATTGAATCTCTTATTGGATAACACTGCCTTCTTGGCACCATTTAGATTCCGAATCCCAAATATTGAAAGAATTTAAAAAATATTCCTTACAATGCCCACAACAGTAGCCACGACCGAGAGGAGTTTTAGAAAATTAAAACTTATTGAAAACTATTTGAGTTTGACATCATGACAACAGTGTACATCACTGCTAGTTCTTGTCTCTATCGAATGTTAGCTTACTAGTGTTATAGACTTTGACGAACCCCTGGGTACATACGATAGTAAACCCGATCTACCCTTTCGTTATAAGCACAGGCTCCCGAAGCATCATCTGTTGCCTGACTAGTTGACCTACAGTATTAGCTGGGAGGACCAAGGTCTGAGTGAATGTGATGAAATCTTAGTAGCCTGAACGAGTATGTACCGTATGTTTGACAAGAACTTGTACGACAAAACCCGAAAAATGATTTGGGATAAGGCATTAAAAATAATACACACATGCTACATGATATAAACCGTGATGCTATATTATTAAGTTGTCCAGTTGCCTCCACTAGTAATAATTCCCCGGCCCGAAGCCTTACATAGAGTGAAGTTGGTAAAAGAATCACACCTGGCTGAAGAAATAAAGTGCAAGTCTCACCAAGAAGATCACGACCTTCAACTTTAAAGATGACATCTAAAAAGAGGGAGATAAACTTTATTCATATTTTTTGTTACTTAGCATACATAGAAACATTTTTGCTGTATTTAAATAAATGTTTATATAAAAGTAAATACTTTTATTTATATGTATTTTATTCTATTTCTCTACGCATGTCCCGTCCCGTACGTAATATACCAGAGGCTTGCGTATTTTTTTAGAAATACCAGCTTTACGTAGAAACACGTTTGAATTTGAGATTTACAAAAAAATTGCCTGCGGTGCTATTTGGGTATTATATTTTTGGAACAAAGTATAGGGTAAACGAATAATCATATCACACACGGGCAGCTAACTGTCTATAGGCTTGAATTTTCCTTAGGTTTCAGGGCTTTTACGTTTATTCCCCATCAACCTATTGCAAAAGCCATATATCGCCCTAGAGCTGGTTCAGCTGTGGTTTTGAAGAATGAAAAAGACTATAAACCGATGTGGATGAAGACTTCTTTTGATATCATTCCATTCTTGATGGAACACAGGATGATACTACAATTAATTGAATGCTTAAATTCAAAGTAATCTATAACTTAACCCGTTTTAGTTGGTTACCATTTTAAAAAACTCGTAAAAAACATTATTAGAGAGAAAAAGCAAAAATTCAATGTTTGGAAACGGTAGCAAAAATTACAATATAAAGTATTTTGGTGACCATTTTGACGTAAATAAGTAAAAGTTGGACTTGACAGAAGGATAAAAGTAAGATCAATGCTGTGGAATGCATATACTGGGAAAAAATGTGGAATGTCTATGTATGAAAGAGAGAGGAATTAAGTTTTAATTTTTTTATCATCCTTTATTAAAAAAAAACACATTTTAGGTGTCACCTTCCACTTAACCTTAACCTTATTTTTTTAATCTTTTCTTCTTCCATAGACTAGAAACTTCTGCGAGAAAAGTTCAGAAATAACTCAGAAAACAGCTGGATCTAAACGGTAAACGGGTGTAATTACGCCTTCTCTTGTGTATTAGTGATATTCTTATTAAACAAGTAAATCTTAGGATATGCCAAATATGGCCTCAAAGTTGGGTAAAGACTATCTCAATTCATTCTCGCTAAAAATAATCTTGATGATTTTATTAAAAAGGTTGTTCAATCATTATGGTAGAAATAAACCGTTGAGTATAATGTGTGGATAAATAAACATAATAAAAAATGAGAAATTATGAAGAGAGAATGCAGATATAATAAAATATGCAGCATGAATTATGAAATACATAACAACCATAAGAGATCCACCATTTTAATCTAAAAAAGTAGACATCTGTTCTCTCTGCGTTCTCCAGCGTTCTGCGACACGGGAGATTACTGAGATACTGAAAATATCAAAAAGCACTGCCCATGAGTATTTAGAGTAATTTTGTGCTTGCATTTGATATAAAAATACGAAATTACTTTCCAGAAAGCCCTTAAATACAATTTACTAACATACGTACCATCACGCCGTTTTCTTGTCGGTGTACGCAGAAAGGAGAGAGCGCCAGACTTTCTTATCGCAACATGCATCTTTATTCTCTTTTATTACATATTTATTCTCCTTCTCATACAACTACTACGACTTCTCTTTCTCATACAACTACAACGAAGAGAACGACTTCTCTGTTTCATACAACTATGAGTACTACGACTTTTCTTTGTCGTAAAACTATTACAACTTATCTTTCTCATATAACTACTACGACTTCTCTTTCTCATACAACTACTATGACTTACATTTCATTCTTTCAAAATGTCTTTCACTTACAACTACCATGCCTTCCACTCACATTTGGACTATGTATTTGTTTCTTTAGTATTCTTTTCCGTATTCGTTCTACATGCCATCTTAGAGTGCAATCTTGATCTTGCTTAATACATCAACCTTAATTCATTCCGTATTCTGTGATACATTGCCCCCTTGAGTATTTTACTCAGTGCACGTATGTCTGCAGTCTTAATTCGACTCTTTTCAGTCTTTTCCACGACCATACTACACTTTTTTAAATCAAAGTTGGCCCTAGAATACTGTTATGAACTACCATCTTAACAAATTTCGATGCTCTCTCATTTGAGTACATATATTCAAATGTCCTAGTGCCCCCCCAAATTTTGTTTCATATCGTTACATGCCGGTCAATATTTGTCGTAATTCTACCTTCCATCATTTGATAAAATACTACCTCAATGTAAGAATTTCTTAATTTGTTCTTATCTTTTATATCTCATCCATAAATCGCATCAAGTTTTCCTTTCACACTGTTCTAACATCACGCATTTGAAATTTGCAACATTCGCTCTCAGATCTTCCTCTTCGCATCTCTCATACAATTTACTTATCAAACTCTGTAATTCATCCCCATTCTCCACTAACACAGTCACAACCTCATACAATATAGCACCATACAAAGTTGTATAAACGTTAAGAGTAAATTTAGAGATGTAAGGATGAATAAACATTTTGTTCCGTTTCAAAATGAAATATCGCACAATTAAATAACCCCATTATAAAGCCTTAAAAGCCTGCAGGGAATGCATGGAGCAAATCAAATTATACATTTCCCGACCTCAACCCCTTGAATATGATATTATGTGCTTCGGGATTGTTGGGGAAAAGGTAAAGAAGTTTCCAGGAAACAAAATATTTTAAATCAGTTAATGAGTTTATATTTAAATGAACTTAACTAACTTATATATGAAAGCAAAACCGGAACATTAAAACAAAGCGATAAGAACATTATAAATTCACAAATTTGTTTATAGTTCTCTCGACTCGACTTTAGTTGAGACAGTGCTACATCCCTATCGATATTTAAAAATTAACTAACCAGGCACTTTTTCTTTTACTTTTTGAACTCGTTTACAATTTTCATCCCCATCTCTATTTTCATTAAGATTTATCTTTTATTTTAATATCTGTTAGTTTTTCTCAAATGCTGTTTTTATGCTTTATGTTAAATACACGGTCATGATTACCAATTACAATTATGAAACAAAAGCTAGTTGAATGGAAAAAAATTGCTTAAAAATAATAAATTCGCCAGATATATTTAGATGAAAGTGTTAAATACAGATAAATAAATACGGCAGAAATGCATTGTGTGGAGTATCTGATATGATAATGTTTGATAGAGTAAGACATTTTCGGATAAAGGAAAACTGTTTGATAGTGATAGATGCTATATGAAGAAATAATAAAAGGAACATTGAAACGGTTTGGCCACATTGAGAGAATTAGTTGTGAAAGACTTTCGAAATAAATATTTATAACATATATGTATGAAATTTATGAAAAGTGACGAAGAGGTCAACCGAAGAAAGGCTGGAAGGAGATAGTTGAGGAAATTTTAACCAAGGGAAATATTAGAAATATATCAGCAGATAACATAATTTGGTCTCATTTGTGCCTTTAAGACACTTAACAGATAGATATTCGACTATTTTCTAATGTAAAAATGATAAGTTAATTTTGTAATTTGTTTTATCAAACACTGTTTATTCCACTTTATGTAACGGTATAACCCTACCGGTTTCAAGCTTTTCCCCTCATCATTAGGGAGCACAAACAAGACGTCATAGTTAAACACCATAGTTCTTAATGTATATGCAAATATTCTTCTTAAACTTTCTATAAACTCAAGAGTCTGTTACTGCAGGACTGTCCACCTGCGATGCTGAGCTCCAGCTATCTCTCCATCGTTTCGGGTGTCTCTCTGGTGGACGCCGTCCATCCGGCACCCCATGCAGAGCTATGTATGGAATTCTTGTGGAATTCATTCTTTGTACATGTTGGTACCAGTATCGTCGACGCTGTCGTCCCCATCTGACCACATCTTGGACCTCACAGACCTCTCGGATGTGATGTTCCTTACACGATCACGCAGTCTTCCCAGCAATAGCGTGTTCTCATTTCCGTTGTCCTTAGCATACTTTTTGTCCTGACAGTGTCCGCCCTCGCTTCGATGCCATATGTGAGGATAGGTCGCACGCAGGTCTTATAAATGTGTACCTTCCTATCCGTTCTCATATCTTTATTCCTCCATATGACATCTCTCAGGCAGCCCGTCACAACTGCAGTTTTATCTACCTGATGCTTTACTTCTCTGGGGAGGTCATGAGAGCTGAGCAGTTCACTGCCAAGATATCAGAACTCACATTTCTCTCAGAGTCGAGTTCACAACTCAAACAAATTCCATGGAACGAGCTAATAGTTTTAGTGACGCAATATTTAAGATGACTTACTTCATTATGAACTTTAAGTTGAAACATTGGCCTGTTGTTTTTTATGATGACACGTTTTCAACTGAAATAAAAGTGTGTAAAATATAAAGCATTTCAGAGATTTTTTTATAACACTGAGAATAAGTTATTTAATTTTTTTAAATATTAAAAATATCTTGGCAATAATTGTTACCATCGAGGAAAATTGCTTAGCCAAAATCTTGAATAAGATATAAAATTATCATATAAACAGTGTTTGATAAAACAAATTACAATAATCTGTGTAGGTATGTTTGTTTCTTTATTTTTCAAGAGAAAATAATGTAAATCTTTTGACTAGATTTCGCACATTTTTAAAATTTCTTTTACCAAAGTATTTTACCAAATTAAATGTAATGGAATCGACAATTGTAGGATTCGCAAGAATTAATGTCCCAAATAAAAAGGATTTTGTACTGGCGTTGTCGTTTGTTATCGCTAATTTGTGGTAGTTTTTTTCCAAATAAAAGCCTTATACAAATGCTAATGAAGTTGCCAATTTGCTTAAGAAATCCATTTCATTGTTAAAAGCGAAAGAAAAATAGGTTAACAGTTAACCATTGAATATATTTATCGAATATGGAAATAAATTATCTGAAACTAAGTTTTTTCCAGTTATACAATTTACTTTTCCTATAGTCAGTGGCCGTGGTCTAATGGTTGGCGTTAACGCTAAGCAAGCGGGCGCTCCTGATTCCATTCTTGGTAGATTCACTTCTGGGTTAGTTTTTCCCATGTATGGTTTAATATATGAATGTATTTATTTCTGTAGCTTATATGTTGCTCATCATAGATTTTTATAGCGCTACTTTTTTCTTTCTTTCGATGATCTTACAGCCCATATCGAGCTTTGGTCTCCGTAAATCTTTGCCTCCAACTCCTCCTGTCCTCTGCCCCGACCCTCCAATCCTGCGCCTGTAGCAGCCAGGTTGCGTCCCTCTCAATTTCGTCCTCCCATCGCAGCCTCGGCCTGCCCACTCTCCTCCCACCCGGGTGTTCTTCTAGGATTATTTTGGGTGCTTGCGATGACGGCATTCTCTGAACATGTCCGGCCCATCTCAATCTGCTCAGTCTGACATGCACAGATAGCTTGGGAGCTTTGTAGTATCATAAAGCTCGTCGTTGTATCGCATTCGCCAGGTTTCGTCGTCTTTTTTTAATAGCGCTACTAGGTAACACAAATTATTATTGTATAAAACTTTGTCTAATTGAAGGATGCTGCAATTTAAATTGGCCGATGGTCATGGCACTATAATCTTTTTGTCAAACAATCCATCAAGACTGTGAGCTTGTTGAGGTATAAAACTTTGCATGCTGGCTGATGACTGATAATCATACTCGAAGGATAGCCTATCATATATTATCAAAAATAGCATCATATAATATCAAGTATACGCGCTTACTGAAGTGAAACAGATAACGAGCATACGTACATGTGGTTTCCATCCACAGGATGTCTGACAATTTTACTCGGCCACGAGGGAAAGCTTATCATTTCAGAGTTAAAACGTCGGTGAACTAATTGGTAAGACGCTTAACTTCTAGTTCTGACTTCCAACAGGAAAGTCTGGCGCTACGCCCTCTCTAACTAACCTGATAAGGAAACAACGTGATGGTAAATACTTTCAGAAACCAGAACTTTTTTTGGTTTAGTTATAAGACGCCTTTTTTCCTAAGGTTCGATTCCCAAATTTCTTTGATTACCTTCAAAATAACACTGTGAGCTTATTGTCTCGTGGCAATTTTTTAAAAATCAATTAGAAAAGTTTTTACTTATAAAAATAAGTTAAAAATAAAATGTGATATTTTATTTTTGAGCCCAAATATACAGAACAACCTGTTGCGTTATTTATTACGTGGTGATCTTTTCCAATCAACCATAAAAGTGTCTAAACAAACCTTAAGTGAAAACCAGACTGGGATCCTTTGTAAAAAAATTGGTTTTCAAAAGAAAATCGAATCCGTGTCCTTTAGGCTTGAAGACAGGTGCTCTCTAACAAGGTCATGGAGGTCTTTGGAGGTGATATTCAAGAGAATTTTATTTTAATTTTATTTGATTCATGTTTAACCAAATAACATCATTTAATGTGGAAAGAATTTATGATTTAAAGTCTCATTGTAGCCCATTACTGAGCATCGTGACTACCATGATATCCTCTGACGATTCCTCTCCATCCATCAATAGCGATCCCACCGTTCCAGTTTTCAATAACATATATCTCCATATAGGTTAAATAAATCGGGCGACAGAATGAACCCTTGCCGCACAACTTTCGCACTTTAAACTGTTTGGACTTGATATTGTGCAAAGGTGTGGGATGAAAACATCTGGTGTCCCCGTGGCTGAGCTTGCCCTATATTGGTGGGGTGTATCTCGGCCAGGGAGACGTTATTAGACGAGCCCAGACATTTTGATAGCTTCTGTCTTTAATGTACGAGTATTCTCTGCAATTTATGTGTTTTTGAAGTGTTATTTAAATATATTATGTACATATTATGTTGCTGTCAATAAACCTATATGGTATTTACCATATTTATTTATTATTTATTTATGGTGTTGATTCAATATAACATAATAAAAAACAGGAACAATGTTACTCGTGCTTCTCTGTAAAGAGACACAGTTATACACATACGATACCGAAAACAATATTATTTCTCGATGGCGTCTAGATATTTATTTGCGCCATTGTGAAATAAAAATTTGTCGATCAACAAAGGGTTTGCCGCTTTTCCTGTTAGCAATTTGTAATGTATCAATAGATGCGTACATGTCTTCTAATATCCAACATTAAGAGTAATATCCAACAAATCCATTAAAATGTGGGATATGTGGGAAATAATGTGGGATAGATGTGGGATAGAATGTGGGATAGAACCATGGGTAAAATCCGTATTCTGCTATTAAGGTGTTGCATAAATCTCTCTTAGAATCGCTCAACTCTCAGGGAATGCTGTATACCTCTCACATTCCATATTATTAAACCGCTGACTTTTCAATAGGTCATTCACAACTGTCGGAAGTATTTAAAAATATAGTAAATAATTCACTACAAAAGATTATAATGAAGAATATCAATTATAAAACACTTCATTTTAATCATTCAAACCCGCAACTCTCTGACTGGAAGATAGGCTCTTTAGCATCTTAGCCATGAGGATCTTATTGTTCATTGCTACCCATTAAATGAACTTTGCTGTTGTAAAAATTATGGACAAATTAATACGGAAATTAATTTAAATTTTCAAAGCATTCACCCTATATCAACGCCCACATCAAAATGTATACACTTCAGCAACAGTCACAATGATTTATTGTACTTAACAGTACGTGTTCATTGTAAATTGTACAATTTCCTCATTATATGGAGACAGGGTTACCAGATTTCTAAATAAGCATATAGGGAGTTTATTTCCGTGTCCCAATTATCAATCATACTACGTGTTTCCAGTAGGAGGCAACATAGATCACCCTGTCACTCGCAACAATCAGTTCCTTCTCATAGCATGTAGTGCCGATATTCATAGCATGTGTTGTGAGACCTGTATATCTCCACAATCTCAATCAATGCTTCTTTCGTTCTAGAAACCCCATCTCGACATGTTCGTTCACCTTGTATCTAATCAAACCTACTCGGTTATATCCAATTATCTCCAAGTAGGCAGTTGTTTTCCACGTGCCATATTTTCAATCAGGTGTTGTTTTTCCCCTTCAGAAAACGCCCTTTGTTCGGTAGAATCTTCAATGCTTGCGCTTTTCTTGTCAAATTATGTATTCCTGGATTTTGATCTTGGTATTGCTGGTTGTTGACCATATAAGGAGAAGTCCTGAACTTGTTTTGTTCTTTCCATATCAGCTGCAACGCATTTACGGATCTCAAGTGGAATTTTATAGTAAAAAAGGACTACATGTTTTTAAACATTCGTTTGTACATATGTTTTTAAACATTTGTTTGTCATTTTCAGTTTTTCAGAATTCGTAAGCCTCTCTTCAAGATTTTGTATAATTTTCGTCGGGCACAGCATACGCAGGCTTGGGAATACGGCAATTCACAATTTTGTAAGATTAGTGCATCGCGTATTGTGAATTTATGTTTTCTGAATCTTTGCCAAGGTGCCCACTTATCAAGAATTCAATAATAATAAAATAATGGTAAAAGAATAAGAGATTGTGTATCTGGAGTCAAGATTGCTGTTTCTAAATCGGGACATTTCCGCAGGAATTCGGTAGCCTAGTAACCTTGCCTGGGGCGTGTCTTAATCAAATCCAGAAATTAACGGACTGGGGAACGAGTTAACAGGAAATAGTTAAACCAAGGTAGACATTTGAACGATTCATTGGGCTATTGTTACATTTTCCACTGCTGCTCTGTGCGGAATTAACGACTGAATTTGAGCACATTGTCAAGCCGCACAATGCAATAAATAAATAGTCAGTGTTTTCTCTCTTTTTTTAATTGCTGCACGAAATAAATTATATCTGCGCGGGAAAGCTTTTACCGATTTTTCACGCGCTGCAAGATAATTTACGTAACCAAGATTCCATACTCTCTGATATTTAGAGTCAACATGTAGAGATGTTTTTGTGTACTCTTTTTTTATAATGTTGTATGGAGAATTTTATGTCGTTCGTGGCCATATTTCATGAGCTTGATATATGTGTAATAATAACTGCTGTACGGTGAAAGAAAACAAGTTAAATTTATTTATATAAATATTTGCATAATTCTATATATAAAAGCTAATATCAGCCCTCTCAGGCTCATATATGTTCATAACTTGTTTTCAGATAGCTATTTACACTCGCAAAATTCTCACATAAATAATTCAATGTCAATATAATATGTATCATATTATGATAGTTCCACATAAGATAAAATGGCTCATATCAGCCTTCTCAGGTTCATATAGACTCACTACCTGTTCTCAAATAGCTACTTACAGCCGCTAAATTCTGATATAAAGAATCTAATGTTTGCATAGGATAAATTGCTCATATTAGCCTTCTCAGGCTCATATCACTGAGAGCATCATCACTGAGAATCTGGACCCCGATATAGAAATTAAATGTAGAATAGAAGCAGCTCGTGCAGCTTTTAATAAAATGAAAAATCTTCTCTGCAACGATAATGTAAATTTGAAGCTCAGACAAAGAATGATCAAGTGTTATGTGTGGTCGGTTTTGCTTTATGGTGTCGAGGCATGGACCCTCAAAGTTAATATCATTAACCGCTTGGAGGCTTTTGAAATGTGGATCCACCGAAGGATGCTAAGAATATCCTGGACTGACATGATTAGCAACGTTGAAGTATTGCGTAGAGCAAATACACAGAGAGAATTGTTCACAACAATCAAGCTCCGTAAGACTTCATATTTTGGCCACATAATGAGAGATGAAAAGTATGCAATCATACAACTTGTCATAAAGGGGAAGATTGAGGGTCGTAGAGGAGTTGGAAGAAGGCAGCACTCCTGGCTTCGGAACATTAGAGAATGGACCGGGATGAGAGGTGTGGAGGAGCTGTTTCGTGCTGCCCAGGACAGACAAGGTTTCTCCCAAGTGATCGTCAACGTCGGGGGGACCCGGCAGGACACATGAAGAAGAAGAAGGCTCATAAAGGCTGATTACCTGGTCTCAGATAACTACTTACACTTGCGAAATTCTCAGATATATATTCCAATCTTTACATATTGTATTTCTACACAAGATAAATGGCTCGTATCAGGCCTCTCAGAATAATAACGACTCATTATCTGTTCTTAGACAGCTACTTATATTCACAAAATTCTCATATGAATTAGACAATGTTTACATAATTCTACACAATATAAAATGCTCATATCAGCTTTCTTTCTCATATAAATCAGTCAATGTTTACATAATTCTACACAATATTAAAATACTTATATCAGTTTTCTTTTTCAAATAAATTAGTTAATGTTTACATAATTCTACACAATATAAAATGTACATATCGGATCATTACCTGTTCTCAGATAGTTACTTACACCAACAAGTGCGAGCTGCAGTCGTCCGTGAAATTTAACAACTCTCAGCAAGGAATCATTCAATCGCACGGAACTTCCATTCTCTAACGTTGGATAGGACAGCATTCCCAGTAAAAATAAGCTAGGATAGAGCCAGGTATAATATTCATACTCTCTCATATAGAGACAGCGTAGAAACCTTTTCTGAACTCTCTCTAGCATAAGTGAGTACGCACCCTCTGCTAGTATTCATATTACGGAAGAATATTTTGAAGAACTCCTGACAAGAGAATTATACAATATTCGGATGATATACAATAAGTTCCTGTAAATAATTTAGCGGTACGGATCACAAACACAATTATCTTATTCGCTTTGTTACATTTATTTTATTTTTGTAAATAAAATTAAAGATTGCCTTCTAATGTTACTAACAAATTTATTTTAATCACCCTGGCAATGGAATAATGTGTAGTGCCAGGCTGTGAACTGAACGGAATGAAGGCTTTTTATACCATCTCTTAGTTTGTGATATAACATATAGAGTGATGATGATACTATTACTGGTTCAAACAAAATATTAAAAAAAGGATTATAAGTTTTAATTGTTATTTTTTTATTATTCCTTTGTGTGTTAAGACCTTTAATGGACTCGCACCACCGATTAAGGCTAAGGGGTTGTTTTACAAATTGGTGTTTAAACGTTCGTTGAATTTCAGCTCAAATGAAAAGATCGTCCGACTCCTTATCCTTATCCTTGCTATTCTTTCTATATCTTATCTAAACTCTTTTATTCCTGAAGCATTTTTCAGGACCAGTTTCAGGTGAAACGTTGAGAATTTGGCATATTACACTTTTATGCCTCATCTCAACTTTGAAATCCGATTTTTGTCATATGATGTGTATAATATTGTATTACATTTTGTCATATGGTGTGTATGGTATTATACGAGTATTACATTTTATCATATGGTGTGTATAGTATAGTATTACATTTCTTTATATGGCGTGTATAGTATTGTATTACATTTTGTCATATAGTGTGTATGGTATTGTACGAGTATTACATTTTATCATATGTTGTTTATAGTTAAGGCATTAACGTTGTGGAGGTTTAAAGACATTGTAATTTATTTTTATCAAACACTGTTTATTCCACTTTTTTGTGACGGTATAACCCTACCGGTTTCAAGAATTTCACCTCATCTTCAGGGTAGCGCAAACAAGACTTGTTTGCGCTCCCCTGAAGATGAGGTGAAAGCCTTGAAACCGGCAGGGTTATACCGTCACAAAAAAGTGGAATAAACAGTGTTTGATAAAAATAAATTACAAATTTTATCATATGGTGTGTGTAGTATAGTATTACATTTCTTTATATGGCGTGTATAGTATTGTATTACAATTTGTCACATGGTGTGTATAGTATTGTATAACATTTTGTTGTATACAGTACAACTTTGTCGATAGTTTAAGGTTCCATTATAATTTGTTGCCAAAAGGTGTGATGTACAATAAGGAGGTACATAATTACTCCACGAGAAATAAATATACAATCACTCCAGCTCCATGTCAAGGTAGGCAGAGAGAACTGAGCGCTAAAGTTTTCTATCTTGACATACATCTTAGCCTCCTCCACATCCATATACTTATACAACTTATACAATTTTTCTGACTTTCTACGCTCAAATATAATTAATTTGATCCAATCATACTTTCTTTGATCCAAACATAACAAAATAATATAATACAAAAATTAATATTTATTGATAGCAACATAGATAGCAAATATATTATTTAAATACATTCCAAAATAACGTATACGTGTATATATCTCAAGATACATTACAGAAAATACATTTAAAATATAAGCCATCAAAAGATCTGGACTTATCTCGTAGCATCCTTTCGGCCGAAATATGCCCCTTCAATATGGAACGAGCCCGACCGCGAGGACATCAGATGTTTTTCAGCCCACACCCTAGATACAGATTATAAAATGAAAAATTATAAAAATAACTCATACTGTGAGAGTTTCGAAATGTTCCAACAACCAAAAAGTGACAACCTCCGTGGCCTAGTTGCTAAGACGTCTGTTTCCAGCCCGGAGGTTGCGGGCTCAAATCTCGCTGAAATCTTGATTTAAAAAAAAAAGGATTCAAGCCTGGTTTTTACTTTAGACCTCTTTAACATATTTCTGGTTGTTTGGGAAAGATTGCCATATGGCAATAAGCTTGCTTGATTGTGCTACAATATTATATATACAACGAAAGTTTAATATAATAGAATACAAAAAGTTTCAAATGATCCAACATACACGGGCTGAACCAACATACATGGACATGGTTGAATATGAAATATATGGTGGCTTTGTTGCTATACAACAATTTATTCCAACCAACTAGCTCATTTCGAATACAATAAACTTTTTTAATCCATGAAAGATTTCCAAAAAAAAAAAATTAAATCTATTCGTTTAAACTTAAGCAGAAAACAAACAATATACTAATCTCCGTAAAAAAATGGCGAACTAAAGAAAAGGATTTGCAGTTTGGTATGTATGTTTAATATGTTTAAGATAATATTTATATATTGATTTAGTGAAAAAATTGTAAGCGAAAATTCTCGGTTGTAAAATAATAAATGTAAGTTAATTGAGTTAAAATATTTTTTCAAAACGTTATACCTTCCTTCTTTTATACGTCGTCCTTGACTGCCCATGCACTGAGACTCTGGAACCAGTTACAAACCGATGTTATATTCACTCCATTCTTGGCATGCTCTAAGAAACGACAGATTTTTTTGAAATTTCTAGTCAGTAATATAACGTGTTTCATTCTTAATTTTTCTTTCCTCTCCACCATCCCTTCCTTTTCCTTTGATTGATGATATCTCATTTTATATGAAAATAAATGTTCTGGTGATTATTTCTCTTTATGGGGCTTATAAGCATATGCTTACGTATGTACTCATGGATATGGGTAGTCATTTGAAGGTTTTTTTGTAACCTTGTAACTAACTTAATTTACTGTCTGGTTGGTTGGCAGATATTGCCACCTGGAAATAATTCCGCCAGATTGTTATTGCAATGAAGTGTTAATAAGTTAACGCAAACAAATAAATAAGAATTAATAATCTCAAATTTTAAAAAAATGTAGCACTTAAAAAAATCCTGTAAAAACACACTTTTTTCAGGATTTTTTCATTTTCAGGAACCACCCCTGTTGTTGCCAATGTAGTTTTCTTACCCTGCGTCCCGTCACGTCAGGCAATTGAGCGGAAACGTGGTCCCTGGGCACATCTTCATTTGCTCGCTTTTCTCACATCCCGGCAGCACCGCTTCATGCCTTGTGTTTTGGCAGCAAGTCAAACATTTAGTTTATCTTAAATAAATAATGCAATACCATTCTAAACGTTTAAAATATTTTATTAGGTAGATTTGTTAGTATTGTTCCTTGAGAAAAAGTAAGAAACAGACGATTTTTTTGTTCACACATATGAAATCTTTCGAATTCTTGCGGTCAGCGCTGAATTTTTTTTAATAATTATTATTATGCAATATCAACAGAAGCATAAATGACAAACCATAATAGTGTGTTAGTGATTCAGGAGCAATATTTGACTTAGCGACAATGACATATTGGCCTAGAGACAACATTGCCTTCAGCCCCATTAATATAGCCTTCAGATATATAATATAACCACTGGACACAGCATGGAAATCTAGACACAACATTGCCTTCAGCCCCATTAATATAGTCTTAAAATATATAACCACTGGACACAGCATGGAAATCGCAGTTCATCGTGAAGAAGCAACAACGCTTATTCACATCTACGAGTAGTATACAAAAGAATTGTTACCAGACGATCTTTTTATCACTAGATTCAGACCTTTTTGTTAAATTATTTTTTTTGGATCATCAGGAATTGAATTTGCAGCCCCGGACGGAAGTCCAAGTTAGGATACGGGGGGAGGGGGGGGTCATGTATTTTAAATTTTCATTGAGTAGAAGATCAAAACCTTAATAGTGTTAATCAAGCCGTAAGTTTTTTATTTACTTATTTTTCCTTTTATATATTTTTAAACTCGAGAAAAACAGTAGCATAAATATTTTTTTTTTTAAAGTTTTTTCAAATAGCTACAAGCATCCTACGCACATCTTTTAAGACGTGAAATGTAAAGTGTTACAATTTCTTAGGTCCATATATTATCATCTAGGTGGCGTCTGCGTGTCTAACGAAAATTAATGGCACCCAACAAAGTGGCGTGGGGGACAACTTCGATAAAAATACGTTTCCTTATATTATGTCTGGAGAATTGAAAGGATATTGTAGGAAACGCCTTTCCATGAAGTCACCAATCGATATAAATCTTTAGTGTTCAATCTTTCCGAGGCAACTATAATGAAAGTACAGTTAACACCAATGCCACTCTTTACGGAATTTCGTTTAACAGATAAATACCAAATTCCTTAAATTGCGATCGTTTGGACCAACGTTTAAAATATTTTGTTTTTTACAAATAATGTATCATTTACAGTATAAAAATATGTGGTAATATATTTTTACAAACCAAAAACGTGTTAAACAAGCCTTAAGTGGAAACCAGACTGGGGACTTAATTTTATAGAAACTAGGTACTAATGGAAATCGAAGGGGAGGTCGAAACCCTATAGTCAAGAAGCTAACTTAGAACCTAAATGTTATGAGTTAGATAAACAGCATTATTCGGACCAGTTTTACTTGGAGGCTTTTTATCTGAATTCAGTTGATACTAATATAAAATCTTGGAACATTGTTGGAGTGACTGGTCTCAGGAAATAACAGTATATACATTTAAGATACCCAAAAAAGGGTCTTAGAAGGTTTTATATACATGAGCCATATTTCTGGTTGGTTGGAATTGCAGCATTAGCAATGAGATCGTTAGGAAAAAATATATACCAGAAAAGTGTTATTATAACACGTTATAATATGTTATTTTTAAAAACACATTTAGTTTCTCCAACGCATATTTGTTTATTTCTATAAAGATAAATTGTATTTTGTAAGAAAAAATACTTTTGATTATCCATTCATTTTAACACTTGAAAAATAATTTGACGTGCTTCTTGTCAGGCAGTAAACATTTCCAGACACCTAGACAAAAGTAAATAAAGAATGTCAATATAAATACTATATATTTTAAAATAAAAGTAAGATATCATCAATCAAATAATTTAAAAAGAGACGGTAGAGAGAAAAGAAAAAAATCCAGAATGCAACACGTTACAGTTCACGACACTTTCGTTTAGCGAGGTCTTAGTGTAAGTAGCTGGTAAAATTTTCCACCTGAAAAATTGAAGGGATTTTGTGTAAAACGCCCTTTCACGAAGTCACCGATCGCAATAAATTTTCAAAAATCTTTCAAACCAATGTCAATGAAAAGTACTTTTCAAATTTGCTACAACTGAAAAATTGGAGGGATATTGTAAAGTCCCCCTTTCAGGAAATAACCAATCAATATAAATTTTCGATGTCACGTTCATTGAGATTGATGCTAGTCGAATCATCATTATCATTACTCTATCTGTTTCAGCACGAACATAGGCATGCTCAGAAACACCAATATTTAGATCGGTATATAGCGCTTGGTAATTCACGTCTTACAATTTAAGACCAAGACAGCGAATCTTCCAATCGTTTCACCAGTATATTGTGATATGGGCTTACGATTCCTCAAGTTCCTTGTGGGTGATAAAGCAGAAACGTTCTTTAACAACTACCTGGATACATCCTCAATACATGACCTAACTATCTTCCACCCCTCATCTAACATTTGTGGTGGTTATAGACTGCTACTACGTTTGGAGAAGAATCGTTTACTGTATCATAAGAATATATATAAGTATTATTGAATTGAAAAATAAATAAAAATAACAGTTCTCGAATATAAACTGAAATATGAAAGTTAATTAAGTTAAAATTATTTCTATAATCTTAGAAAAGATGTTTTACTTTGTGATGGTGTCATGTATATATTTTTTTAATAAAATAAAGAAAATACAAATTTTTATTTTGTTTCACCACAGTTTTATTTAATTTATTTTTATATTATGTAAAATAAAGGCATTAATGTTGTGAAAGTTTAAAAATATTGTCATTTGCTAAGTCAAACACAAGAGTCTTGTTTGTGCTCTCCTGATGAAGGGAAAACCATGAAACCGGTAAGGTTATACCGTTTTACATATATTGTGGAATAAACAGTGTTTGACGAAACAAATTACAATGTTTTATTTGAGTTCACTACTGGTTTCATATACCACCGTCTTCCTCGTCAGGTAAAGATGAACTAAATTTTATCTAAAATATATTTTCCTAATTGTAATAAGTACAGGAGAGGAGAGGGGAGTAGTGGCTAATAAGGGGAGGGTTCAAAAATTATTCCCGTTCAAAAGCTATCCTTTTAACGCCTACCTGCTTCCCTCCCTTTCTATTATAATTAGAAAACATCATTTAGCTCATCTTCTCCTGACGATGAAGACGAATGTATTTGAAACCGGTAGTGAATTCAAATTAAATAGTGGTGAAACAAAATAAAAAATAGGTATCTTAGGTTAAAATTAGTTTGTAGTTGTTTTTCAAGCTAAATAAATAAAGTATAAAATAAAAAAAATTATGTACAACCGTCATGTTAAAGTATACATAAAAAATGGGACAATTGGAGAGTGGTAAAATTTCTGTTTTTTTTTAACAAATATGTTTTTCAAAACATATGCAGATGCGGAGAAGTACATAATCTAATGGCCACATCCATCACCCTTCTATTGTTAATCTCAACTTATGTTTATTTATTTTTTTATTTTTTTTATTATGCAAAGTAAATTATTGTACAAACATTTGTCAAGGCTATACTTATATACAAATTTATTACTTAACTAATCTTAATTATATGTTATAATTTATGGACTTACTTAATCTTATTTTCCTACATGTCATTTTATTGTATTTTTTTTTACAATCTTAATATATGATTACTTAGAAATAATTAACACCTACATACTACTTATAACTATATAACAATTCTTACAACTAATTATTTAGCAAAAACAAGTCCATTCGTTCAGGCTACTTGTATTCCATCACATTCACTCAGACCTTGGTCGTCACAGCTAATACTGTAGGTGGACTAGTCAGGCAACAGATATTGTGTAATATTTTAATTCGTCATTTATATTGGGTTTAAATCATGAGTTGGAGCACTCTTGAGGAGAGTCCTGTTTTGTTATAATTTATGTTATGAGTTTATAGATACTAGACATGATCCGAAATTGCATGCAATCCATATAATAAAATAAAGTCCTTTTTTTGTCGAGTTCGCTCTAATATTTTTTATTTATGAATTCATTCATTCGTATAATGCGCTATAATATATCCGCATCAGTGTTGGGTACATGTTGAAGAGCGTGAACGAGAGATAACATTGTCTTCCACCATATAAATTGTGTTTTAGAACCAGTGGAACTCGTTCGCTTACATACAACTTGCTGTTCGTCGTTGCACATGTTGGCAATATAACTGCACCCGTCTACCGTGAGCTACTTTGCCACTATGGAATCTCTTTCACCAAACTAGATTTTTAAATAGGTTCTATAGGGAATTGAATCCAAAACTCTCGAATGGAAGTTTATCATTGCATCATGTCTAGATGGTATTAATGTTATATTGGTTGGGCACTCTGTTATATACAAACATACGTTACAATCCTACGTAGCCGAATTAAAGGATTTCTCTCTCGTATAATAATGTAAGGGAGAAAGCACTTTCATTAAAATGAATTGGCATACTCAATTAATGTAAGGGTAACCATTAATTATCTTCTGAAATTTAACAAGTACATTAGTAAATAAAGAAATAAATTTCCGTTCAATGTAAAAATATGACGATACGACCATTACAGACTTGAAAACTAATCATTTTGTTCCTTTTTCAATTCTGTTATTTGTATGTTACACTTGTTTGTGTATCCATATTGGTGACAAGAAGACAAGATTGCCCTTGGGCTTAGAACTATGAAGAGGTATAAAAGGTGCATAACCGCGCTGTAACGCACTGGACTTCGATACAGAAGATCGCCGGATCGATCCTCGTGTTGTGCTACTCCCCTCGAATGACATATGCATTTTTTCCGCCTAGTATTGAGGGGTATGAGAAAATTTATCTATGACTTCGGTCAAATCTATTATTTAAAAAATAAGAAAAAAAAATAACGGTGTACTCCGATCGTTTCACTTCCGTGTGTCATTGGATCCAGTACAGCCTGTGGCCGTTGATTTTACTGGTGTTCAACGTCTCACTCACTTAAAAAAGATAAAAAAAAACACAAAGAAAATTCAAAGGCACAGATTTGCTTTCCAGCTCAATTGATTATGGAATGGCGAGGGGATCCTCGACATGGGCCCAACAACGACAATAAAGTAGGCATTCTTGTCAGTTCATAATATTGACAATACGGTAGTACCTAAAAATAAAACAATAACTTATTCAACGAGTCCCCTTTGAAATTGATACATACCATCACACCATTTCCCTGTCGGGATAGGCAGAGAGGACAGAGCGCCACGCTTTACTAACTCGACACACATCATTCACCTCTTCTACATCCGCATACTTTTTTATACAACTCGGTCGATTTCACTTTATCCAACTTTACTTCATTTGTCTTCCTCTTCAACGCCTTCCATTCATATTTCCACTATATATTATTTTTCTTATATCATTTATTTGTTCTACATGCCTTAATCATCTCAGAGTCCTCTTCTTCATATTACACAACACATCAACGTCAAGTTCACAATAATCCCTATTAACATTATCACCGTATGTTTTCTTCCCAGTATACGCATTTCTACAGCATTTATTAGACTTCTTTCAGCCTTTTTAAACCCATTTTTGACGTCTATATTTTACTTCCATACAACAAATATAGTACTTAAATACTTTTATGGACTTGATATATTTTAATAATGTCCGTTTTGGACTTGGTATATTTTAATACTGTCCGTTTTGAACTTGATATATATATTTTTTAATACTGTCCATTTTGGACTTGATATATTTTAATGCTATACGTTTTGGACTTCATATATTTTAATAATGTCCGCTTTGGACTTGATATATTTTAATACTGTCCGTTTTGCACTTGGTATATTTTAATACTGTCCGTTTTGGACTTGATATATATTTTTTAATACTGTCCATTTTGGACTTGATATATTTTAATGCTATCCGTTTTGGACTTCATATATTTTAATAATGTCCGTTTTGGACTTGATATATTTTAATGCTATCCGTTTTGGACTTCATATATTTTAATAATGTCCGTTTTGGACTTGATATATTTTAATACTGTCCGTTTTGCACTTGGTATATTTTAATACTGTCCGTTTTGAACTTGATATATATTATTTAATACTACCCATTTTGGACTTGATATATTTTAATTCTATCCGTTTTGGACTTGATATATTTTAATACTGTCCGTTTTGAGTAAATATGTTTTAAGTTGTTATCGTTTATTCGAGTCAAGTCATTAAATTTTCGCAAGTATCCGTTATCTCAATATATTGCGTATTTTTCTCTTTATTAATAAAATAATCGTTCTAGCTAAATGTATTATTTTGTCTTTAATTAAGTAAGGTAATGTTTGATATATCGATGATGGTGAGGTGTTACTGTGTAGACTGGAGAGACTATAAAATGTTTGTGTTGTCAGTATGAAAACAATAATAAAATGTTAAAACTTACTGGTTACCCCACATTACGTATTAAAACATAACACACGTATTAAATTTAATATTTTCCTGCAACTTCTCGAGACCGTTTCAGTTTCAGGAAGGAATCTGCGCGTCAAATTGAAGATTATTTCTGTTGATTTATTGCCCTGGAATATTATTATGCTCCAAGGATCTTCACGTTTCAGCTTCAAAAATAACTCACGAAGAAATGACGACTTGATATTATTATACTCGGTATATAGCCCATTAAGGAAGATCAAATCGAGTACGAGGGTTCAAATTCAGGATTCTAACTGTAACTGGGTATTTTCAAAAGTGACAGTCTAAGGTCGAAGCTGTAAGACACCGGACTTAAATATAATTGCTTTCAAAACGTGTTTGATTTTTCAGAAAAGTAACGTAAAGAAACATTATGGGTTAATGTTTTTTTAGTAGAAATAAATGTTTTGATATAAATTACGTGGAAAATATCGATTTTAAAACCTATTTACTATATGATACTATGTTTAAAAAAGTAACAGTATCGTAGAAAATAAGGTTCAAGAATGTATTTTATAAAAGTTTTAGACTTTAAATTTGTGAAACTCATTATTAAAATACGTAATAATGAATTATTACACTTTGTTATGAAATCTCCGCTACATGTATGTCTATCTCCTTTCCCGAGGGTTTCTTCAAGCTGGTTGGTTTATTACGAGATCAGACATAGATCAGACTAGTGCCATGTTACATCGGAAACGTGTTTGTTCTATTGATCCAAAGGAAACATGTTTAAGAGAGGTGACACCTTTGAATTCTTTGATAAAATTTCTTACTTTTTTGTTTTAGCTTTTTATAACTTTCATGTTTTGTTTTGTACAGCAGTTAATATAATTTGCAAATTCTGAAAAAAATATAGTTAAACTCTTTATTTTGTATTCTACTGGCATATGGCTTTATGCCCCTCTAATATTCATACTTTACCAAGTACATTTTGTTTCATTTATGCCGTTTTTATGTTATGTATCTTCCTTGTATTTAGAGTTAAAAATATTTTTACCTTAACTTTCGTTGGTATGATACGAGGTTCCTCCTTTTTTCTGGAAGCAAGTGTGAGACAATCGGGGTTTTTTCATCAATATATAAAATTCTCCTCCGATTGCCTACGAAATTCAGGTATTTTATTTTAGGATTAATATATTTTAGTTATTAATTTTGTCATGTTTTTTAATTTATTTCTAAGTATCGGAAGTGTCAAGTCATGTTTCTAATGTAACATGATATGACATGACACTTCCGATGTAATATGACACTAGCCTGACCTAAGCACTGCTCTCTTAACCAACTGGGATCATTTGACCTGAAGGGAACCTCGCCTTGAATTACAAAATAATGTGTTTTTGAATATTCCAAAAAAAAAGTAATTGAATAAACGATACTGCTAATTACCAGCGATATAAGGTAGGAATTTTGGCGTTGACAGATCATGGTAGGAAATCATTAAACAATTTCAAAAACAAGGCAGACATTATTAGACCAAGCTAAGAATATACAACTCGATCAAATTGCCTTTTGTAATCCATTGGTCCGAAGCGAGGGTTGTGATAGCTTAAACCATAAAAGATTTTTACGAAAGACGCTTAGACACTAAAAGACTGCAGAAACGTAGAAACTAAGATCTATAGTCATCTATAGTCTCACTAAAATCCAAGTTTGTCCCAAAATTATGATCCTTTTTTCTCCACAAAAATAAAGAACACCTCCATGGTCTGGTGGTAGGATGATTGTCTGCCGATTCAGAGGTTGTGGGTTCGATCCCCGCCCGCTATAACCCAGATTAAAAACAATGAGATTCCAGTCTGGTTTTCACTTAGGGCGCATTAAAACATATTTCTGATTGGTTGGAAGAGATTGCCACGTGACAATAAACTTACCAGGTTAAAAAAAAAGGAAAAACATGCACGCACATAAACCATATCGTGTGCAGAATCACATTTTCAAAGTAATAAATATACTTATATAATGAAACTTTGTATTTAAAATTTTTACTATCGTCGGAATTTTAATTGAAAAAAGTGTCAAAATTTAGAGGTTGTTGTAATGATCAACCATTCCATTGTATGCCTTAATTTAGAGGCTGTTGTAATGATCAACCATTCCATTGTATGCCTTAATTTAGAGGTTGTTGTAATGATAAACCATTCCATTGTATGTCTTAATTTTTCACAAATTTAAGTATTATTTATTTGTGTGTTAAGTTTTTTGTTCTTATAGTGTAAATAAATTGAACTAATAATGCGTTTAGCCAACTAAAATAATGACTATGACTATTTTGATTTTAAATACATTGTCACAAATTTGGCTACACAGCATACAGCGAAAAAGTAAAACAGTAGAATATGCAGCATACAGTATCAGAAAAACACAAAGTCAGATGCTTTGTTATGCATTACACTTTTACTGAATGTAGTACGAGTACAACCAAGTTAGTAAATTACCACGTGCAAATCTCTTTCACCCAACCGGAATGATAATAAAGATACTTAAAAAAACGCAATAGATTTTTTTTGGGTACCCGCGGGAATCAAACTCCCAATCTCCCAGTTTGAAAGACAATTGTCTGGATAACTCGACCATGGACGTCGTAACATATTTGATAAGATGTAGTAGGTGTGAAACAGTCTAAATAACCATAAAAACATTCCATGAATCGTACATGGGGCACCCGCGTGAATGCTAGCCGTTAGGACTATGATCACCGACAATAATCAACATCATTTTCATTAAAATAGACTGTTGTCCACTGAACACATAACGTCTTTGTAAAATAAAATAAAAATTGAGGAAAAAAGGGTCTAAATATAGCGGTTTTGTAACCATCCGCTACAAAGAATAAAGAGTTTCTATACTTACATAATACATACTATAATGGTTGTTGCATATACATGTGTTGTTAATGTGATGACAACTTTATTTATCCCGCCAGAAGTTCCCCTAATTGATATTAATGACTTGAACTGATCAAAGGAAGCTTACTTTAAGGATACGTAATGTGCGCAGGATTAATTTATTTATAAAGAAAAGCTTCTTTAATATGGAGCGTGACATAAAGTTTTGGTGCCGCCTAATCTATGTCACATGTCTGTGTGGAGCTATAACGGCAGTCAAGGTAGATTGAAAACTCACAAGAGAGTGTTTTATGTAATAAATGGCGTAAGACAGGGAAGCATATTTTGCCCAAAAATCGTTAAATGTATTATAATTTTGAAGAAAGTTATGAAATAAATTTAAGGGATGCGTTCAATATGATTTTTTTAGATATTGGAATATTAAGTAGGATAAGTGAAGTATGATGAAGGATCATTCTACGAGTATTTATGTAGAAAATCTAGAAACCTAAGTTTGAACCAAACAAGTTGAAGACGTTTTTTTGTAGTGTTTGCAAGTCATCTAATTCGTTTAACCCTTTAGGTGCCGTAAGGTATTATTAGTATGGCTGATCTCGGAGGACAGTGAATTTTTTATCAAAAATAAAACCTAATAGAATTATCTGTTTTGTATATTTATATTCAACGAATATTATGAAAACTTGTAAAATATTCCCAGTTTGTCATTTTTGAAATATTTTTGACACTTAATAATTTTAAGCCGACTTGATTAGGAGGTTGAGTTGATGCGTTTGTTTAGCATAATTTCAATGCGACTTTCACTAGCGTTTTCCTTGTGAGCTTTCAAGTACCATAAGCTACGTAAACTTACACTATTTCTTCAGAACCTTACACAGGTAACAAAAAATTTAATGAATTCGGAGACGAAGCGGGCCCGTAGCACTTAAAATTGGGTACGCTGACTTATCTACCAGGAACATATTAAAAACTATTGTTGTCGAAGATTTGAACATCAAAATCATTTCAAAAACTATACCCCTTTTTTAAGTATCCTTTTACACTACATATTACTAAGGTCCAAAAATTTCCGAACTCAATGAGAAAGAGCGTGTATGGACAGAAACCATGCTGGCCACGCCGATCACATGATCTGACAATGTAACAGTTATAATTTTATACCTCTAACCTCAGTTGTATGCCAACTGGAGCCGATAGAAACGTGTTGTTTCGTTATAATTTGAAACTTTAAAAATTGAATGTCGCATAGTTATATTTTTTAAAGTAGGAAAAGCCCAGTTCAAATTAAATTCTTATAGCATCCTGGCATGTAGCTCATGACTGAGGACCGTGACTCCCATTATAGTCTCTGACGACTCCTCTCCATCCATCTCTGCACTCCGTGGTTTGAAGGGCAGTTGTTAAGGGTAGTCCAGTTGTGTCTCTCACTTGATCAGTCCAATGCATAGGGATTCTTTCTCTTGTACGTCGTCTTTCCACGCCTCTAGTTACTACAAACCTCTTAAGTACCCAAAGAATCGAAAGACTTGTCGAAGGCATATTATCAACAATCTGTCGGTGATTCTCAGTTCTTCGAGAATGTCGGCGTTAGTTCACCTTGCTGTCCTTGAAATACGTAATATCTTTCTCCAGCACCACATTTCAAGTGAACTTTGGAGTCCAAGTCTTCGCTCTATACATGCATTTTGTGAAGACGAGAGATTTAAGTAAGCGCATGTTCGTCGTGATCGTGATAGATTTGCTCTTCCATATATTTAAGTAAGCGCATGTTCGTCGTGATCGTGATAGATTTGCTCTTCCATATATTTAAGTAAGCGCATGTTCGTCGTGATCGTGATAGATTTGCTCTTCCATATATTTTCCAGCTTTGCATTTTTTGCTTATACAGTTTTTCTTTTCATCTCAGTCTTGCTTCCTCCATTCTTGGTAATACTGGAGCCTAATGAATAAATCAGTAACCACTTCCAGATCGTGAATTAAATTATTTGGCGGCATTTTGTTACTGCGGTCTATTATTATAAGCTTAGTTTTTGACCTATTGATTTCTAGGCCCCAGAACTTACTCTTGTGTTCCACCTTTTTAAGGAGCATGGCCATTTCTTCTTCTGATGATGCAATTAACGTCGTGTTATCTGTATACCTCAGATTTGAGAAGTTTTATCCACTAATAGCAATCCCACCGTCTCAGTCTTTAAGTTCTCTCCTCATAATATATTTTCCATACAGGTTAAACAAATCGGAAGAGAAGACGCACTCTGGTCATACACCCTTGAGCACTTTAAACCGTTTGGACTTTATGTTGTTGACTTTAAATTTTTTTGACAACTGTTATACATCAGCATCAAAACATCGGTCAGTTTTTTCCATTCTGTTGAAAAAAAAATGATAACCATGCGATATATAATATTTAATATTACAAAATTCATCGAAACAGCACTTATTCTATCAGTTCTAGTTGGTAAGTACTAATTGGGGTACAAATATCAAAATTTTAACTGTAACGTCGTCTGACCATGTGATGGGCTGGCCCGGCATGGTATGTATATCCTTAATGCTTTAATGTGTTCAGGCCGGAAATTTTTGGGTTTTAGTGGTACCTGCTGTTTATAGTGAAGGTAATACAAACGTTATATACTAACATCCACTCAAACGAAGGCTCGGTCAAAGCTTCTAGCAGATAAACATAACACCGTCATAATTTTCTTTTCTTGCACGGCATACGATCCTGGGCCTTCTGGACCCTGGTCTGTTATGTACGGTAGTGTGTTTGTTCTTCTATTTGATACAATTTTGTATGAATCCTCTTATTGTTTAAATATTTATTTATTTTATTGTAGCATCGCTCCGTCCTTGGCATGCTTTAAGAAGCGACTGAAAAAACTCTTAATTTCCTGTCAGTAATATAACGTGTTTTCACAATCTCTTCCTTTTTCTCTGGTTGATGATACCTCACTATACGAGTATATGAAAAGGAATGTTCGGGTGATTGTGCAATAAAAGTGTTACATAAATAAATAAATATCGTTTCATGTTCGTACCGATTGACTACTCTGATGTGCTACGTCCGCCTTCAGCCTTTGTCTGGAATGACACCTCATGTGATTATAAATGCCTGCCTAGAAGCTCAGTTATTAACTTAGCGGGCGGTATGTTGCTGTTCCTGGGAGCCGGAGTGCAGCCGTTGAGGACCTGTGGGATGAGACAGGGCGATTGGGGGACGCTGGAATCTTGACGATGCCATCAGGGCCGCTGACGTGAGACACAATCAGTTTGGATATGTTGATCATAAAATTTCGGGTTAAATTCAACGACATATTATGGTGGGAAAGGGAGGGACCATAAACAAACTGAAGTGAATATAACTACAAAAATACTTCCTCAAAGTATACATGTATAAACACCTACACACACATATGACAAAACAGTTTTAAATATAATCCCTGAAATCACTGACGTGATATTCTAAACACGTGGATCTCACATAAGTTTTACTTTCAATATAAATGAAAGAACTCGTTTTCGTTCGTTCAGTCAGTTGTCAATTTCACAACGTCGTTAGAAAGATAAACATTCGAATTCTTGCGATTTTTTTCTCGACTCCTCGTGAGTGCATCCAAACTATTAGAGTACTCAAGTTCTCTCTGGCCATGGGAGCTTTTAATGGCAAACTCTTTAACTTCATTTTCTTTCGACCTGTCGCAATTTTTACGGCCATCTGGATCAATTCGCAGAATAAATTTTATGGTGCTGCGATGATAATCGAGTTAATAATTTTCGAAGGGAACTTCACTTAGCCTTACGTCGGTTCATGTTCGGATCGATTGGCTACTTTGATATTGTGGCGTCAAAAGATAGTTTTGCTGGATTCCAAATTTTCGGTTATAGTAACGTCAACTAGCTTTTTGAACTCTAGGATTTGAACCGCTTTAGTTTTATACTAATATTGGCGTGATGCCACGCTCATAAAAATAAAGGAAATTTCGATCTTCTAGCGAATATTGCGCTGAATGGGGACTTGTTTTTTCCCTCATATGGTTGGATGGTGGTGGGATCAAACTAAACTGAATTGTTGCGTTCTTTGTATACTCGTATAATAAATCGCGCTGTTTCACTGTCGGTTTTTCACAATATTTTCTCCTTTTCTGCCAGCATTCTGTCATTATTTGTTATTGGGTGTTAACATAGTTGTGCCCGTTTTTTTCAAATGAAGAGAACAAGAGGGCTCAACAAAAAAAAAATAGTCAATAATGTATTCTCTTTCATTATTTTACAACATATTAGTCAATAATGTATTCTCCTTAGTGGATGACGCCTTGCCAATCCCACTACATGCAAATCATCGTCTTGCGCGGATGCAAACCTTGTTTCGCTCTGGGCGTTGCTTGTTGACCATAACTCACCCGTTCTTTCCGTTTCTTCATATTCACGTAAAGGCACAATTTTTTATCATTAGTAATGATACGGTAAGGAACCTTTGCTTGTGGCTATGCGTAGCTCGATGAGGCGCGAGCAAACCAGCAGAAATTGTCGAACGTTGATTTTTTTTGTTTTCACTCAAAACATATGGAACCCAAGCGCCAAACTTCTGGACTTTTCCCATTGATTTAAGGTAGCGGTATACAGTCATGTGACTACAATTCATCTGTTCAGCCAATTCTACGGTGGTTTGAAAGGGATCTTCATAAATAATATGGTTTAAACGGTCCTCATCTAAGTCCACTGGTCGCCCAGATCGCTCCATGTCTTTCAGGTCGAAATTACCATCTTTGAAACGCAAAAACCATCGACGAGCTGCCCTTTAAGTCATAGAATTTTCACTGTACACTTCGCAAATATCGCAAGCAGATTTATTCCCACGATTGAACGCCAACAGAAGGAGGTGTCGAAAATGCTCACTTTCGTCTACTTGACATTCCATTTTAAAGGCTTGTAATCAAATAAAATAATACAATATATAATGTAAAAGCAAACACAATATTTTGTAGAGCAGAAAATTTTCTTTCGAATGACTTTTACCATTTTGTTTTGCTTTTAATGCTCATTTTTAAATTGAAAAAAAAATGGACACAACTTATTGTATGCTAACACCTTATATAAAAATAGAATATCTTTATTTGTTGAAGTTTTAATTTTAGAAAAAAATTGTTACCAAAATCGAAAAAAAAAAAACAATACATGACAGACTTTAGATTATAAACACTACGTAGGTCTAACACAACAGACTTTTGCAATGTCTTCAGTTCTTCTGCCATCATTGTGACATTATTTTCTGATCTTCAAGTGTATGTTAGATAGCATTAGATGAAGCCTTATTTTGTCCCCCATAACAGTGTGGGTATGGGTGAGATCCAACTGAACTGAATTGTTACGGTGTATGTACAGCATGAATAGCGCTGTTTCACTGTGGGTAGTTTTTTTACAATGTTTTCTTCTTTTTCTATCATTATTCTGACATTATTTGATAAAAAAAATAAAATGTCATGATTTGTTGAAGTTATAATTTTGAGATAAAAATAGTTACAAAAAATCGGAACAAGCCATACAAAACAGACTTTACTTTATAAACACTGCGTAGGCTTAACGCCCACTTAGATTCATTTCTTCGCCTCAGGATGTGCGTGGGAGGGCAAAGAGTCGGTGTGGAGAACGTAGCGGAGGATAAATGGTTTAGACGAAGAAGCTGAAGGGATGGTTAGGGGTTGAGGTTGATGAGAGAAGGGTCAAATGAATAGAACCGTTAGGGTAATCCGTTTTATTGAGGTCCTTTTATGCATTGTTCTTCATACTTTGTAGCAAAATTTAAGATTTGTTTAATTTGTTGCCTGAGCATCTGAGTAGAAATACATTTCAGAATTTTAAAGATTCATTAGAAAGTTAAGTTGATAACCTCCGTGGTCTTGTTTTTATGACGCTTGACTTTCAAACGGGGATTTTGAATTCAATTTCCAATGGTACCCAAAAAAAAAGTGGTAACAATACTTATAGTCGCTAGACTTGACACTCGTGCCAATTTTTATTGCCAGGGTATTGCCAATACATATGGTGAACCGCAAGTTACGTGTAAACGACAATATTCACTCGGTGACTTGGTTAATTGAGCCGAATGCAAAGTAGCCCGGCTTACACCCTTCGGTAAACAAATTACCAATTTTAATATGAATGAATGAAAAAACTCTCTTTTGTAATATGAAAGTTAATAACATCTTTGAACCCAATGAAAACAATTTTATCGTTGTTTTTTTAACAACCAAGCCGCGAAAGCCAATAATGGAAAAACAGGGCAGGTTAAGATTAAGTTAATGGTTCTTATTTGAAGAGATGATGATAGTAGTTGGTAAATAAATAAAACACGTTAGATCGCAATGCGGAAAGAGAGAGTGTTTATTTTTATAGTAGCGTAGGTATTTATATGTTTTTGGAATGTGTACGAGAGTGCGCTCGCGATATGCTTCTGTCTCGCTTCTGTGAATGCAGAAAACGATTAATATCGTATGTGGGTGATATTTTATTTACGAAACTGGCGAGACAGGGTGGTGCGTTCTCTCTCTAGTATGGAATGCGGCGCGATGCTCGGCCGGCGTCAATGGTTGGCATGTGACCTTTGGACTGTTTAATATAATTTATCGAGGAATCCGAAGGTCGTTTCATCGGTCATTGACCGTATGTATGCGACAATATTCAGCGACGACCGTGGATCCCTTCAATAATATTATGACGACCTCTGTGCCCAGTTGATAAGATGCTGGGGGTTACGGGTTCGATCCCCGTAACCCCCGATCACCCTTTGAACATTTTTTTGGTTAGTAGGAAGATATTGCTACATGGCAATAATCCCACTAGTTTGTACTGTATACAAATATGAGAAAGTGCAATACAATATAATACAAGGGCAGTTGAATTATATAGAAATATTAAAAAAATATATTAAAAAAATATATATATTCCCTACCTATCGAGAGAAAAAACCAAAACAAACAAATCGAAAAGCTGCTTAAAATATATTTAATAAATGTTTGTTAGCTTTTGTAGTCAAAAACAAAACACAAAAACAAACACTGCAGGAGATTGTTGAAAATAATAATAATAAAAAAACAAACATTTATTTTGAGAAGTATTTAAAATAAAAAAGTTGAAGAGACGGTGAAATTAGTAAAAAACAAATTATTTTTATGTTGTTTTACTTTTAAGAACAGGAATATCTAAAAATCGGTATTCAGTAAACATCTACAAATGACTAATTGGATTCGAGTTCCAGGAATCGTTCCGTGTTTTCTGTGTACCTGTTTACTCGTATATACTCGTAGATGGGGAGGACCACAAATCTATTTGTCTTAAATAATCCTAATTAAGTAATGAAATTAAGGGTGGGTTAACAGCAAGCTACCGGACAAAAGGGCTGTAGCAAATGTGTTTACTTATTAATGTTAACAACAAAAACTTAGATTTTTGTTTACATGGATTAACTTTTTAGTAAAAAAAAATTATAGATTATGCCTTATAAAAATATTTACCTAATTTCTTCTCCATTGCGTACTCAATGCTGAGCGTCGGGGTCGTCTGCTTTCTTTGGAACTTTAATCACCACTTGTCTCTATTTTTCCATGGACCATTTCATGGATTTCCATCGTTATTTGATCCGTCTATCTCATGTAAACCTTTCTCAAGCTCGTTTTCTTTGCTGCACCTGTGTGTCCAGGCATTTTTATTTTTTTTCTATCAAGATCCTGAAACAAAGTCGAGGAACCATATTCAATGGGGCACTAAAACATACGAGTATACACTCGAACCGGACAGTATCTAAATCTGCTAAGATGATAGTCCACAATAACATTTTGGTCCCAGCATTATTTATTTATTTAACACTTACATATTGCAAATACAATCTGTCAGGCTTATTGTCAGGCGGCCATCTCTTCCAGCCAACCAGATTTAATGTATGGGAGTGAAACGTCAACGAGAAAAAAACTGAAAGTAGCTGAATAAATAAATGCTGTGGAATTAATGCATTTTTCAGACTTTTTTTATTCATCTGAATTTATTATTATTCAGATGCAAAAATGCTGTGAACACATTTTTTTTGTAGGTTATAATTTATTAGGTAAACATCTTTTTTTGTAGGTTATAATTTATTAGGTAAACATCTTTTTTTGTAGGTTATAATTTATTAGGTAAACATCTTTTTTTGTAGGTTATAATTTATTAGGTAAACATCTTTTTTTGTAGGTTATAATTTATTAGGTAAACATCTTTTTTTGTAGGTTATAATTTATTAGGTAAACATCTTTTTTTGTAGGTTATAATTTATTAGGTAAACATCTTGACAAAATCAAATTCTCCTTCTCAGAATTTTCGTTTCGTTCAAAAAGCGGAATCTTTCATTGGAGCTCCAAGGGTAGTTTTAACGAAGATTCTTTCCAGGTAAAGTGTATTAAAAACCCCTTAAGGCTAAGATTTTACGTGCGTGGGGGTTGACTCCTCGCTCCATCGTAAAACGTTCCCATCTCTTCTCGTCCATGTCCTGCTCTTTTAATATTCAGTAAAAGCACTAGCAACAATTCTTTTTATGGAGCCCTTCGTAAAGGTACTCAGTATTTTGACGTTTTTACTTCATTTTAATTATTGAGGAGAGGTCCAAAATTTTAGCACGAAAAAAGTCTAGAAAATTATATCATATTGTGACCAAGATAATGCACTTTTTAGCTCAAGAAAAGGTGATGAGTAAGAGTACTGTATAATAAAATATAGATGGGTGTAGAAAAGGCGATGGCAGCACATCGAAATATAGAAAACTGTCGTTTTTTCCTCTTTATCTACCCCTGCAGGGAAATATTACTAAAGTTTATGTGTAAAGGTTTCTTAAATTTTTGATAAAAGCAGTCGTAATTTTTAACATGTTTTTTTGTATTTATTTATCATGCATATATTAGTGGTCTAGTGTTAAGATGCCTGTCGTCCAGCACGAAGGTTGCGCGTTTGATTCTCGAAGGTACCCAGATTTTTAAAAAAAGATTTGTATCTGATTTTCCCTTAATGATTGATTAAACATCTATCTGGTTTGTTGGAAGAGAATGTCACAGGACAAAAAAGCCCTAGGTTGTACTGTATACAACGAAAGTGTAATGCTACCAATTATACTACATCTGCTGACTTTAATTTTAGTATTGATCGATACAATCATACATAATATTACAACTAATCTGATAAGCAATCTCTCGTCATTTAGTATGATTTTCAGATCTCCTGCGGAAGAAAGACACGTGTGCCTGTATTCGTTTATTAGCAATCACACATTGTTGAGAGATCAACCATAAAATTCCAATTGTATGAAAATCTAAGTCCCAGACAATAGGGAGGTTTTTATTGCGTTATTTTTGCGTTGCTTTACAGCACTGTAAGAATTTTTGATCCCCAATATATGAGCAACAGAAGCAAAAATTCAAATGTAAAATCAGTTCAGAAGTGAATACATTAGTAATCAAAACTGTTAGACTACAGCTCCAGAAAATATTATAACTTATCTGCACAAAAAGCATTCTTAAAAAATAACATTAATATAGAAACATCATGTAACAGAAACACAAATTCTGACGTAAAATAAATTAAGAATTGAATACGCTTCCTATGCGTGAATATTAACTGTTACACCACGGCTGCTGAAAATGTTATAACAAATCCGCATAAAAATTATACTTAAAAATAACAAAAATGTACAAACAGTATACAAGCAACAGAAACACAAATTCTGACGTAAAATCATTTGCGAAGTGAATAGGTATATTTATAATAAAAACTGATACGCTCGGTTGCTTAGTGTGAATTTTAACCGTTACACCACTGCCAAAAATATTACAACTAGTCCGCACAAAAATTATACTTAAAAATTAAGAAAAACATAATAAAAAAGAGGTAAACTAAAGAAATACAATCAAAAAGGTACAAATAAAATATGCTCACAGCATAGAATAAGAATGAGATGAAAATATTATGTGTATAAATATATATAAAAAAACAACAATGTACCTTCGTTAAAATACTCTAATGGTCGAGCAGAAATAAAATAAAAACCACCCTTATTTCTGTAAAAAGATACTTCAAATCTCTCAGGAAAATATAATTTAACAATATACATAGTTATTACGTAGGGCATATACATATAATGATGTGAATGGTCGCGCGGTTACGCGTTGGACTTCCGTGCGGAAGGTCACCGGTTCGCACCCCGCGTTGTGCTACTCCCCTCGACTGGCACAGGCATTTTTTCCGCCTAGTATTCGGGGGTATAAGGATACCTCTGACTTTTGTAATATATATTATTTCAAAAATGTAAAAAAGAAAACATGCTGGTGTGCTTCGATCATCTCACATCGGTGTGCCATCGGATCCAATATAGCGGTGTGACTGGTGAGTTTGCTGGTGTGCAACGGTTCACTCACTTAAAGGAAAAACAAACAAAACTACACGGCACAGCTTTGCTTCCCAAAAGAATTGACGTCGGAGTGGCGAAGGAATCCTCCGCTTAACAAAGACCATTAATTAGATAAATGACAATTCGTGTCGATATTTTCTAGGTTCCGAAATCAATTTTGTGTAATAAATCCTTCAATTTTATTCGAATAATCGCGTATTGCTTAATATATTTTCGCCAAATAATATTGATAAATTCTAATAATTCAAGGATTGTGATGCTCAAGATATGACTTATTTTCTGAAGCTTCTCATGACCAACTCCACACCCACCTGTACGATGTGAACCCTACACAGTCGTACCGTAACGAGATTGAGGTAACCCTTGGATATGTGCTGGGATGAATTGACCTGGCAGATCAGGGGGCTGGGGAAACCAGCCGGACTTATCCGTGCAGATTCTTCTAATTTAGGCGTAGATCGGTAGCAGGGTGTACATTTTTAAAGAATGAGCTAACATGTCACTATGGCGTAGAAGGTCAGGAGAAACCATTGTACTATATTACCAAAATAACTACCATGAAGAGGAGAGGAATGGTCAGGGACAAATCACGATTCCACGTAGTAATCATCCCAAGCGGCAAGAAAACCGGTATATTACGCACCGGCGAGCGGTTCAACGTCCAGAACTCTCCCTATATCCAATATCGAAGTTCTCAAGATTATTATCGATAGTATGGGGCTTTTATTGTTATTTTCTTATCAATTATTACGTTTTTTTTAAATTTCCTTTAATACTTTCACAACTATAAATATTATGGATTTCCCAACGTTGATTTCTATATGGCTTTTTAATTAAGATATATGCACACATACAATCCCACCATTTCCCTGCCTAGATAGGCAGAGAGTGCCAGACTTTTCTATCGTTACACACATCTTTCGCCTCTTCTACACCAATACACCTTCTCATACAATTCTAGTATTTCTCTGACTTTGTACATGTCCTTCTTTCAAAATATTCCTTGGTTTTCTTCTACCACGCCTTCTACTTACATTTAGACTATATATTTGTTTCATAATTATTTCTTCATCCGTTTGTTCTATACATCCAAACCATCTCAGAGTGCTCTTCTCAATCTCATTTGAAATATCAACCTTATTTTTTTATAAAGGGTCTTTCAAATTGAGCGGTTTTTTCAATCTATTTTTTTTAATTCTTGGATAAAACGCACAACTTGCTTTGATTTCAAAAAACTTTTTATTGGTCAATGAAGTATAATATATGATATTTTAACACAAAAAACAATATCTGCCAAATGTCCACCTCTTGCAACTCCATAGATGTCCACTCTTTTGTCAAAATTTTCGATGACATTTTGGCATAATTGAGCTTCTTCTAACTCACTAATAACGCGAGTAATTTCGTCCTTCAGCTCAGGAATTAATTGTGGGTCATTCTTATAGACCTGGTTTTTCACGTAACCACAGAGAAAATAGTCCAACGGTGTCAGATCACATGATCTTGGTGGCCAATTAACATCACCGTTTCCGGAGATTACAATACATAAAATAATTCAACAATTTGAACGCGTTGTTGTATTGTATACGACTCTATTTTTATAAATATCATACATTACACTTCTCAAATGTCACAAGACCCAGGCAAGTTCACGACACCATGTGTGTTTTATCCAAGAATTTAAAAAAATGCTCAATTTGATTCATCCTTTATATTATTCCTATTTGAACGTAAATATTTTTCCTTTTTTGAATATAAGATTTTACATGTTTTAAATGTTATCGTTGATTTAAAATTTTATTGTTTAAGTATAATGATTAGCTTTTATTTAATTAAATTATCATTTGTATTTTTAAAAAAGGTTTCGGCCGTTAAAAAATATTTAATTAATAAATATGGGAGCGAAAAGTGAACGAGAAAAATAATGACAAGATTCAAATAAATGCTGTAGAAATGCATGTTTTAAGAATGATCAATAGGATGACAGAATACGGAAAGAAGTCTGCGCTTGAACTTGAAATTCCACTTAGTAAACCAAAACAAGTTCATTTCAATATTTATGTAAATAGATAAAAATAAACAAAAGCTTAGTTTATAATGTCCTAGCAAGTCAAAATGGTCATCCAAGCAGTGAAAATAAATATACAGAACTTGAAATCTATTTTTTTATTCAAATTTTAACTAAATGATGAAATTAGGGATGAATGAGACTGATGTATTATATTATTTCAAATGATAAAAGTACTTTTATATTATATGTTGCTGTGATATGGTGGGAAAAGCCAGTACAATAGTTATATGAGCATAATATATATCTGATAATGTAATTGTTCAGATTTTTTGTCTGAATTTTATTTTTCATCAACGGTACCTTACAAAATTATTTAAAAGAAGGTAGTACGTGCTTTATTTACAATATTTTACCAAATTATCTTAAAATTAAAAAGAAATTTCAAAAAATCAACAAAATTAAACTAAAACGCTCATCAACTCAACAAAATAACTAAAATAATGCCTGAATAAGTATTTACGAGTGTATATGAGTCAAAATGATTACAAAAAATTAACAATGTATACAGTTCATCACATGATACGGGCCGTCTCGAGTCACATGCCCGCACGTCACCCCACCAGTTTGAGATTAATCAGAAAAGAAAATTACAGTTTAAATTCAATACTTTATCAAATCAACAATCAGCCTACTTTTATAGCTAAACAGAGTATGATAAAATATATCGGCAATCTCAGCAAATTGATTTCTCAACAGATCGTCGTTAAGGATCCCCTCGCCACTAAAACGTCAATCTTGAGCTGCTCTTCCACGTCGATCATGTCATATTCTGTGAGAAAATAGCCCAATCCTAGATACGCACTCCCTCCCGCAGATGTCACAGGCATTAAATTTATAAGGGAATTTCGTTTTGTTTATAATTTTATGTATTGTATAATAATTGATAATTTTTTTTGCAATACTATTAAAAAATATTATATATTCTTTCCTTTAGACAAATATATTTATAATTATATTATTTCAACACATCCTAGATTGACCAGCATTTCTTCCTGTCAAAATAAAGTCACAGATCATTAGTCAGAGACTAAACTTGACGCATCTATCCGTGGCAACACCGAGAGAATCTAAAACCGCATAGAACAGCAAGACGAAAAAGAAGAAAACGGATGGTAAAGCAGCGTATTTAGTAGTTGTCAACGTGGCAGAGATAAACGATACAAGGGAAAGAACTTTAACCTGAAAGATAGAGGGACGGCGGTGTTTCAAAGTATTAAAAGACGTATATCTATATTTATATATTTGTGAAAGCTTTGCATCATATATTGTTGGGAATTTTTCAAAAATGATGTTGCAATACTGAAATAATAATTAAAAGGAAAGGGAAATTGCTTCCAAGCAATTAAATGTGTGTAAAAATATATGTATAGGAGAAAGAACTCGGAGTACTCCCTTCTGTATTTTGTAACATAGTTGGGGACTAACGTTCTAACTTCCAACTATGTTACAAAGATCGTTATAGTAGTTCTTCTAATCAAACTGGGTTATGGCCACTAACTAAATCTGTATTGTCTGCCGGGTTTCTATAACTGTATTTGGTTTTCTTAACAATTTTCTTTTGATCAAGTATCCTGTCTCAGTTTGATTAAGTTAATCTTAATATTTGTCCTAACATCAGATATACCATTGCCGGCACCAATGGTCTGGTGGATGGTAAAATAGTAAAATAAAACCATTATTCTTAATTGACAGTCTTTTTGATAGACGTTTCTTATAATAACAAAGTACGGATAGTTTATAAAGCGCCGTTTAAAGAGCAGACTCTCAAGAACTCAGTATTGCGGGACTAAAACCTTATTGTATACATACTCGTAGATTAAAAATATTATAAAAATTAAATTAATATAGTATAAGGTTAGTAAGTTATTGCAGCTATTAGATTAGCTACTTTTTCACATCTACAAATGTTTACAATACGTATTTGGTAAGAAAACCGCTGAAAATTTACGAAAGCTAGACGAAGTGCCAAAGAAACCTATAAAAATCTTCCGATATTTGTTTTTTTTTTATATGTGTGTGATAGTAACACATGTGGCTTTAGATTTAAACCAATCAGGAATTGAATCTGTCAGGAATCGAACATGAGACGCTCGTTTACTTAGCGGGAATGTTAACAGGGGGAGCACGACCACCGATATTTTTAAATGAAGTTTTTAAATACATAGATAAGTAAACGGAAGGACTACAATGAATAATATAATTTGAGAATGATTCATTATGGGTAAATCCGAAGATAACATTGTTTCCCAGGTATGCTCTTCAACATGACCACATCATCAATTTGGATATGTTGACTCGTTTACTTAGCATGAAAGTTAACAGGTATACCACGATCACCGATATTTTAAAATTAAGTTTCTTAATAGATAAATAAACGGAAGGATTACAATGTATCATATATGGTAGTATAATTTGAGAATTTATTATTATGGGTAACGAAGACAATATTGTTTCCCAGTCATTCTCTTCAACACGACCGCATCATTAATTGTGATAAGTCAATTGGTACCATAAAAAACGAATTAATGTGGTAGTTTTACTAGAAAATAGTTCCAAGTTTTTTTTATTTTCATTCCATTTTATTTAAAGGTGTTGTCACATTTAAATGAATTAAACCTAATGCGTTTCGAAATGGTTAAGTATTTAAACTCTTATTAATAACCGTGGATGACTTGATAATAAGAATCAGTTTGTAAAATTCTATATTGGTTTCGTCAGACTGAGGCCAGTCTTTGTTCTAATTTGGTTAACCCATTGTGTACCATATCGGTATGGATGTACGTGTCACGATTCGTGTCACAATAAAAAGGGTTATTTTGGTATGACACTCTAAATAAACGAATCACTGAACCGAATCCTTCAGATATATGTGTGCGACAGGTGTTCAAAACTTTATTGTTTTTCTTTTTTATACAAATAAAATATAATTTGAAATTCAAAAAAATCCTTATCAGGTAAAAAGAGTTCGTCTGACAACAATATTTACGCGCGCCAAGTATGTGTGTTGTTGACTTTTCACATGCGATAATATTGCCAATACGTGTTATTCGTAGTCCCGTGCCTAGTGCAGAGGTTTTAAATTCAATGGATCGATTACTAGGATCAAATACAATGTCTTCTGGCCAATCCCTTGTATATCATTACACATATTAGCAATACTATATCCCACGTGAATAGTTCGTTTAAATATTGGTGCTTGATGAAATCTTTTGACAGACTGGTGTACTTTTTTAATTATTTTTTTCGGATACCACCGAGAATTGAATCTGAAATATCCAGGTTGAAGTTAAGCGCTTTACCAACTGAACCACGAAGTCGTCGTTAAATTAATTAAATAAATACGATAAGTGTAAGGCGAGGAAGTTTTATATCTAGGAAGCATGTACGATTGAGTATACATCGGATGGCCACACAAAGGCGATATCGAAAGAAAAATAGCAGCAGATAATATAGTGAATGATGTTTATACAATATGTTTTCCAACTGGAACATCTCAAGAAAAGCCTGGAAGGGAAGACCTAGAAGGACATGACACGACGAAATGAATCGATTTCTGGAAGAAAGATGATTCAGTCTTTACTATAGGAGAGTACTATATGTATGATGAGGGATATGAACTATAATTAATGGAGATCTGTTTCTCTGTCAACCTGAAAATGAGCGTGGTGTGATGGTGATCATAACGAATGCCTATGAATGAATTTATACTTTCAGAAGACTTAAAAAAATATCAAATTAATAAATCATTTAAGAGACAGGTGTAAAGAGCCTTTATTATAGAAAATTATGCATGATGAATGATATGGACGTATCAGAAGATAAATTCGTGTACCAGAATGGAAAGAAGTGAATATTTGTAGTTACTGTCAACCCCAATAGGAACATGGCGTTAAAATGATGATGTTGATGAATACCACTGGTTGAACTCCTCTGAATTGAGCTTTTGTCAAACATTTTCCGGCATCTGTATTTATTAATTCTCGCCCCATCCTCTCCCATTCTCACCTGGTCACATATTTTTCTATTTCAATATTCCAAAAGAGAATCTTTCCCCTTTGATATTTCCAGACCGAAATCCTGTTTTTTACATTACTTACACATATGTTAGTTCTCCGATTTCGTCGTTGAATAATAAAATACCAGGGATTAACAATCGTGGTTTAGTTTATTTCTTTTTTAATAATTTTTTAACAGCCGCAGTCTAAAAATGGAAAAAAATGCTGTCATTTTGTTCAAAATATATCAATTAAATAACTTGTAATCTACTTAAAAAAAAAACAATGACAGTGATGCATCGCACTACTTTATGTCAAAATTCATTACAAAAAAGGTATTATTTTTCACAAGAATTAAAAATAAATGATCTTGAAAAACTTTTAAATAGGCATACGATACTTATTTTTATATTTATGGCCGCAGCCTTTAGATATTTAAAATTAATTTAAGAAATATTACAAAAAAAAAAACACTATTAAAATGAAAACAGCAATCCACTAAAACTCAAAACACAGCAATCTACTAAAGCTCAAAACACAACATATAAAAACAGCAATCAACTAAAAAAGCTCAAAAGACAACAGCGAAAAACATCAAAACTTAAACACACAATCAAAACATAAAACGTTTTCTTATACGCGAAATAGAATTATATAAATATGGCACAAATTCATTAAAAACAAATATTTAAATTACACTTTTTCATTAGAAACTGCTTTAAGTTATTTAGATTATTAATTTGCCTCAAAAGATCAACAGTATTTTTGGCGTGACATCCACAAATTGCCAGAGATGGGGGAAATGTGTAGCTAGCGATGGTCAATACTTTGAATAAAATATTTTTTACCATTTTCATACAACAAATGTATATTTTCTATATAAAAAATTCCGGTTTCATATTAACAGACCTAATATACCGTGTATTCAAATTAAGCATTGATGTATCGACGTGGACAATGAATGGAAAGATATTTAAAATATTCACATCGAGATAATTATTCCTGATTGTAGATTTTCCCAGAAGCTGTTAAATATGCCCACATTCATTATTTTCTCTTATAGATGCAAGTGGCGAGAAAAATCAATGATTTGTATTATAAACCCCTCCTGAAAAATCCTTGTTAAGACGACACAATCTATATAGAACTTGGAGACTTATCTTTGATATGAGTTCTTCACAGATTTGATCATTTAGTAAAACGTAGGGATTTTTTCGAACATGAATAAAACTCAAAATAATAAAAATTCAAATTAGATTTTATAATGCGCACGAATAGAAAATCAACGTGGTACAACAAGTATAAACAATAACATGACTCACACAAAAAAATATTATATATCAGAAATGTGTAGGCAGATGCATATTATCTACCATGCATATAATAAGCACACGACAGACCTGGGCTCAGGAGACCTAGAACTAAAAATAATACTCAAATAGTAGAGTTCCTCAACTTGCTCCAATCTTTAATTATTTCCGTATATAATATATTGTATTTTTTCGTATATAACATATGTTATGTTATCGTAACTTTTCATTTCACAATTTTGTATCACCGTGACAAAGGATTTTTCAACATACATTCATTATCAGATCTGTATATATCTGATAATATGTCTTAATTTTAAAAATGTGTTAGATAATAGGTTTAAGCTTAAAAATGTACATGACAGAATGTTTAAATTTAAAAACGTACCTGATAATATATCGAAACCTTAAAATGTACCTCATAAAATGTTCGAATTTAAAATCATAGCTGTTAATATGTCCAAACTTAAACGGCCACATATGGCAGAAGAAAGAAAAAAAACAAGGGTACACGAGAAGTATTGTAATGTTTTTGTAACTTGCTGTTTTCTCGACGTTTTCCTATCTCCTCCCTCTGTTTAAAGCCTCCAGACTGTAGAAACAATGGGTATAAAAGTACCGACCTTCCGGCCCTCTGGATCATTAATCAGGACCTCCATTGTCCGAAATTCAAAAAGAAAATTTCTGCCCTAAAGACAAAAAATCGGACATACTGACCACAGATAAAAACACCCTCAAGTATGGTCTTCACTTGCTCCGGACCGGAATACCAGGGAAGACTTTTTGAGGGATGCGTGATTTTTATTTTCTTTCGAAAAATATAATAAAAAACTACTTTCGTGGCCCAATTGGTAGAATACTATGCTTATCCAGAAAGTAAGTGTACTGAGGCTCTCACGATCGGATGGATTTTATTTTCGACATGTTGGCTACACTTCCGTGTAGCCTGACCCTTCCCCTCCACAACGAGACCGGTTCGAGGTCAGTACGTTGAGAAGTGTCGACGCGACAACACGCTTCGTGAAAAATGTCAATCCAATCTCCCGCCAAGTGCGAAATACGCGGCGTCATCCGTTATCTCGTTTGGAAGGGAAAACCTCCGGTTGAGGTTTATAATGAGGTGAAAACTGCATATGGTGATAAAGCTATGAATCGTACAGTGTGTACAAGTGGTGTCGCGAGTTTAAAAACGGTTACGTCACACCTCTTCACCCTCCGCCAAAAAGTTCAAAACCACAATTTCAGCCAAGAAAATCATGGCATCCGTGTTTTGGGACTGTCAAGGCATAATTTTAATTGAATATATGCCTCAAGGGGAGACCATCAACTCTGCAAGATACTGTGAGACCCTAAAACAATTGCGGAGGGCGATTCAGAACAAGAGGAGAGGCATGCTGACAAAGGGAGTCTGCCTGCTGCACGACAATGCCAGACCACACACGGCCACCGCCACGAAGGAACTGTTCGCCTCGTTTAAATGGGATGTCCTGAACCATCCCGCGCATTCCCCTGACCTAGCACCTTCAGATTACTATCTCTTTACCTCCCTGAAGCTGCACATGGGTGGAAAAAGGTTTTCAACCGACGAGTAGGTATAGGAGGAGGTGGAGAAGTGGACGGAGGGGTTGGCGGGAAACTACTTCGAGGAAGGCATCAAAAAGTTGATACCCCGCTTCTCCACCTGCATTGAGAGGAATGGCGACTATGTCGAAAAATAGCTTACATATGTACTACGGTAACCACGTAATTTTTTTGTTTAAATAAAAAAATTGTAGCTATCAAAAATTCAGTACACTTACTTTCTGGATATGCCTCGTATATGAACTGTGTAGAAAACTTATCTACGATACTCGTATATTTATGTGAGAGAGTTTGGTGTCTATCCATGACTTTATTCTATTTGGTTTCTACTATGTAGGTATGCATGGGTGTAATTCCTTGAACGTATGAAAAAATGTTTGACTATGTTGTCAGTCTCATTTGAAGAGTTTTGGGTTATGCAGCATTACAAGAAAAATAAGCATTAAATATTCCTAACGTTAACACTTACCTGCGCCAGCTCGCATTGTTCTCAATCACTCATGCAGAAACGTATCTCCTATCTGTTTAACCTGTTGGAAGGGCCCTTTTATGAACATGAATGTTTCGGGTATTGAAACATTTCCCATTATATTGTCAAAAGTCAAAATAAATATTTATTTCAAACTTACAATCTTGTTAAGAGCTTATCAACGTGTAACTATTTTTTTAAATAAATTAATTAATTTCCCGTTCGTTATATACAGTATAACCTGGTAATTTTTTCCCATCAACCAAAAAGTAGTTAAATGACCTGAAGTCACGCCAGACTAGATTTTTTTTTATAATTTGGGTTCCAACGGGAATCGAAACGAAACTGTAACCCCTGGATCGCAAAATAGATTTATACAGACTAGACCACAGAAGTCGTTAAGATCACATATTCGAAATATATAAGATTTTTTTTGGATGCTATCGGGAATTGAACCCGAAACCCTCAGATAGAAGACAACCGTCTTACCAACTTAGATATTAAGCACGGAGGTCTTCACAGTACTTTGATTATATATTTTATGTTGTATTATATTTTTCAGCCTGGCGAGCTTATTGCCAAATAGCAATATCTTACAACCAACTAGAATTTTTGTTTAAGCCATAAATGAAAAGCGACATAAATGAAAACATGTTTTTTTTTGTCTGGAATCAACGGGAATTGAACCCACTACCCATGGTCTGAAAAATAGACGTATTACTAACTAGGCAATGGACATCATGGCTGTAAATACGATTTTTTCCTTTCTGAGTAATTTTATAAATTCTCAAAAGAAAAACTTTTATCCCTTTTAAGAAAATTAAAAAACTAGAAAAACAATATCTTTTATGTCTGCCACCCTGTAGCTTGTGAAACAGATCCGATATATCTGATGATGGACGCCTAAGCCGGATAAAGTGTGTTTTTTTGGCTACCCAGTACAAAAGGAGGCTGTACGCAACATAAAGGCAGACTTTTTATAGGGACCATACGGTATCTAAGGATCATAACCATTATCATAATCATCAGTACTGTCAGATTGAGATGAATGAGATGGACTTTAATGGGTCTAAAGGAAAATGGGTAGTTTTAGAAGTCTGTTGAAAGTGGTTTTATATCTATATTCTACATATTTATTACTTGGTTTATCTTTCTCTTGGAATATGCCTTCAAATAATCTATGGCGCGAATTCAAAGTCCGACCTTATAATTAAATACTAAATATAATGAGAGTGGAAGGCGTGGCAGGGGAAAACCAAGGAAAGTATGGTTGGATTAAGTTAACGATGATTTTAAAGAAGGAAATGTATTAAGTCAGATAAATCGTAGTCGTACGAGAAGACATATGAATGTTGAAGAGGCTAAGGAAGTGTGTCGAGATGGGAACTATTTTTTAATGGAAAATTAAAGTGTTTAATCTTAAAAGCATACATACATACTAAGAATACCCTTTTTCTATTGGGGTAGGCAGAAATAATTTTTTGATATACATATTTCACCTCTTCCACATACTATACAAGTACATATATCTTCTTGTACGGCTCCTACGATTTCTTTTACTTCATAAATTTCCTTCTCTCAAAATATATTTTTCTTGATCCAACCATACTTTCCTTGGTTTTTCTTTACCACGCCTTGCACTCACATTTGCACTTAATATTTGTTTTCTTAGTCTTGCTTCGTTCATTCGTTCGACGTGGCCATAGTATTCCATAGTGTTCTTCTTCATCTTACTTAAAACATAAGCCTTAAGTTTAAACTATTATAAAATATTGTACAAATTTGCCGTTTCTTCCTTAAATAAGGAAATTACGTGGTTTTTTTTTTTTATCCACTTTGCACGGATTTTTCCTGTTAAACAAAGAGGGTCTGCTTCTAGCGTTAGCTTATTCGTTAGGAATAATATCAGCCAGGATTCTTCTCATACTGCTAGGCGGTGCCGAGAATATATCAACCATGTCATTCAGTTGGTTCAATATCTCTTTACCACGCGTGACTGAGTGTTTAGCCATGATATTCGTCCTGTAAGTTGGTATGTAGAACAGAGGGGGATTCCTTGCACGGCTATATTTATTGGGTACATATAAACTTAGAGCTTCTAGAATCGCGGGACAGTTAAAGGAACCTTGTAGCTAACTTTAAAGTTTGGAGCCAATGAGGTCTGACTATGATAAAAATCACAATTTCAAGGTACGAAAGGTAAAGTTTGGAGCAAATGAGGTCTAACTATGATACAAATCACAATTTCAAGGTACGAAAGGTAAAGTTTGGAGCAAATGAGGTCTGATTATGATACAAATCACAATTTCAAGGTACGAAAGGTAAAGTTTGGAGCAAATGAGGTTTGACTATGATACAAATCACAATTTCAAGGTACGAAAGGTAAAGTTTGGAGCAAATGAGGTCTGACTATATACAAATCATAAATTCTTTTGTGTGCATGTTAAATCATGCCGCATCTTTGGACCGTGAAGTTCTATAAAATCCAACAGAACCACATCAATCGAAAGTAAGTCCGATCTACCTTTCCGTTATAAGCACAGGCTTCCGAAGCATCATCTGTTGTCTGACTAATCTACCTACAGTATTAGCAGGGAGGAACAAGGTCTAAGTGAATGTGATGGAATGCAAGTAACCTGAACGAGTGGACATATACGTGCTAAATAATCAGTTGTAACAATTGTTATCTAGTTAAATTAAATATTAAGTTTATTAAAAATAAATTGACACGTAGAAATTTAAAATAAAGTTAGTTCATAGTTTTAATAAATAAATTAGATTAGTTTTTCATGTGTGTAGGTATAGCCTTTGAAAACTGTTTGTACTATAGATTACTTTATTTAATAAAAATTTAAAAAAGCAGACCATTCTATACAACAGGACTAGCAATATCAAAAGCTCGACCACAATAACCCACCATATTGAATCGATTCGGAACAATCAATTTTCTTAATACAAAATGAAACACAAAACTTTTAATCCACTTTTAAGAAATATCTCACAGATACAGATTCGAAAGATACAATAGACACATCTCGTTAAGGGGCTCGATTACAAAGAGATGAAACCTTTAATAATTAAAAAAAAATCTTTCAAGGCTTTCGTTTCTTTCGTCATCCGTAATATGTGACAACCCCCTATAAAAGGATGCTCTTTAGCCCCATCTCCAACACTATAGTATACTAAAGACCATTATCACAACGATCGTTAGCGATGTCCAACCGAGACCGCAAGTCCTTGGAGGGCAAAAAACTCCAATGTCACGTGATATGATGAATTTCTCGGGCAATTAGGAAAAAAACTATTAGGGTCGCAAATTGCTTGACGCCAACTTGTTCTATTAAGGGTTGACTCACTGCCAAAAATAAAATTTCATTTATATTTTTGCTTGAATTTTTTTGAAACCTTAATTGATTTTTTGGTTCGTTAGAGATGTAGATAATGTTTATATTTGGTTGCACGAACAGTAATAACATATCTTTAGGTCAATTCAAACGCAAATTTGCTCTTAATACCCGTGAACGGTGGTTTCAGACATTTTCAGTATATCAGCAATCTCTTGTGTCGTAGAATGCTGGTTATTTGCGATCAAAGCCTTGATTTGTACGTGATTAGTGGAAATTGTCTTTGAAATGGGACACCAGCATCGAGTGTCGTATCATAATTACGAAGTTTAATAAACCACATTTGACAGACGACCATATATCGGATCGGTGACAATAGATGTTCATATTTTTTTTTGTGTGTATTTTGTTAACGATAATAAAAAAAGTATCATTTTATTTATTATTACACATGACAAGAAATATACATAATTTACGAAAGAACAACAGATAATTTTATTTAGACATACATTATTTTAATAGATCTGGGTTTGTCGCCTTTAATTTGTCGTATCCCCAGTAAACTAGGCTTTTGCCTGTATCTCACTGAGGATATTTAGCATGAAAAAAATAAAACGATACTTCTTTCCGATTTTTGACTACACAAAAACAAAACCCCGTTGCACGTTCTCATCAACCTGACAAACAGTGACACTCAATTACAACTGGAAACATCATGTGGAATCAAACTCTTCACACATCATTACTCCAGAAAGACCAAACTTGTTCATCTCATAATATACCGCACACAATCATAAGAATATAAACAAAAACAAAAGTAAAACCAAAAATTAACCCAAAATGAAACAAAAATAAAATCAAAAATGTTCATCCCATAATATACCGCACACAATTATAAGAATAAAAACAATAGTAAAATCTAAAATGAACCCAAAATGAAACAAAAATAAAACCAAAAATGTTCATCCCATAATATAACGCACACAATCATAATAATAAAAATTAACAGAAAACATACAGAAACACAAATACAAAACAACAAAAATCAAAACAACAAGAAGAGCCCCAAACTCAAGAGCCCACACAAATCTTTTCCACACGTCATTCATCATGCACCAAATAAACAATTGATTTAGTCCCATCTTCAAAAAAAGGCCAACAAAAACTGTTCTAGCAGTGCGTGTAAACAATGGCTGAAAATGCGCTAAACTATTACCTTTCAGAATAATATACACTCAGTAAGCTCAGATTGACATTGGTTGCAAAAATGTTGTCAGTACGACATCTATCTGAGAAGTAAGTAACTATTTTCTGGACATTTTATTATTTATTTATTTATTGGTGTGAGACTGAAACTAGGGCGTGGCAAAATATTAAAAAGGAGTTGAATAAATACTGTGGAAATAAATACTCAAATACTGTTTTTGCTAATAAATGAACCACAAGTTCTTCAAACTTTATAGCGAATAGTTTTAATTCCAGCTTTTATGTATGATAACGAACCTTGAGCATTGAAAGGGTAGAATTATTGAATGGGTAGCAGAATTTATCCTTTATTTGATATCTAGTAATATTTGTATTAATTCGTATGGTACCTCGTAATGTAACTGAATTTAAAAGCGTAACTGAGAGATAGCATTGTTTTCTGCCCTAATAATTTAATCTTTGGGTTAAGAACAACTGGAGTAAGTAAGTATGTCACAGTTCACCAACGTACGTAATTCAAACACGTGGATAGGTAACATCACTCGTACAGGTCTAGTGCATGCCAGTATTGTTACCAGGCAAACTCTTCAACCAGACTGGGGCCATATAAACTATATATTTGATACTATCGGGAACCCAACTAGATACTACTGCGTGGAAGGAAAACGGCTTACCAATTATACCATAGAAGTCGTTACTTGAATCGATAAAATAATAAATGATCGTTTAAAAAATGACAGTTTGCTAGATGATGGTGGTATAAGTAGAATTGATAAATGTATCTAAAAAGATAACAGTTTGCTAGATGATGGTGGTATAAGTAGAATTGATAAATGTATCTAAAAAGATATCAGTTTGCTAGATGATGGTGGTATAAGTAGAATTGATAAATGTATCTAAAAAGATAACAGTTTTCTAGATGATGGTGGTAAAAGTAGGATTGATAAATGTATCTAAAAAGATAACAGTTTGCTAGATGATGGTGGTATAAGTAGAATTGATAAATGTATCTAAAAAGATTTTACCTCACTATGAAAATGAGTTACAAAAGACGAAATAAAAGTGTACGAGTATATCTGAAATTAACAAACAGTGAGAAAAAAGTAAAACGACGAAAGTGCTCAAGAGATAGTTGGTCAATTTTTAACTGAGGGAAAGGTATGGCAAGATGTTAGAGAATTTTTTTTGTAAGTAACGAGATTTGTTTATTCCTTATTTATTTATATTACCTTTACTATGACAAATAATGGAAGAATATTTATAAAAAAAAAAAACGATTCAAAGACATGCATTTCAATAATCATATAAATAAAAAGTTCCCTATCACGAATAACTTCTATGCTTAGTTACCATAGGCCTGATAGTCGACTAACTAGAAAGAACTGTTTTAAGTCAACCAGCCAATCATATGTTTCAATTTTCGTTCGTTGTTGGGCCTTGAAGTCGAGGATCGCCTCGTCATTCCAACGTCAAATAAGTTAAAAAGCGAAGCTGTGCCGTGGAATATTTTTTTAAGTGAGAGGGTCGTTGCATATCAGCAAAACCATGGGCCACACCGCTGTAATAGATCCAATGATATATTAAAGAGAGACGATCGAAGCACACTGGCATGTTTTTTCCCCTTTTGAAAAAATAGATATAACCGAAGGCATGGATATCTTTATACCTCCGAATACTAAGCGTGAAAAATGCCTGAGTCATTCGAAGATAGTTGCACAGCGCGGGATTCGAACCGACGACCTTTTGTATGGAAGTCTAATGCGTTACTACGCGCTTATGCACATCGTTTTAATTTAATACTCTAGTCCAGGGGTGCGCCTACATGAGGTCAACGAGAGCCGCATTCTGGATTTTCATATACGAGTATATAAAGAGCCACACCATAGTCACGTTCTCACGTACTATTAAATACACTAATTCATATTATTACATATTCTACACAAATCTTAATTGTTATATAAAATATAAAAATATACACATAAGAAAATATAAAAATAGCGCAGAATACGGTTTGCGTGGTTTGCGCACGTAAAGAGGCAGGAGATGCCCGAGCACCCTACACATTGAAATCACAGCACACACGTATACACCAATACTTGTGTCTTTGACAGTTACATTTATACATGCACATCTTGTCACTTGCAACATTTAGAAAAGAAAATCGCGAAAATACAAGTATAATGGGGAAAGAAAGTATCTATATTTTTATAAGAGACATTGGGAGCCGCACTTAACCAAACAAAGAGCCGCATTTGCCCACGTCTGCTCTAGTCACTGTCAATAAAAATAGATGCATGAATATTGACGAAGTTAAGGCTGTGTGCATTGATAGAGAAATGTAGAGATCTGTCATCGCTGCCGTTGTAAAAGGGGATATGGCGTGATGATACATATATTATATATGATATACTAAATAATACAAACAGTTGAAATGTGATATCTCGGTAGAGTTGGCAGATGGAAGCATTGTGCGAGAAAATATTTTAACTTAACTGGGAGACTATTCCCACTAGAGACCAGGATAGACTAGCCTGGTGGGAAACCGTGGAAGTGCTGCAACTCTGACCCTAATGGACAAGGGGGAGTGAAGGTTAAAGTGAATTATATGTTTTCTAGAAAAGCGTTTTTCCTGAAAACGTGTTTTTTTCGAACCGAAAAAAACTATTTTGTCTTTACGATATAACTAAAAAAATGTGGCACGACCAAATCAGTTTAATTCTGAAATGGGAAAGAATGAAAATCCTTTATAATAGAAGAGTGTGCGTGTCAAGATGTATGGACGAGAAAGAGGTGAAATGTCGGTGCCAGGATAAAAGGAAAAGAATATCTGTTCTTTCAGCCTATCTCAATAGAAACATGACTGGATAATGATGATGTTTTATATATTTTAATTTATATATTATTTATAGTTAAGGCGTTAACATTGTGGAGGTTTAAATTGTAATTTGTTTTATCAAACACTGTTTATTTCACTTTTGTAACGGTAAAACCCTACCGGTTTCAAGGCTTTCATCTCATCATCAGGGAAGTACACACGAGACTGTATTCAGTTCGAACTGGTACTGACATACACGCTTCTAGCATTCGGATCGGAGACTGTGGGTGGAGGTAGGGAGAAGACAAAATTGGCGAGCAGCGGCGAGATTCTTGGGATATATGTGTTTGCCAGATGTTCACCCCGATGCACTGACCTAGAAATTTCTAGGGCCTCTAATCTGGCCAATTTATTTCCGTTACTACATATCAGTAGTAAGTCTTGAAACTGGTAGGGTTATACCGTTATAAAAAGTGGAACAGTGTTTGATAAAATAAATTACACAATTTTAACTTACTAGATGCTCAGCAATGCATTAGAGTTCAATGCGAAAGGTCGCCGGTTCGAACTCCACGCTGTGCTACTTCCATCCAATGACACATTTTTCCACCTATTCACTTGATCCAGCTCTACTTTTCTTTGCCTTACATTTATAATTTTTTATCTTCTCACACGCCTCACATTTTTACTACATATTTTTAGACTTTCTTCATTTATTCGTTTCACATGCACAAACCATCTCGCGGTGCTCTTTTTCAACTAACTCAACACATTAAGTTCATATCTATCCCTTATCACTTCGTTCCGTTTTTTTATCATGCATTGTCACCCTATGTATTCTCAGTTTGAAACTTACCATGGACATATCCATAGCGCCTGTTCATTGGTTTATCAATATGTGCTATGCATAATTGGTGGTTTGTATAAAAAAATTTACGTACTTTTTTTAAATTAAAAAATATTAAAATTTTTAATAAATAAAACGTTTATTTTTTATTTCGTATTCCCCACTATTTTATTTGAGTACATCGCCGGTTTTACAGACCTTCTTCATCCTCGTCAGGTGAAGTTGAACTAAATGATGTCTAAAATATTTTTTTTCCTGATTGCAATTGGCACTGAAGAGGGGAATGAGAGTAGTGGCTTATAAGGGGAGGGGAGTATATATGTGTAATAATAATAAGAATAGTAGGAAGAATAATAGTTCTCTGCTATATATGTTTCCCGTTCAAAAGACACCTACCTTTTCTCTCCTTATTAGACACTTCTTCCTCCCTTCTCTAGTACTTATTTTAATTAAAAAAATATATTTTTTATACAGTCGATCAGAGCGTGGTTGTTATTGCGACAGGAGTTTGAGTACTTGGGATTGCAAGAGGAATGACTTGTAGCAAAGGTTTGTGTAAGCTCTTGAGTGCGGTATTTTTTGTTATTTTTCTTTTTTTTTTTTATTATGTGCGGTATATTGTGGGATGAACTTTTTGGTCTGTCTGGAGTGATGAAGTGTGAGGAGTTTGATTTCGCGTGATGTATATATATGAGTGTCACTGTTTGTCAGGTTGATGAGAATATGTGTGAATTGTCGATTAATTTTTTCATGCGATATGTCTTCAGTGAGATACAGGCAAAAACCTAGTTTACCTACTGGGGACACGACAAATGAAAGGCATTAAACTCAAATCCATTAAAATTGTGTGTCCAAATTAAATTACCTGTTGTTTATTCGCAAATTATGTATATTTCTTGTCATGTGTAAAGTAAATAAAAATATTAAATAAAATACATAATTTAGTTCATTTTCCCCTGATGAGAAAGACGGAGTTTTTCGAAACCGGTATTGAACTCAAATAAAATTGCAGTGAGTTTAAAATAAAAAAAATATACTTTATTTATTTTACAAACCATTTATAAACATGCCACCGCAAAGTGAAATAAACGCCTTTTCTTAGATTCAAGAAATTTATTAATCTTTATTTATTTAAAGTGAAATAAACGCCGATTTTAGAATTATAAAAAATTGTTTTTGGATTAGCAAATACATAAATAAAACATTTCATTTTTATTGCCAATCACATCTTCACAAATCTGTACCTTTGACATTTTAAACAAATTCTCAGTTTTCGTTAACGTTATTTTATTTTCCCTTTTTTACAAATAAACTAACTTCATTAAAGAATGGCCGTTTAAAAGAGAACTTGACATTTGAAAAAAACATTTACATGTCCTTTGAATCACGTTTATTTTTTTAACAGCATTGCTATTTTTTCTCCAGTAAATTACACATTTTTTTTGCAAGCCCGTCTAAATTAAGATAAAAAAGTTACTTAATTTAATAATTATTACCTCTCAACAAAAGGACGATCTCTGTGGCTAGGGAAGACGAACTACAAAGAAAAATTAGTAGATCTTCTGAAATGTGATAGTTATACATTGGGAGCATTATAATTGGAGTGTATTGTACGTGTGTAGTGGTCATATATAATCATAAAATATAATTGGTGTGTATTGTACGTGTGTAGTGTTCATGTACAATCATAAATTATAATTGGAGTGTATTGTACGTGTGTAGTGTTGATATACAATCATAAATTATAATTGGAGTGTATTGTAGGTGTGTAGTGTTCATATATAATCATAAATTTTGAAGAACATCCCACAAAGGGTCGTCTACAAGTATTTCCTTAAGTTACATATGTCACTCACATCTCGAACACTTGGAGGCAGTCAAATATCGAACCAATTCAAATCGACCGTAATATTGATAAACTCGAGAAACAGAAAATGTTCATCGAAAATAAATGCCTTTAATTAATTGAACATTATGCAGTAATAATATGACATAATAAACACATTAAAATAACAATAATCACAAAATAAACACATTAAAATAACAAAAAGCCCTGATAACGACTAAAACGAATAATAAAAGAACTATAAATGAAATGGTATATTTTATACACCTTCAAGACGAACTCCGTGGCCTGGTGGTAATACGCTTGTCTGCCGATCCGGAGGTCGCGGGTTCGATTCCCGCCGGAACCCAGATTTTAGAAAAATTTCAGTCTAGTTTTCACTTAGGGCCCATTTAAACATCTTTCTGATTGGTTGGAAGAGATTGCCACATGGCAACAAACTCGCCAGGTTATATAAAAAAAATAAAGGTTCCGGAATTTGATTATCGACGTTGGGTATTATCTTTTTCTTCATATGCAGGCCATTTATTAACTATAATACTTTATTAACCGAGTTTTTTTTTTTTTTCGAGAAACTTTTCCATTTATAGATCGATTGTTAAATTTTTGAAGCTTAATCAGTTGAAACTTTGAATTGTCTAGAATTGACATTTCTTTAAATTAGTTTTTTTTATATGTACTCATATATAGTAATTGCATAATGACTTTAATTTGGTGGCACAAATCATCCTAGTTTGGGTGGATTGCCTATTTAAAAAAGTCAAATGAATGAAATTCCGAAAGAGGGAAAGGTAAGGAGGAACAGAATTAGCTTTATGAGAAGATGTATCGATGTGGAGGAGGCGAAGAAATCATGTATTGGTAGTAAAGTTTGGCGCCCCATTCTCTTTGTCTTTCCCAATAGGGAAATCAGGACACACACCTTTAGCCTCTTCGAAATCCATATACCTTCTCATACAAATTCTACGATTTCTCTTTCTTCCTACGTTTCCTCCTTTCAGAATATTATTCACTTGATCAAACTATACTTTCCTTGGTCTCCGTTTCACATGCCCTTCACTCGCATTTGCAATATATATCTATTTTGTTAGTCTTTCTTCATTCATTCGTTTCACATGCCCAAACCATATCAACTTTTCTGCATCTTACTTAATGCATTAGTGTTAAGTTCACATTCATCCCTGATCACTTCATTCCGTGGTGTTATGTCATACATTGTAACTCCATGTATTATTTGCAGGGCATGCATTTCTTCAGTATTTATTCGGCTTTTCTCAGTCTTTTTCCACATTTATTCTATATGCATAAGATATAGTATAGAAATATGCAGTGCAGTGCTAGTTGAACAATATAATACATACATAAAGAAATAAATGTCCTGCAAGAAAAAAAATCTAAATTAACAAAAATCACTGCATATTAAAGTCTAGTTGGAGGAGTCTGGAGGATTGGGCATTTTTCGCTCAGGTACAATGCTGGATGGAGGCAAACATTTTATTTATTTTTTGAACACTTTTGCAGCAAATAAATTCTGGTGGTCTTATTGCCCGGTGGCAAAATATTCCAATCAACCAGACAAAAGTAAATGAAGCAAGTTACATGGTCCCAAAGAAACATTCAAATGACTATCCATCCCTATGAAATACATGAACACATACGTGAGCATATGCCCACAAAGACGAACAATCACCTGAGAATTCCTTTTCACATAAAGTGAGATATCATCAATCAAAAGAAACGAAAGGGATGGTGGAGAGGAAAGAAAAAAAATCAGAAATGAATCATGTTGTATTACTGACTAGAAATTAGTAAATATTCTTGTTGGTACACGCAATTTCTATTCGGCTCCTTTCAATCTTTTTCCACGTTTCACTCTTACACATCAAAGTTGACACTAAAATACTGTTTATTTATTTATTTAATTAACGACACAACAGTGTCTTTATATATAAATGAACATGTGACAGGTTATAAAGTACTTAAAATTATTGACAAATAATACAAAACTTTATCTTAAACTAACATGAATATACAAAAAGCAGTACTAATAATAAATTACGGTCATTGTTTTAAAATTATTTAATAATTATATGTATATTTAAGTTCAATATATGTTATGTATGTTTACCACAAAATATTACCAAACTTCACCAAGCAGACTTACGTAATTGTCGAAGACTTATTTTATAGTGGTAAAGAGCTCAGATTTGTTTTTAGTGGAATAACGCATACATAGAACAAATATTGGATTTTTTGAGAATTTTATGGATAGATATTGAGATGTAGAAAACACATGGCCTCATTAGTAGAACCTGATGCAAGTTGTGGACAATCGTCTTAGCTGATTTCAATACTGTTCCGGTTCGAGTATATATATTTAAGGTTCCCATTGAGCTCGTTTCTTATTGCTACACGCCATTCGATATCTCTCGTAGCTCCTCGTAAATTTTTACCTAATATATTGTATTTACTTTATTATTTAATTTCAAATAAATAAAAAAAATCTTAAGTTAACAGATCGTTAAAAGGAAATTGCTACTTTTCATCGTGTGGTAGTATTTATGTGTGAAATACACCATCTTCATCTTCACCGTCACTCCATGTTTCTTATAAGGGTAGCCAGAGAGAACAGTTCTCCACTTCATTCTATCCTCGCACACATTTTTCGCTTATTCAACCTCCATGGTTCTATTCATGAATACTCTCGCCATTATAAAGGCTTTTCATTCTTCCCTCTTTCAGAATTTAATTTAGTTGGCTATGCTTCGGTTTTCTAGATCTTCACAAACTTTCCGCACCTTCTATACTACTCGTATCGATATTTTTTGTAAAACTTTCATCAATTATTCTTTCTATGTGACAGAAGCATATTAATACTCCTTTTTTCATAATAAACACTACAACTTCTTTCTGTCCGCATTATTTCTTAGTGACGTCATTCCTTGTTCTGTCATGCACTGTTTGTCGATATAACAAATACATTTCTCTCATTTTACGTTTCGAGTAAATTAAGTCACGAAGGTAGACTTCAATAAAATATAAGCCATTTATTTATTTCTTTTCATGGTTGATTGTGCTGATTCCTCGGCAAAGGAAGCATGTTAAACCGGCTGTCCACTATCTGATTTTTCACAGCCAATAACTGATCTTTTAAATAAAGTTAAACATGATACTTAGCACCGATGGGCATTGAATTGAGATAAAACTGGTGTGAATAAGAGCTCTGGATATAAATCAATCCAACAGTCTATCATTTTGAAACCATGGTTTAATATAATAAGAATGATTCAGTTGAAAGTGTCAGTCGTGTGTCGTTTGCAGATGGGCCACTACGTGGTAGCTAGTCACCTTTACAGAATTAGTATTGTGGAGAATCCTGGCTGCATGTGTAGTCTGAATGATGAAACTATAGACATATACCATATATTTCTCGGTTGTTCTAAGCGAAACAGGTTTGATTGACTAAACGCCATATCTTTACCGTGTCCAATGAATGTTGGGTTTTTTCTTTTTTCGTGGAACTTTTTCAATTAATAATCGATTGTTACATTTAAAAAAAATTGTTTTACTATATTATCTCATATAATTGTATAGTGACTAAGTTGAGGGCACAAATCATCCTCGTTTGGGTGGATTACTTATTATAAAAAAATATATTGATCGACTTAAATTTTACTTTATAAGTCTTCGCTCCATATGCTGACATTAAAAGATTTTAAGATGAACGTTACCTGTAAAAAAAAACACACTTATCACACCCTTTCGACAAAAACAGAGATCCCATGTTGAAATTTTCTCAAACTTCATGCCAATTTTACCCCATTGTGAAGTACTGACCAGATAAAGAAGGAATTCAAGCGAGCAAAATTCAAATATGCTATTTGAACCACACTGCTCTTGGTCATATGTTAACTGTTTGTGTTAATAATTATTTAATCTCTAAACGCGTAAAAATACCTTTTGACTTGGGATATCTATTTGAGTGTAGTAAAATTAATAATTATGTAATAAATAATAATAATAATAATATATATGATAATTATGACGACATCAATGAGTTAGTCGGTCGTCGATCGTTGCTGGGTCTCTTACCGAGGATCCCATCGTTATTCCAATGTCAATTCAATTAGAAAGTGAAGTTGTGTCGTTAAGTTATTTATCTTAAACGAGGGAGCTGCTGCACATCAGCATATTCACCAACCAAAACTATGTATTGGATCCGATGGCACACCAAACTGAGACGATCGGAGCAAACCGGCATGATTTTTTTCCTCCTTTTCATACATATCATTATTTCTCCGAATATAAGCCTATCATTCGAGGGGAGTTTCCAGCGCGGGATTCGAAATGACGACATTCCGCATGGAAGTTCAGTGCGTTACCGTACGACTATATATGAAAATCAGACAAGTTCTCGTCTTTTAAAAAATCGAATATCAACGGGAATCGAATGAGCAATCTCCATGCTAGAAGGCAGGTGTCTTACTAACTAGGCCACGGGTGTCGTGTGGATGTGTATAGTATTTTTTTGTAATGGTTAGTTTTTTTCGTATTTTATACATTTTCCGAAAGACCTGTTTTTATTATTTCCCAACAAACGCAAAGTAGAGGTATTCCTCGGTTTATACGATTAATTTGTTCATGAAAAAACCGCGTAATAAGAAAAGGTGTATAGTGGATTGATTTAAATTTGTTTAAGATAAGAATTGGTTCTAAACGGAAAAATATGCCCTTAAAATGGTAACAAAAAAAAATCAATTAGAAGGCTAACAAATCTCATTATTTTAAATTCAGTAACGACTTTATTGGGTTTGGGAGATCTGTATTATCATTCTAGATCTGTAGTTAGAATGCGAGGACCATACAAATTGACGTTTTATTACAATCAGCGGCGGCTGGTCCCGAGGTGCGCTGGTGCATCGAACCGGAGAAACAATTCGCAACATAGAGAAATAGTCTCACGGTTTACTGCATGTCTCTGTCTGCGCTATATGAATATGCGTTTCCGTCCGGTGCATATTCGAGATCGCTCCAGTATGAATTGGCAAACTTGGCCGGTCGATTTGAAAGGAATATTTTTTTAATTTTTCATTTAAATAAAAATACTCGTATTATTTGTCACTATTCTTACACATATTTTATATATTCAAATATTTAACGTTTTTGGAAGTCATGTTTGCAAATATATAATTTAATTATTGCGAATTATTTCTCCGACTCAGCGCACCAACGCACCCCGAGACCAACCGCCGCTGATTACAATACATTGTAAAGCAATGATTTTGAAACAATGTTAACAGATAATAAAACAAATAAATTTACTTATCTATGGGACGTATACACCCGATACACTTGTTTTTTTTTTAATAATAGATATGACCAAAGTCATAGGTATCCTTATACCCTCAAACATTAGACAGAAAAAGTGCCTGTGTCGTTCGAGGGGAGTAGCACAGCGCGGGGTTCGAACCGACGACCTTCCGAACGGAAGTCCTGTGCGTTACCGCGCGGCCATGCACCTCATATATGATTAATATTTGGAAAATCAAGTTTAAACGATAGTTCTATATCCTTTATTTATTTTTTCAGCGACAGCTGTTTCGCCATACAAAACATTTTCAATCTATGTAGTCACTGAGTAAATAAATTAAGAGTACAGAACTGTCAAAGTGTTTAATTTTGATAAGTATATTTGAAAATGGATTGCTATGAATTGAACATTTAGAGCATCAATAGGATTTTTATGTATTTTTGTTTTTTTTTAGTAAGTCAAGAGCAATCGTGTATAATGAGGGATACTTTCATTTCCATATTGAAGAAATAAATAATTTTCGAGTAGTTCACCTGTCCTAATGGAAACTTTGAACGCAAGATTATTTTTTTTAACAAAGTGTTCATAAATTAATCCCCGACCGCATGGAAGGAGGGAATGTCCTTCATAGGGTCGCTCGGGAAGTGGTGCGCGACCAGGCGACGTGGCGTGTCCTTTTTTATTAAATTTTAAGTCACGACCTCTTTTTAGGTACTGAGGGAAAAAGGAGATAATTGGAATTAATTATACGAATTTATGGAGTTTCTTGTTTTTGCTCTGTTGCGTAGAATAATTATTTCCCACGAAAATGTATTTAAATACTGAATATTTTTTACGTGCACTTTCTTTTTCGCGGTTTGTGTAATTATGTATTTTATTAGACCTGTCATTCTTTTTAATTTTTGACACTTCCTTGCACATTGAATCTAAAATTTCGGTAACGCAATACTAAGTGCTATGCATGTTATATTTTACTTTATGATGCTCAAACATGGACGGTGAAGATCAGAATATTAAATAAGCTGGAATCATTCCAAATGTGAAGGATTCATCGGAAATGTTCAAAATTTATTGGTTTCACCGTATCTTAAATAACGAAATAATGCGTCGAGCAGGTTTAAAAAAGTGCTTTTAAATGTCGAAAGATTGCCTATTTGGGTCATATATTAAAAGGAGAAAAATAAACATTCTAAAATTTATATAAATGTATAAAATTCAGAGTCGAGACGGAATCTACTGTCAATGAAAAATATAATGAAAAAATTTGTTTTACACTATCACAAAAAAAAACAATAAAAAAGAAACAAGTATCGAATCGTGCAAAATCACATGTTACTAATACAATACGGGGGCGTCCACATGCGCACAGCCCGCACTGCGCAAAAAACACAAAAGACAAATCATTGAAAAAAAAATACAAATTGAAAACAAAGTATAATACAATATAAAAGTCGGAATCAGACAGGTGCAACTTCACAAATCTCCTTAAGCACGGGGATAAATAAAAAATGTAAATAATATTAAAAATGTTAATAGTAAACAAAACAATCATTTTAAAATCAGTTAAAGAAAGTTCTCAAAGCCTTGAAAGACACGCGGGATCCCACTTCAAGGCTCGGATATTTAGAAATACCTTTTCAGGCACACCTTTTATTATGTCAGCAAACTAACTCCAAAAATATCTGGGACTACAGCTGCATTTAGACTGATATATGGTAGTCATAAATATTGTCATGTTAGACACGGGTGAAGTGTACAGTTTTAGGAAGCACTTAAAAACAGCACATGCTGGGATTTATCAAAATTTATGATTATTTATGAACTCATCATAAATACACCATACCTAAAGCCGAATGAGTTACTCTCATGTATCGGAAAATATACAAAGGCTTTTTTGTAGCTTATCTTCCCTTGATAAGTTTTCTGCGGTTTTCTTATCAAATATGTTATTTTATTATACATATATGCAGATATCGGGAAGCACCCAATCTAATCGTCAAAACTATCATCATTCCATCATTACACTCAAATTATATTAATTTCTATTTCGTAAAATTTTTAGTCTGTAAATAATATTTGGTTCGAATCCTAAGTGAAATCACCCTTGAGAAGAGTATGTTCTTTAAACGGCGCTATATAAATTGTTTTTATTATTTTTATTATAACTAAGGAAGGTCGATAAATATTATAAATAAAGAATGTCGAGAATTGTTGGCATATTCTTTATGCTAGAACCTCCGTCAACTAGCAGTCACCCTGTTTGTTTTAGAGGGTGTGTAATTTGCCTAGATTTCTCATGTTTCTGAATAATATTAACGTGAATAATGTATTGTTTTTTTCAGCACCGAATGTTTCAGAATAGAGATGAGAAAAATGGAATGGAAAAATAAATACACCGGCAGAAGGATAACGAAGGGAAACTTCAAAGGGGATATTTAATCTGTTGAAAGGGGTTTTGGTGGAAAAGGAACATAATTTTTTATTGATATGAAAATCTGCTTGATGTTTGGGATTTTATTTTCATAAGTCAAAATATGATCCCATATTATATTTAGGATATGAGATTAAAAACTTAATGTCCTGCAAATGAATCCACAATAACGATAATTAAAAATCATTTTATTTCAAAGTTGTACTTCTCTTCGATGGAACATATTTAAGACTTCGATGGAACATCTTAAAAGATACAATTGAGAAATCCAATTAAGGGGCATAAATATAAAGACACAAAGTTTGAAATCAATTCGTTCGTGACAATTGAGTAAACGTAGATTTTACAAGCGGACTAATATGAAAATATGGATGACTGTCATATATCTAACATAGGAGTTGCATTGAAAACAGACTGGAGTCTAGCCATTTGCGAATCAGGCAAACCAGAATAAATATAACGAATATTATTCAGACGCGACGTAACAAATGAATTAATAGGACATAATAATTTGTTAAGTCAAACACTCTTTATTCCACTTTGATAACGATGTAACCTCATTATCAGGAAGCAAAAAAGTCTTATTTGTGATGAAAATGAAGTGAGGTAAAATCCTTGAAACCGGTAGAGTTATACCAGTATATAAAGTGGATAAACAGTGTTTTACTAAACAAATTACGATGTCTTTGAACTTCCACAGTGTTAATGCCTTAACTATAAATAAAATATAATAAACTGAATTAGTAAAAGTTTTAATTCATCTTGTTGCACGATATTGAAGGACAAATTTTACCTTTATTAGACTACAGAAGCACGAAGAAAATAAACATTCTATCTGATATTTAAATAATGATTACTATTAAAATAGACATCTACAAATTTGATGGTATCTTTTAGAAATCGTTTGAACAAAAATCTGTCCGTATATAGACGGCGCCCTAATGTGGTTATTCACAAACAGCTCTCTTCTTCTTTCTTCTTCTTCCTCTTCCTATAGATCATGATCTATTTGTTCCGCTTGTTCCCCTTCTTGTGACGTGGATTGCCAGCTGTCACGCCATCTCTTCGGAAGTCTTCCCGGTAATCTTCTTGCGGCTGGTTTCCCTTGAAGGGTGACACGTGGAAGTCTGTCGTTTTGCATTCTGTTTACATGTTCGTTCCAGTATCGCCTTCGTTGTCTTCCCCCCTGACGATGTCTTCCGTACTACACTTTCTCGTACTACGTGTTTCTGATTCTATCTCTTAGTGTGTTTCCGGATATACATCTCAGTGTTTTCATTTCCGAGGTTCTCAGGAGAGATTTTGTTCTAGATGTGTCTGCTCTGGTCTCTATTCCGTAGGTGTCTATCGGTCTCACACATGTCTTGTAGATTCTGACTACTTTCTATTCTCGTGTGTTTATTATTCCACACCGGTGTTCATAGTTATCCCGATATTGCAGCCGCCTTATTGACCTATCTCAAGGTTTCATCATACAGATTTCCATTGCTACTGATGCTCACTCCAAGATACCTAAACTCCATCACTTGCTCTATTATTTGGTCATTCACTGCCAGTTTGTATCTCACTGGGGTCTTAGATATTGTGAGGCTTGTCGATTTGTCCGTGGATATCAACATGTTATATTTTAGTGAGGTTTGATGGAGTCTATATAACATCTTTTGGAGGTCATCTTCGGATTCTGCGGTGAGTACTGCATCGTCTGCGTAGCATACAATGCTGGTTTTTTTGTCTCCCAGACTGTATCCTATGTCCATGTCTGCAACTTCCTCAATTAGTTTGTCCATTATTAGATTGAAGAGGAACGGGCTTAAGCTATCCCCTTGTCTAATTCCAATCGGAGTAGGGATGGCATTTGTCAGGTCATTCTCTATTTTAATCCTGGTATAGCTATTGGTACTTAATCCTTGTATGATTTTTATTAAGTTCGAGGGGACATTCTTCTCACTGAGTATCTTTATCACATCTTCCAGTCTAACTCTATCAAATGCCTTAGTGAGGTTGACAAAGCAGAAGTATACTGAATAGCTCTCATCACACTTAATTGTCTCAACCAAAAAAATGTGTTAATTACTGTGTGTATTGTCTGCAGTCGTGATCTAAATGGTTAGCATTTACGCTACGCAACGAGCCCCCTAATTTTGATTCCTGGCGGATACATTTCCGAACTGTTACTTTTAGATCATTGAACATCAAAATTTATGTTTTTCTGTAGCTTATATACTCCTAAAAGCGTTGTTTTCAGCACTTCTCAAAGTTGTACATGCCACCTATATCTCTTATAGTTGTATGCAGACAAAAACCGATACATCCGAAATATTACTAAAGAAAACGAACGTCAAATTTAAAGGTCATCAAATATAACGAAATAATAATATGACTGTTGCCTAGACAAAATAAACCTTTTAAAATTGTAAAAAATACACGGCTATCCACTAAAACCAATCAATAAATTCACTTTAATATACTGCCTACCCTAAAAAGGCTCTATTTATGTTCGAGTATGTAAGAGTATGTAAAAAATATATACATTTTTTATTTCTTTTCAAATTCATGATTTATAAAAGTATACTTTGAAAAATGAATCATTCCAAGTATTCACGACCGTCACGTAAACACATTCCTTAACTCTCAAGTGTCATTACTCGCGATCGTACCGAGAACATCGCTCCGTTCTACCGGGGCAAGATGTAATATGAATGCAAACTTTATTCCTAAAGAAATACAATACCACTATATTCATGACAGATGCATTATAAAAATGAATTTAATACATAACTAATGTGGTACCCGTCAAAATATGTGTTTCTTATTTTGTTTTTATTTCTTAAATTCTTTTGTACGTATTTTTCAGACCACACCTTTGAACACTTAAATTGTAATACAAAATAAAATTAAATGATAGTCAATAAAGTTGATAAAATTATAAACTCAATAAATATGTTTAACCGTTAGAGTGCGGAGAGCCTTTATATAGACGTTTTATAGTATTATAAAAATGTCCAACAGTGAAACGGTTAAAATTATTAAAAATATAAACGCACACTCTGACACATAAACACATTCCCCCAGATTTACTGCCAGAGATAAAATAATTTAAGAGTTTAAATTTTGACAAAATACTTTGTAAATTTTGTCAAATCACACGAGTTGCTGCATCCCTTTTTTATCCTCTTGGCACGGATTTCTCCCGTTACACAAAGATTTGTTCAACTAAAAGTATTTAAATGTTTCAATATGAGAGTTTAGTAGGTGTAAGTCAGCCTTCTCAGAAAATGCAATGAGCCTTGTGAGACGAGTGGCACTTACAATTAAAATAAATCAATAGTAGGCTCATTTATTACAATAAAGTTTATAAATAAATACCCTGGAATTACAGATACTATATAAAATGCAATAAAGAATACTAAAGATAGAAGTTATCAAAAGGTTTTTTACTTGACAAGTATAAATACATAATGTAATCAAAAACTCTTAATTTCTAGTCAGTAATATAACGTGTTTCATTCTAATTTTTTCCTTTTCTCTAAACCATCCCTTCCTTTTCCTTTGATTGATGATATCTCAATATATATGAAAAGGAATGTTCGGGTGATTGTTCGTCTTTATGGGGTTTGTGGGCATATGTTGACGTGTGTGTTCATGGATTTCGTGGGGATGGAAAGTCATTTGAATGTTTTTTGCGACCATGTTACTTTTGTCTGGTTGGTTGGAAGAAATTTCCGCCTAGCAATAAGTTCGTCATATTTTATGTATAATAAAAGTGTTAACTAAATAAAAACAGGACAGGCAAAAGTAACGTAATTTCAAACGGAAACTGGAAAATACGAGTAATATAGATCTGGGCCTGTTATTTGCAGTGGTGACCTTAAACTAGGCTTTTACCTGTAGGTTATGCTAAGAAACCGTGCAAGTTTATGTTATAACTTACTAGTAAAACCTGTTCATACAAGTATAGCCTGTTCACAAAGTAATCTGTTTAAATTTTGATCCCAATTGATCTGCTTTTTGGTAAAGCTTTTTCTCAAATTTACTTTTTTGATTTAGTATTGTTTAATGTGTAAATGTTTTGTAACAAAAAAATATGGACATCTTACCAAATATGGACGTCTATGAAACCTTTAAATATATCTGAATTGCTAATTCGACATTTTGAAGATCATAGCCGGGAGACAATATTGTCTTAACATTTATGATTTTATATGAATACTATGCACATTCACTTTTCACCGAATGTATAACTATCACATATAAGAAGGTCTACACATATTTATTTGTAGTTCGTCTTCCTTTGGAAAGTTTTCCTCAGTTTTCTTACCAAATATGTGTTATCAAATATACGCAGATGTGGAGAAGTACCTTATATAAAATACCCGGTGCCATCACCTTCATGTGCTCAAGCTTAATTTATATATATTTATTTTGTAATATTTTAACCTGTCAAATTTCGAGTAATGGCACCTTTGAGAAGAGTCCGCTATATGAACGGCTCTATATACATTGCCATTTTCTTATTTTTATTTGTTTTTAATAATCAAGCCTTCGAGATTAAAATCACTGTAGTAGAAACGGAACTTGCGTTTTACTATTGCACATATCCGCAGTCAATAATTAATAAAAGTAGAAACTATAAGACAAATATCTTTGGCGAATTAACTCGTATTATATTTTTCAAAATTTCTAATTTGGTTTTGAAAGATTATATTTAGACTAAATTATTAAGATTGCTATATACTCAATCTACTATTATAAAAAAATAACGTTTGTCTGTTCAATTACAGCTGAAGATTTATTTTGAAATATTTTATAGAAATATCACATCGTCACTCATGCTTACTAGTAATGCATATACGGAAGAATGCTAACAGTGGATGCAAGTAGAAAAATAAAACGTCTTCCTGCATCTTGCAGGTGTCGCGGAAAATAGAAATGTTGATGGTGCGTGCCTGGATATGCACTCATATTTCCCTTGTGCTATTTACCATTTGCAAGAAATATGTTTGTTTTCAATTCTTCGAATTTATCTTTCTTATTATTTTTTTCAGAAAAGTGAACGAACTATCTAGAGAAGATTAATCTATTCGTATGACACTTGTCAACATATCTGAATTTACTATGCAGAAATGATGAAAAACTGACTTCAGTACCAGTAATCTGCGTTCGGGTCGAAAACCATTAGAATATCTCAGTTGTCTAGTTGGTAAAATGCTTTTCTTCCAGCCTGGTAGTTGCAGGTTCGATTCCGTTACAGCCTTCTAATAGGGGGTGGAAACACTAGTAGCATTGATTTATATGTATATATAGTGAAAAAAAAAAACAAACTTATCAGTAATTAAATAGTCTAATACGTAGTGCTACAAAGTTCAAACAGACACTTTTGATAACATAAAATATATCAATTATAATAAAAATAAATTAATTTCAGCAAAGGAAAGAAAATGTTGCAAATGGTGATTTTTTATTTAAAAAAAATGATTTTACTTATATAAGGCATAAATATAAAATTGTAAGCATGAAAAAATCAAAATACGTATAGCTTTTTCTAATTAGTATATCATTATGTCCTCAGTGAGATACGGGCAAAAGTCTAGTTTACTGGGGACACGACAATTGAAAGGCAACCAACCCAGATCCATTAAAATGGTGTCTGAATTAAATTACCTTTTGTTTTTTTCGTAAATTGTGTATTTATCGATTTTTTATATAAATAAACTGAATAAATAAATTACCGTCAAAAAGATGCCCTGACCACTGCGCTAGCGAATTCTCGCTATATCGCGGTGCCACAGGGTAGTATTTATTCCACAAGATTATTCCATTATATCCCCATCGTATCAATTATTTAATTATATTATAGTTGATATGTACGAGGGTGTGGGCTAGAAAACAATTGGCGTCCTCGTGGTCGGGCTCGCCCTCATTGTGGTGAAAGTGTACATTAGCTGGAAGGATTTTGTTAGATGAGAATTATGTTGCTATCAAGAAATCAATTTTTTTATTTCTTTGATTAAGTCGTATTTATGGCATAAAATAAAAAAAACTATCAAAAAGAAAAACAAATGATGCGTCATCCTAATAAAAAGAAAACAAATGCATCATCGAAATAAAAAAAATAAATGATGCATCATCCAAATAATACAAACAGTCCTGCAAATATCTTAGTTTTCATAAAGTCATCATTAGCTGTCCAATCGTACAGCCACTTCTCGATTCATTAAATTATGGAATTCTTCCAAGTATCCGTGGTAGAAAAACTTAATCAAAATTTACAAACATTCATACCATCACGTCTTTTTTGTCTGTTGGGGTAAGCAGAGAACAGAACACTAGACATTCCTATCTCAACACACATCCTTCACCTTTTCTACATTCATACACGTTCTCCTACAGCTATTACGATTTCTCTGGCTTTATGAAATACATTTCCTTATTTCTAAATATCACTCCCTTGATCCAACCATATTTTATCTACGTCTTTCACTTACATTTGCAATATATATATATTTATATATATATATATATATATATATATATATATATATATATATATATATATATATATATATATATATATATATATATATATATATATATATATATATATATATATATATATATATATATATATATATATATATATATATATATATATATATATATATATATATATATATATATATATATATATATATATATATATATATATATATATATATATATATATATATATATATATATATATATATATATATATATATATATATATATATATATATATATATATATATATATATATATATATATATATATATATATATATATATATATATATATATATATATATATATATATATATATATATATATATATATATATATATATATATATATATATATATATATATATATATATATATATATATATATATATATATATATATATATATATATATATGATTTTTTGTTTGGTTATAGCGAAGGGTTATATATGTTTATTTTAGGTTTTCAGTTACTTCGCGAACTGTAAATATGGATTCTGACATCAGATCTACCTGGAGATCCATCAGCAGCTTCCTTACAGCATTTTTAATTTTTTGGCCTGGATGACTCTTTAGTAACATAGTTCTCTGTTTTGGATATACAGGAGACGGTATCTATTTTAATTGGTATTTTGTGGGCTTATGACCACCTTTGAAGGCTGAGTTAAGTGCTCACTTTATGCCTAGGCAACATTCCTCATTATAACATAGATTCATCTCTATACATCATTTAAATGTTTTTATTCTTAGTGCAGACAAGATGGTTTTTAGTCTTTATGCCATTTGTTGACGAACAATGGTAAGATTTTTTATTAACAGATGTTGAGGAAACCTCTTTCTTCTGTCAATACCTCATCATTGTTTGTTATACAAGCCGGATATATATTTTTTTTTTTGGCTTTTGACAAAGCCCATTACACTTCTGTAGAGGGTAATATGTGATTTTTTGTTTGGTTATAGCGAAGGGTTATATATGTTTATTTTAGGTTTTCAGTTACTTCGCGAACTGTAAATATGGATTCTGACATCAGATCTACCTGGAGATCCATCAGCAGCTTCCTTACAGTATTTTTAATTTTTTGGCCTGGATGACTCTTTAGTAACATAGTTCTCTGTTTTGGATATACAGGAGACGGTATCTATTTTAATTGGTATTTTGTGGGCTTATGACCACCTTTGAAGGCTGAGTTAAGTGCTCACTTTATGCCTAGGCAACATTCCTCATTATAACATAGATTCATCTCTATACATCATTTAAATGTTTTTATTCTTAGTGCAGACAAGATGGTTTTTAGTCTTTATGCCATTTGTTGACGAACAATGGTAAGATTTTTTATTAACAGATGTTGAGGAAACCTCTTTCTTCTGTCAATACCTCATCATTGTTTGTTATACAAGCCGGATATATATTTTTTTTTTTGGCTTTTGACAAAGCCCATTACACTTCTGTAGAGGGTAATATGTGATTTTTTGTTTGGTTATAGCGAAGGGTTATATATGTTTATTTTAGGTTTTCAGTTACTTCGCGAACTGTAAATATGGATTCTGACATCAGATCTACCTGGAGATCCATCAGCAGCTTCCTTACAGTATTTTTAATTTTTTGGCCTGGATGACTCTTTAGTAACATAGTTCTCTGTTTTGGATATACAGGAGACGGTATCTATTTTAATTGGTATTTTGTGGGCTTATGACCACCTTTGAAGGCTGAGTTAAGTGCTCACTTTATGCCTAGGCAACATTCCTCATTATAACATAGATTCATCTCTATACATCATTTAAATGTTTTTATTCTTAGTGCAGACAAGATGGTTTTTAGTCTTTATGCCATTTGTTGACGAACAATGGTAAGATTTTTTATTAACAGATGTTGAGGAAACCTCTTTGTTCTGTCAATACCTCATCATTGTTTGTTATACCAATTAAAATAGATACCGTCTCCTGTATATCCAAAACAGAGAACTATGTTACTAAAGAGTCATCCAGGCCAAAAAATTAAAAATGCTCTAAGGAAGCTGCTGATGGATCTCCAGGTAGATCTGATGTCAGAATCCATATTTACAGTTCGCGAAGTAACTGAAAACCTAAAATAAACATATATATATATATATATATATATATATATATATATATATATATATATATATATATATATATATATATATATATATATATATATATATATATATATATATATATATATATATATATCAGTTTTGTTAATATTTATTCATTCATTCATTTCACATGCCCTACCCATCTCAGCATGCTCTTCTTCACCTCACTCAATACATCAGCTATATGTTCCGATTCGTTCCGTATTCTGTAATGCATTGTTACCTCGTGTATATCCTTTCAGTCTTTCTCCATATCCACGTTTCCCTCCCACACGTCAAAGATAGTTCTACATCACGATTATGGTCTATATTCTAAGCAGGTTCGGTTTATATGTTTTAGTGGCCCATTGACTTTTTTCCTATAGCAACACGCTATTCGATATCCCTTTTAACTTTTCCACCCTCTAAGAAAATAATTATCTCTAATCATTTTAAAATTTTTGAAATGCTGAAGTATTCTAAAAGCTTTAACCAGCGTAAAACAGAAAAAAAGGAAACGTAAAAAACATTATATATTTTTTCGGTGCATTCAAGTAGTTAGCAGCACTCTTTCCTACTCGTAAACGTGAAGCAATCAAATTGCATTTTCTCCCAGACCACATTGCAATTTTCTGCAGTAACATGGAAAATATTAAGAACATCAGCTGCATAAATGCACTATGAGTAGAGTATTTAATATTGTACGTTCTATCCATCTCTCATGCCGCTTCCACTGCATGTTTTAGTTTTCCTCTATCCCAGCATCTCTCCCGAGAGCTTTTCACAAGACTTTTCCCGAGCAATTTATGCACTTTGATTTTGTTGCACAAGATACTTGGAGTTACAGTCCATAAGACACAATAAAATTTTATAAAAGTTCATAAGACACGATACAAGTAAAATGAAATTCATTTATTGACTATAATAAATCACGGGTTTGTAATGTCACCTAGGTTTTTTAATTTTTAATATGTATATACATGTTTGTAAATGTTTACGCGATTTAAAAGATGATGGGAGTGGTCTAAGAATGAGTGAAGTAAATTTATGTGAACTTCTGCATGCAGATGATATGGTTATACTGAAAATTAATGCAATTTAAGGGATACAATAAAATAGCTATATGAGAAATATCTAGTTAAAGGTTTGAAAATGAATGTAACGAAATCAAAGTTCATGGTTATAGAAAGGAACATGGCAAAAAGCTTGTATAGTGTATGGGTTAACTCTGTAGCAAGTTGATGAGTTCTGTTATGTACTCGTAGTGTGTTTACGTGTGATGGACGAATTTAAAGGAACGTTTATAAACATGTTGTGACAGGGAACAAGGCAAACGGAGCACTTAATATTATAATTGATAAAACAATTGCGCAATATCAATACTAACGAAAACGAAAATACTTAATAGTGTATTGATATCCACTTTGATGCATGGAAGTAAAACTTGGACTTGGCAGAAGTTTGTCAATGTTTGGAAGAAAGTGGAATGACCAGATCTCAACGAATGTATGGATGAAAAAACGACCCTCTTGAAAACACCAATATTTATATTAAATATATTCAGCTACCCAAACATGGAGTTATCCAATTGTTGCATACTCCAATTGATAAATTACAAAATTTAACGCAACTGTTTTCCTGATTATGCAGATGATTTTTAGACGCAGAATAGTGTGAGATGCATTTTTACTCTAAAAGCTTATTAATACTATGGTAATACTTTATCGATATTATTATTTCCGCTGCCCATGTCACTTTACTTAACTCGATTAAACACACTTTTTGAAGTGATCATTGCTATACAACTAATTGAAGAGTATATTAGAATTTAATTCAACTAATTTCTATGAATACCTCCTCCGACCTTCATGACTTAGTTGAAACGACACCTGTCATATAACTCAAGGGTTGGCATCAATTTATTAAAAAAAAAAAGGTTCCAGGTTCAAGGTTTAGAATTTTACTTTAGACTTCTCTAACGTTTTTTAGTTGGTTTGAAGAGATTGGAATGTAGCAATAAATCCGCCTGGTTGTATTGTGAATAAAAAAAGCAGTTTTTAACACAATACATATAATAAAATTAACGTTTCAGGTATGTTTTATGATTTTTTTTGCCAATTTAAGATGAGACGATATTGAGCAGGAAATTATTATAAAGATATGTTTGTTTTCTTACCTATTCTAATATTTTCATTCCCCAGTTTCCTTTCTTCTCTTTTCTTAATATAATTCTATAAAAATAAGGCTTATTATTCCTATAAATGGTATTTGAGGGTTGTGCTACGTATTTTTTTAATAATTGAGTAATGTATTTTTAAGAATCTTTCTTGATTTTTATTGATAAAAAACAGCTTGTTTCTATGATTTGAAAAATGACATTATCCTAACATTTGGTAGGACATAATAAGGCTTGATAAAAATTTCCTCAATATCAGCGTGAAAACTTAAATTTTCTTTCTGATCAAGGACTGTTCCTCCGATCTGGTAATAGCAGAATCTTTCGTATACCAATCACAAATCACAATTTTTGTTGCGTTTCACTTGGCAAAATCGGAATGTTTTCTAGAATCAGATATATAATACTACACTCTTATCGATATTTAAAAAAAACTTAAGAGGCATTATTCATCTCAAAAAATTCTTGGTCTCCAACATCTATAAATTCCCACCATTTTTCATACTATCTTTGAGATTTATATTTTTTTTTTACTTGTACTCAAATATTATATTATTTTATTTAAGTGAAGAAAAGGGTCAAGGATGCTTACAATATTAATGAACGAAAGCTAGTTGATTAGAATAAATTACTTTAAATTAGCATGAAAATTTTAAATATGTAAATAAAATTTATTAATTAAATTTTTTGATTCACGGCACAAGACTCTTTACATAACATGAATACAAATATTAACACAAAACCGAACTAGATTAAATACTTAAATTTATTGACATAATAACAGAAGATTTATCTTAAAATAACATGACGATATAATAAAACTTCAGTAGTAATAATGTTGCAAAAATTTGGCACAATTTAAATTCAAAATAGAAAATATTAAACATTTGCTTTAAGCTATTAACACGTAAAGTCTAATAATTTCGATCATAAAGAAATCGATTTACGGACTAAACACTTAACTTTTGGAGATACAACGTTATTGCTGGAATTGATCTTTTATTTATAAAGTATGTGTATTTATTTTCGGACTAAATACTTTACTTTTTAAGATACAACGTTATTGCTGGAATTTATCTTTTTTTATAAAGTATGTGTATTTATTTTCGGACTAAACACTTAACTTTTTGAGATACAACGTTATTGTTGGAATTTATCTTTTATTTATAAAGTATGTGTATTTATTTTCGGACTAAATACTTAACTTTTTAAGATACAACGTTATTGCTGGAATTGATTTTTTATTTATAAAGTATGTGTATTTATTTTCGGACTAAAAACTTAACTTTTTAAGATACAACGTTATTGCTGGAATTTATCTTTTTTTATAAAGTATGTGTATTTATTTTCGGACTAAACACTTAACTTTTTGAGATACAACGTTATTGATGGAATTTATCTTCTATTTATAAAGTATGTGTATTTATTTTCGATATGCTCGTATATAAGTAAAATTTAAACTTTCGTAAATTATACGCCATAAATCGATTCCTTCCTCACCACAACCGTTCATCAAGGAGTTTAAGGTTATCAATCTTCTCATATTAAATGAGTTATTATATATTATATTATATTATAGTAATCATTTTCCGATAAATACGTAAGAGTGTTACAAACAAGAGACGATGTCTTGAATCTGGTTCCGATCTTACTCTTTCATACAAAATTTGAGTTGAAGAACATGCGGTTCTTAATGCTAAGAACGATTGGCATTGAATGTCATGATTTTTTTTACATCATAATTTTAAATTAAAAACATATATACGACAAGATAAATCTTTGATAGTGGAGGGAGAAAGGATTCAGGAGCTTTTGAAGATTTTCACATATACATATGAATGAAGGACTGATGAAAATGTATGTCGTGTAATTAGGGGTTATTGGATATGATTTTTAATGTGGTGGTTGAGGCTAAAATGGTGTTGGAATTGTATATGTGATAACTTGACATCTAAAAATATGGATGCAAAGTATGAATGTGTCAACTGAATGTTTTAGAAATCAGGACAAACATATGGAATTCGCGATATAAAGAATGTTATCACAGGCCTCTCGATAATAGAATAGTTTTGCACATTCACGAAATGGTGGATACTTAATTTGTACTATACAGTTTGCCTTTCCATTAAAACGATATAAATTTGTACTATACAGTTTGCCTTTCCATTAAAACGATATAAATTTGTACTATACAGTTTGCCTTTCCATTAAAACGATATAAATTATGAATCCGCGATTGTTGGATAGTACAAAAATAACGTAAACCCCCTTAAGGCGTTTAAATACTTGTAGAATTATTTTGAAGAATGCCATAATTACAGAAATAAAATAAAAACGTTTCACTTTGTTCACTTCAATATCCACATGACCCCATTATATTGTATCATATTACACTTACATTGTATAAAGTACAATCTGGTGGGCTTATTAGCACATGAAAATCTTTTCCAACCATCCAGAAAGATGTTAAAGAGGTATTTAGTGAAAACCAGACACGAATAATTTTTATAAAAATCAGGGTTTCAGCGGGATTTGAACCCGCAACATCCGGGCTGAAAGACATGCGTCTAATAAACTAGGCCACGGAGGTCGTCTAGTGTCTACTGCAAGTTGAAAAAAAAAACTTTAAGACTAAATTCTTTAAAATATATTTTACATTATCTATATTTGCGCTTATTACAACTGATTTGTCCAATTTTAACGACAAATCAATTTTTACATCTTGTCCTTCAAATCCTCCGGGTTGGGAGGCTTCTTACCAACTAGGCCATGGAGGTCGTCCATGGGGAGCGTAAGAAAGTTTCATATAATTTGGTTGATTAACTAACACGAGGACATAATGTATGTTGAAATGCGCATGGTTTACATTTAAAGATTCATAGAGGCATTTAAAGAGATATGTTTACTGTTAGACACAGTCTTTAATTCTGTTAAGATGTATTCCACAATAGTATTTTTGTACAAACATTTATGTATGGAAGTGAAACGTGAACGTAGAAAAATACTGAAAAGATCCTTATAAATGCGTGCACTTAGAATAATACATGGGGTGACAATGTCGTACAGAATACGGAATGAAGTGATTAAGGGTAAATGTCAACTAAAGATATGTTAAGATGAAGAAGAACATTCTAGAATATGGAACAAATAAATGCAAAAGGACTAACAAAATAAATATACTACAGTAGCTGAAGACTTAGAAAAGTGAGGAGGGATCAAATGAATTATATTTTGAAAGAAGGAAAATAAATCATAGACCCTGGGGTATGAAAAGTACTATCAACATGGAAGAGGCAAAGTACGTGTCGAGGTAGAAAAGTCTAGCGCTCTGTCATCCCAGCTTAGCTCAGCAGGGAAACAACGTGGTTGTTTGTAGGTATGATATTCTAAAGTAATATAAAGGATGGGGATACATTCGTGTGTTATATTTTTATTTATTAAACCTTCTATTTTTGCTAATCTATCTATTGTTTCTTTTTCTAATTTATTTATACAATAATATTTTTTTAATAAAAAAATATTTTTTATTTTTCCAAATTTGCTATAAAATTTGAGGAGATCTAAGGATGAATTAAAATTAGATTGATAAAATGGCAGCGACTTTTCAGGATTGTGGGTATAAACATCCCTTTTGTCAGGAAAATCCACATTTAAAGCGATGCGACGTAGCAAATTTATTTCGTTTGTCGCGTGGTGATCCATTCGTGAAAATTGTGTTAGAGGCTTTGTATTCAAACGACATGGTCAAACCGCGGTTCGCAATTCTACGTTAGATTAAGAGAAAATTTGTAAAAGTTACATCGAGAGAAAATATTGCTGAATCGGCAGGGACTGAAAAATTATACAGAATGACTGGCACTGGTAGTTTTCAAGGAAGTGATACAAGGGATAAAAATCATAAACCTATTTATTTGTCCTCGGTAAGATATAAGCAAAAATTAGTTTACTAGGGACACTATGAAAGGAAGACATAAACCCAGATCTATATAAATTGAGTAATTTATGTATTTTTTATTCTCGTTTTTTATATACTTTTGATCACTTATGTTTATTAAATCAATAAATATATACAGGCAATATTTTTATAATTTTATTTATGATGTAAATATTAAATAGAGCGCAATGACTTGAAAACATTGCATAAATGAAGAAATATTATTTATGTTTACAAAATGTTAGACCAATATCAGCCATTTCACTAGGCTCATTGCCTGTTCCAAGACAGCTAACTAACATCCGTGAAATTCTCATATACGCAATCTGTTATGGCCTTTTGCAACGAAAACACTTTTAGAATTTCAACTGTGTAATTTTATTTGTATAATGGTTGAATTACATTGAAGTATAATATTAACAGACATTATAGAAGTAATAATAACGATGATGTTAATATCGTAGTGGCTTTAAGAATAATGATTGCTGCATCTGATGTGACGTCCTATTTAAAGGAAAGATAACCATACGCACGACCCTTCGATAGATTAAAAAGGAATTTTTCGGGTATATTATCGATGCCCTTAAGGTCAAATCAATATCAGGCGATTTATCTCGTTCGCAGTTTTCTTCCATTTTGTGATATCAAATCTTTATTAAATTTGGGTAGATAACCGCCAACAAGATAATAAATTTAAACATAATACATTGAGTTAAGTTTGACATACATGTGATAACACTTATATTTATAGGTTCTAGATTACATAGTACAGAGATATGGTTAACATTGATAAGCTTAACATTGGTTTGCATGATATATTAGAAGTGGACAAGAGTATATGATATGATAACATATTAACATTGGTAGAGATACTTTACAAATCCGACAAGCCCGAGTTGAAGCTGCGCGTGAGATTCGACAACTCTCAGTAAAATATATATCATTTACTCGTATAAGCACAATTTTAATAAAGCTTCAAAAAAATCGTCATATTTATGTGAAACTCCATCTGTCGAAACATTATAAATATTATAATGATAAAAATTATAAAAAAATATAAAAATTATATTAAAGTTATTATCCCTGGACAACGGCTAATATATGAAAGCGAATTTACGAAAAAATACAGATTTATTGGTCTCATACGAGATTTTCAACATATTAGAATTTACGAGAGGAGTAGAACTTAGGTCGATTTCATCTTCATCGAAAAAATATTAAAAACATACCATTATAATTTATTTTTTTATCCACTTTGCACGGATTTCTCCTGTTACACAAAGTAGGTCTGCTTCTAGCGTTAGTTTATTCGTTAGGAATAACATCAGCCAGGATTCTTCTCATACTGCTAGACGGTACCGAGAATATATCAACCGTGTCATTCAGTTGGTTCAATATCTCTATACCACGCGTGACTGAGTGTTTAGCCATGATATTCGTCCTGTAAGTTGGTATTTAGAACAGAGGGTGGTTCCTTGCACGGCTATATTTTTTGGGTACATATAAACTTAGTGCTTCTAGAATCTCGGGACAGTTAAAGCAACCTTGGAAAAACTTTATTAGGAATATCACAATGGATTCTTGCATCAATTTTGGGATATGCAGAGAGAACCAGTCTCCACACTCCCAGCCTCATTGCTCTTTGTATCAGTCGATAAATCACATTCTACACTCTTCTATTCTTCCATACATCTCGTCATACATGTTATCTTGTTATTCGTACTTCAAAATTAAAACATGTGCTATATCCTTCCATTGTCTCCTCAGCTTACCTCTTATTCGCATACCATTAATTTTGAACATATAAAAATGTTTAAATCTGAAATTAATGAGCTAAATGTAGTTTATAAGTAATTTTCTTGGTATGTTCAAATCATCTCAATATTATATAATACAAGGGAGTAGAAGTAAAGGAAGATTTAATCAAACTTAAATAATCAAATCAAATTCTTAAAGAAGAAAGAATAAATAAAACCTTTATAATAGTATACTATAAATTACGAAGCGTATAAACGTGGTACTCTTAGATGTGTCAGGATATAATAAGTGGAAATATGTTGTTTCTGCCTACCCCGATAGCGGCACTCCGTGTTGGTAACAATGATGATCTGAAGATTCCATTCGTTATTCTTAATGTCAGTATATGATGAAACATATTCTGCAGAACCAAATTTTAAAATTACGAGGGTATCAAGTAAGAACACCTTTAAGAAGAATCTGCTTTTTAAACGGCTCTATATAAAATTATTCTTTAATAATTATTTTCCCAAAAAAAGACAATTACAATTATACATATCAAGTAGACTATAACAAAACAAGTGACATTGGCAATACTGCCTCTGATATTTGAACATATGCCTTAATTTTTACAACCTTTAAATAATTGTTAAAAAAACTACATTTAAGACTTCTTTAATTATAATATATTTAAATAAAGCAAAGAGAGTTTCCACTCGCTACTTATTGAAAATGGATATGCCTTCATTGAATGTAACACTGTATTCTATCTGACGACTTCTAAAGATACAACACAATACAATAGAATCTTAAAAGATTCTTTCGACCCTTTCCTTTGAAATGTTGAGATCCCCACCACTACTAATGCATCTTACTCCCACTTTCTTCCTCTTCAATTATCTTCCCTCTCCACCATTCTTCTCTTATCCCCTCTCCTCGCGGTATTTTCTCCTTGATTGCTTTATGTTGTTAAAGAATTCATGTTGCTTTCAAATTTATAAATTTTATTTCAGACTAAGATGTAATTCAGAGATGCTGAAATGCTGAAAACCTGAAACGCTGAAAAACGAGTAGGAAGGAAATACATTTTTATTTAAGAAATTATGAATTTATGAGGTTCTTTGGCTTCTTTTGTGGTGGATGTTGATTGGCAATCCCTCGTGATTGAGTAAGAATGTCAACCATCCTGTGGATGTAATACGCCTGTGCTTGTATTGATGTATTGTGTGCAAGTGTTTGCGCTACAGCAAGCACAGTCTTAATAAATCAAAACTGACAGTTTAACTGGCATGAAAGTCAAAGTTCTAAGATGACCGGCCTCTTAAAATTGCAACAACCTATCGTTAGGCAGATATTTTTTATACAGCGTTATTTTCACATTTCTTCAGCGCTGTAAGAATTTATAATATGAAGCATATAAATCACAGTTAAACATGAATACAGATGTAAAATGGTCTTCGAGTAGACGACCTCCGTGACTTGGTTGATATGACGCTTGTCATAAAGGATTCCAATCTGGATTTCACTAAGGAACTTTTCACATCTTGTGATTGGTTGAAAGATATTGCTACATGCAAATAACCGTCAGGTTGTATTGTATACAATAAAAATGTGATACAATACAATAGAGTAAAATGAGTCCAAAGTGTATCCATCAGGAATCTAACCAACGGTGTCAATTTGTCCATTAATTTACGTGAATGATTAAACGTCGGACCACGACCGCTAATTTTGTAGGGGTATTAAAATATAACTGCTTTAGACCTCAGTAGCCTTGTAGATATAGCATTTGGCTTCCATTTGAGAATTTCAAGTGTGATTTCTGATAGTACTCAGAGTTTTATTTTAAAGAAAAGTTAAATAATTCGTCTGCTAATAACTCTGATATGCGTTAGACTCTCCAAGTATTGTTATACCTATACTTGCTGGGTTTTATTGCAAATACGTCCGATGATAAACCACGAGTCTCTATTGGTTCTAAACCTGAAGGGTCGGTTAAGGTAACTGAAGATAATATTGCCTCCCCACCCCCGCTCTTCAACATACCCAAACTGTTAGAATATTTGACTTATTTGACATCGTTTGAGGCAATTCCAGGAGTTAATGAAATATACATTTCGTTACGTCCTTGATTAGACCGCTGGACGACGAACGAACTCTTCAAAGAGAGATACATTCAAAGTCATTAAAACTATTTGCAAATATATCTGAAACTGCAGCACTGTATTTACTCAATCTGAGCATGGGAGAGTTTTGAGTTTTAGTTAGTTTCATAACTCTTGCATGACTGTCTTTTAGTTTATTTACTTAATCAAACGCTTCACTCTACGACGTAAAGTTTGGTAGGTGACTTGTCAAATGTCAATATCTTCCGACCAACCAGAAAATTGATGAAAAAAATAATTTTCATTGTTATGTAAAATATTTGAATTAGAGCTCAATGCATAAAAAATACAATGGACATAATTGTAAGATAAAAAAAGAAAGAAACGATTTGACGATTTAAATATTACATGATAATTCGATCTGAGGCTAGGAGACAGGAAGAGAGAAAAAAAGATAACGAGAGAACCATAAGGGAATTTGTTAGTCTACACGTTAATAAAATTATTTATTTAACATTTTCTGCAAATAAAACATATATGTCGGATTTATTGCTTGAAAGCAATAGCATCCAATCAACCAGCTTTTATTTCATAACTATCTAAGGTATCCATGACCGTGTCATGAACTTAGTGTATGAATGCAATTTTTAAAATATACTTACAAAAAATTAGGTAACAGATAAATCTCAATAAAGATAGGGAGAATTAACTGTATGAGAGTAACTAATCAATACATACCATGAAGCCATTTTTCTTTCGGTGTAGGCAAATAAGATAGAGCGCCAGGCTTTCCTATCGTGACACACATATTTTTATACAACTAATACGTTTTATTTGACTTTTTACATTTTCTTTTCCAAAATGTTGTATCATTTACTTAATCTAGCTATACTTATCTTGGTCTAATTTTACCACGCCTTCCTTTCACGTTTGCACTGTATTTGCAGTTTTGTTAACCCCTCATTCATTTAGTCTACATATATATGCCCAAGCCATCTTCTTCATCTCACTGAATACATCAGTCTTATGTTCACGTTCATTTGAATAGAATTCTGTCATACATATAGTCCCCATCTTTATTCGTTTACAAGTACACGTATTTCTACAGTATTTTTTCATCTCCTTTAGTATTTTTCACGTTTACGTTTCACTTCCATACATCAAAGTTGTGACTAAATAAAATACTGTGATAGGCTATAATCTTAGAAAATTTTGTGTGATACTGTTTAGATCGAGTCTATATGTTTTAGTGCCCCATTGACTTTGTTTCCTATTAATATACAACGTTCCTTATCCATCGTTACTTTAAAATATTACTTAAATATCAAAATTCCTCAGCGTGCTCTAATCTTCCATTGCTCGCCACATACCGCATTTACTTTTTCTTTCACACATTTTTATCACAATGAGTTTAGATTTCACAACATTCTTTCTCAGATTTTTCTCTTAACAATCTACTTATCAATTGATTCGTATTCTCTTTTATCACTGATAATTTGGTTTACACTCCGAAAATACTTCAGAAAAATCGCAATTCTTAAAAAAATAACTCATTTTAGATAGGCTGACTACATTATTGAATACAAAATCAATTAAAAAAAAAACTCAAAAAGCATTATTAAACCCCAATCGAAATCTCACTCTTGCCCATGTAAAAAAAAGCAATCACTTAAATAGCTACCAAAGTTTATCAAATTATATTTAATCATCAGTCATAATTGAATAAGATGTAAAAATTGAAAAACAAAATAGATTTCATCGTTCTGACAAGTATTTTAGCATCTTGACGTTTATTCAAAATCGTTTACAGAAACTTTCCAAAACTTCGGCACTCAAAACGAGTTTTCTTCTGCAATGAATTTGTCTTCATAAATAAATGAGATATGTTTTTAAAAAGTATTAAAAAAATATTAACCTGTATCCTTTATCTCTTTTACAGTGCAAAGAAAGTATTTTTTCGTCAATTTATTACATTTAGTCTTTAGAATAACTAAGATATATTATCAACATTCTGGATAAAATTAATATAGATTAATGGACGTCTTTACCAACCCCAATGTGATAGGTTTACCTACTTGCTGAGATACCTCTTTTTGATATCGGCTGCAAAATTGCATACATGAGTGAGAAATACAAACTACTAAATGATCCTAAGCTTTTAATGTATGACCTAAAAGCTTAACTGTTGAGACTGAGGTCACGTAGGCGTTTTATGACCACTCACAGCCCTTTTTGATGGTTCTCGAAATATGAGCGTGTCGATTCCTGAAGAACTAAAACTAAAAGCTTGAGAACATGAATACAACCATCGTCGTGCCTGTTAGTGAGACTTCACATACCACAGGTCATATTGAGGTTTCTTGATCACTTGCATATCCACATGGGTTGATAAGATGATAATATGCTCAGATGGAAGATTGGCGCAGATAACATACTTCTATGTTTGTGTGGCGACGTTCGAAGAATGTCGTACTTAATAGTTTACCCATTGTGCTCCGTGAGCTTCTCGGAAGAAGACCCACGGAAGGCAGACCCCAATGTCATCATACTTGCATCTTTCTGGGTTAAAAGAATATAGAAATTTTTGACACCTTTCTTACTTGTTGTTTAAAGTTCAAAAGGATGTACGTAAGGGTGCGTTCTCTTTCCCGTTTTTTTGTAACCTATTCGGAGAATATATTATGAGGAGAGCACTTGAAGACAAGTACAGATGGATTGCTATTGGGGGAAGAAAGTTCTCAAATCTGAGATGTACAGATTATACGACGTTAATTGCTACATCAAAAGAAAAAATGGCCACGCCCCTTAAAAAGGTGAAACATGAGACAGGCATGAAAATTCGTAGGTCAAAAACTAACTTAATGATAATAGTCCACAGTAATAAACTGCCATCAAATAATGTGAATTATGACCTAGAAGTTGTTATTGACTTTATTTACCTAGACCTTAGTATTACCAACAATGGAAGATGCGAGGTTGAGGTGAAAAGAAAAACTGGAATGGCAAAAAATGCAATATAAAAACTGGAAAAGATATGGAGGAGCTGGACTATCTCCAGCATGACAAAAATGCGCCTAGTTAAGACTCGTTTTCGCAAAATTCATGTATGATGCGAAGTCTTGATTTTTGAAGATAAGCGAGAGACGTAGAATAGATTCATTCAAAATGTGGTGCTGGGGAAGGAGGTTAGGCTAGGTTAGGTTACGAATTCCATGGACAGCAAGACAATCAATGCTTTCATTTTCGAAGAACTGCCTATAGAATAGGAGGGCCCGCTGAAGGCACATTGTCAACAATCTGTCGGTGATTCTCAGTTCTTCGTTAATTAGCCTTTACTTATTAGTTAAACGTTATTTCAATACATCTAGATTATAACGAATCAAATTGAAAGACTTATAATACAAAAATATATGAATGACGGACAAGAATGAGGTGAACCAAGAAAATAATGAAAAAATATAAGTAGGTGATATTTCGATTGAAGAAAATGTAAGAAGTTTAAGATATAAAATGATATGTGTGAGACTGTATATGGATGGGAATGTGTAGTGATCTATCTGTTATCTCTGCATATTTCAAAATGGAGATGATGTGACACTATTTAACCAGCTAAAATTTTAGATACATATTAAACTGTTTAAATCCATGAATGAGTTATGAAAAAAATACTCGTTTGAATTTAAGTAAAAATAAACAACCATTTTCTAGATAATAAGGGTAGGAATAGAGGAAATAAATTTTTGCAAGGGTAAGGAAGAAAAACAAAGGAAAATATTATTGGAAGAATATTCTCGGTAATTTAACGTATGTTTCAATTTTCTCCTAAATGTAAACATATGATAATTTTTGGAAGTTCGTTTTACTGTTAATCGATTAAACCTTAAATGGAGATGTATAAAATTAAGTGAAGTGTATTGGTAGGCAAATGAGTCTCTTATCGTTGGTTGAAAATAATATCCGTATTCTTAAAAAAAGAGGAATTTTTCGTGAAGACATGAATGAAAAATTGGGGTTGTAAAGCTCATAAAATAATTCCTACACAACGTGAGGGTGCATTCACTGTCTGCTATTTCATAATGTTAGTAGTTCAAAGGGAGTTATTTAGAAAACCCATATCCAATTAATACAATCCTCCCAAGGAAAACAAACTTTAGAGAATAAGCTGATCAATAAACTTTTTAATTACTCGTAGAGTCCGACTTACTCTAGAGACTAAATGAAACTTTTGTTTTGATTTTATATCTGTAATTACTATTTAATAAAGTCTAGATTTAAAAGATAGACTGCAGCTATCTAGATCACCGCGAGACGTAGATTGTTTCTTCGTAACTTTTCTCTTCCTGGTTTCCCTTGGGGTATTGATTGATTGCGACTCCATTTCTTGGATAAAACAGGAAACGTCAACCTGTGATTTAACACCCACAATGCAATGAAAGAATTTGTACTCAATACATACAATCGCATTCTCTCACTTAGATAACTATCACAAATATCAACTCAATTTACAGAGTCAAATTCTTTAACTTGGACAATTATCAAAAAATTTAATTCAACATATGCAATAATATTCTCTTATTTGTACAATTGTCATAAACTTTAACGCAATATACACAACAAAATTCTCTAACTTAGATAATTATCACAAATTCGAATCCAACATATGCAATAATATCCTCTCACTTATAGAATTATCCCAAATTTGAACTCAATATACACAATCGAATTATCTAACATAGACAATTATTACGAATTTGAACTCAACATATGCAGTAATATTCTCTCACTTATAAAATTATCACAAATTTGAACTCAATATACACAATTGAACTCTCTAACTTAGACAATAATCATGAATTTGAATTCATCATATGCAATATGTTAATATCCTCTCGCTTATACAATTATCCCAAATTCGAACTCAATATACACAATCGAATTCTTTAAATTAGACAATTATCACGAATTTGAATCCAACATATGCAATAATATCCTCTCACTTGTACAATTATCACAAATTTGAACTCAATATATGAAATCGTATCCTCTCATTTATAAATTTGCCAGGATATAAAATGAAGGAACGCAGGTTTTTTGAGATGAAAACTCGTTCCTGTTGATGGAAGATGTTAAAATGTGAATTTGTTAAGTCGATTAAATAATTCAGAGGACAACTTTATATAGTACCTTTTAGGGAGTACTCGTCTCAAAGGTGTTCTGATTTGGGACTCGAACCCACTAAATTGAACAAATCACGTCTGGCAGCTATATCAGCACCCGAACACACATCATATATACTCGTATATAGCACTTTCTTTGTATACAGTACAAACTTGTAGAATAATTACCATGTGGCTATCTCCTTTAACCAACCAGAAAGATGTTTATGACCTCTTAAGTGAAAACCAGACATTTTTTTGTAACTAGGTTCCAATGAAAATCGAACTCGCAACCTCCGGATCGAAAAACAGCCAAATCAACTAAGCTACTAAGATCGTTAAAATTTAAATATACTTACTAATTGTGATATCAAAAAAGGATTCTACATTCCATTGAATAAATTATGAAACATGAAAAAGTATTGGATCCTTCAGGTGGTAATGCAAATAAATGCATAATATTGGGGTGCATGGACGCGTTGTATCTGCAGAAGTTCGCCGGTTTGAATCCGGTGCTGTATTGCTCCCCTTGAATAATATATTAAAAAGAATCCGCTAGGTAATCGAGGGTACTTTAAAAGTATGACATACTCGTATATGTTTATCCATGAGCTAGTCTCCAAAGTGTTACTTTCAATAATGCTCGATTTCTTTTGGTAGGGAATGGTACAAAAATATATCAGATAAAGATTTTTATCATAATATTTGCTAAATATAATATATGCAGACATGAAAATATTCAATCTAATGATGCCAGCCTAACCCCCCCCCCCACCTTATTCTCAATTGGTTTTATTATTATGTAATATTTTTAATCCGTCAATTGTAATTAATGGGTTCGATTTCCTATATGGAATGCTTTAGAGGAGATTCCGTTCTCGAAACGGCTCAAGGTAATATGCACAATCAGTTTCTAGATCCATTTCTCTCTCCACTCTTTCACTGCCCTTGGTTTGTCACTGTGCAGTAGCTGATGATAAAGGACCTAAGTCAGTCGTAAGATTTGGTTCTTTCACTTGAACAGAACCATTTGCAAATTTTTATAACACCAATACACGAGGAGACAATGATACTGATTTCTAAGCTATAAACTCTCAAGCCACTAGTTAATGTTTATATTTGATACTGTCAATAATAATGGGTTTTAATTCTAATTTCGCCCTTAATAGCGCCCTTGAAAAGAGTCCACTCTCCAAACAGCGCTATATAAATTATCCTTTTATTATTATTACTTATTAACTCATGTAACAGAGATGTTACAGAGACTGGATTTATATGTTTTAGCATATTTAATAAATGTACGTCATAAAGATTTGACTTGTGATGAAAACAACGTAATATTGATTAACTTTCCATCTCAAAAAGGTTAGGTACCCCTGGACTACTGGAAGGGAGGCGATGGGATTAATGTGGTTTCATAAAGTAAATAGAGAAAATTGAAACGATCATATGACGGGCATTGATTGTGTTTCAAAGTAAATTTACTTTGAAACGGAACATTTTTCTTGTTTGTCCGTTCAATCATTCAAGCATCTTTCTACAATGTTTTTCAATTAAAACTGGTTGATTCGTCAAACACCGATTTTCAAAGACGGGATTTAAATTAAAGCTTTGAAAATCGGCAAAAACCTAGCTTAAGCAAGAAATGTAGAAGAAATATATTGAGGTATGCTTATTCCATATTCAAATAAGCCTAAAAAAGATTTACCGCCACATTACACGATGGAACTATATGTCTAAGAAATATCCCTTGAGACGCTGCGTGATACATTGAGCTTTTTAGGTTTAAGTTCAAACCACCTAGTTGAGGTGAACCGGGTAAACATATTAATATAGGGGTAGGTTGTTCGTAGTACCTGATTTGACCTCGTAGATTAACCGTTCTGCGAAGATTTTTTTTAAATTTATTTATTTAATTTACGACACAAAAGTGTGTTGTAATTTTTTTTATCAAACACTGTTTATTCCACTTTATGTATCAGTTTGAACATAATTCAGTCTTGTTTATGCTACCCTGATGAGCTGAAGACATTAAAAACGGTAAGATATTACTGTTATGTAAAGTGGAATAAACATTGTTTGACAAAACAATGTCTTTAAACCTCTACAATATTAATGCCTATAAATAATGTATTAAAATTTTATTACGGAAGATAGTCGAAATTTGTCGCTAGTTAACTCATTTATTCATCCACAGATGTCGCTGGTGGTTACGCGAAAATATAATAAGTCACCTTTCCCATAGGACAGGCTGTGTATATCGTGTTTCATCCCCGTTTTTTCTTTCCTCTCCACCATCCTTTCATTTCCCTTTGATTGATTATATATCACTTTTACATTAATACGTTTATATCCATAAATATCATAAATATGAATAATATTTTAAATATTTTTGCAGCCATGTAACTTGCTTTATTTACTTTTGTTTGTTTAGTTGGAAGAGATTGCCGTCTGGAAATAAACCCACCAGATTGTATTTACAGTGAAATGTTAAATAAATAAACAAATAAAAACACTTGCTTCAACGGTGTTCTAGCTCGACCACTATTGTTGACATATTGACAATATAAAATGTTGGCCATACAATGGTATTTAGTTATATTATCCAAGTATTTAAAACCAACACACAATGCTTCATTACATTATTCATAACACACATATTTACTTAGATAGAGCCATTATTAGGAAACAATTCACATAAAACAGAATTCTTTTAAAACACGCCGTCTAATGGGAAAGGTTGTCTATATTTTGATCGGGTCTTAAAGTGTTAAAAATATATTCTTCGTTTTCATTAAAACATTACAATGAATTGTCAAACGAAATACGATCTTGATACCCAAGTCCTCTCGTATTCCCAAACACGGCAAGAGAATGCCCATAAATAGCGTGAATTCCTCCCTCCTCAGCGACGAGGGTATTTTATGGTCCTGTAAAATCCAAGGGGACACGTTTCTGTTTACCTATATAAGGATTTCTTGATCAACCATTTTAACAGGGAAAAATAACATTTTTAACACATTTAAAAGAAGTCTCCAATCAACGACCAACCTTAATGATTTATATCCTTTTGTGATGTATTCCGTGCCCTAGTTGTTAAATATGTTTTCTTCCCTGGTTTGGTACTAATAAAATAAAATAAAAAATAAAGGTAATCAGTTTAGTTTAGTTTATCAAAAATCCTATTTTTTAACGTGTGTGCGGTGGTATTACAAACACGTACAACGATGAACTACGTGAAACAAAATTTTTGAACCAAACTTAATTTTAAAGACCAACCTTAATGAGATGTATTCTTCTGTGAAATATTCCGTGGTGTGGTTGTTAAGATTTTCTTCCCTGGTATGGTACCCGAAAAATAAAAAAAACAATATAAGTTCTCGTCTTACCTAGTTCATAAAAACGAAGTTAATTACGCCTTTGTGCGGGCATAACAATTAAGTACAACGACGAACTACGACACACAATTTTTTTTACAATTATAATTTACACAAACTTCAGTTGGTAACGCTCGTATCAAAGGTTGGCCACTACGAGTATTATCGTCATCGCTGCTGGGAGACATCGTAGTCGACGATCCCCATGCTATTCCAGTGTCAATTCAGCTCGAAAGCGAAGCTGTGCCGTGAAGTTTTTTTTAAGCTATTGAGCTGTTACACACCAGTAAATACACCAACTACACCGCTGTACTGGATCCGATTGCACCTCGAAGGGAGACTATCGGACACAACCGACAAGTTTTTTTTAAAGAATATATTATATATGACCGAACTCATACTCGTAGGTATCCTACACCCCAAATAATATCCATTTCATTCAGGGGGATAAGTACAGTGTGGAGTTCAAACCGGCGACCTTCCGTACGGAAGTCCAGTGCGTTACCGCGCAGTCATGCACTTCTAGCCATAATGACAATCCTTATTCACTGCAGCCCGGAGCAACTCAGCAGAACTACACCCAAACCATCCCTGCAAGTTCTTAAGCGAAGGGATGCACCACCTTCCTTCGCCTTTTTTGTCATTTATTTTCTCCTGAATTATCTGCTGTGTTGAAATGTATCTAGTGCCCCTTATTTTGTGACTGATGGGCGTAGTTGTGGACATTTTTACTGTTTATTACACCTTTTCGAATATATTTTAGCTAAAAATATTTTATTCTATAAAAAATATAGACATCAAAAGTCTACACAATTTAATCATTCACGTCACACAATAGTTTATAATACATAAAATTAATTCTAGTATATTTACGTCATTTTAAAATAGTCCTCATGTGGTGGACAGGATAAGATTTTTCTTAGTGATTTACGGCGTGGTTGATATTTAAAAAAAGATTGTAGTTAGTGAAGAGAAAGTATGAGTGTTTTATTATTCAACAAAAATATATAAAATTTGTGATTAACGCGTAAGACCTCTTCGTCGCTGACCTGTCAAGTGAATTAATTCTCTATATTCTCAAAGTAATAGGTTTATATGCATTATTATTTATTCGTGAATTTCGATTCACCTTTCAGTTTAAATAATTTTGAAATGTTAATATTTTATTTTATTCCAAGGAAAATATACGTAACGCAGTTTACAGAGCAAACTCTCCTCAAAGACGCTCTAATTCAGAGCGCCAACCCACTAATATTAAACAAATCAGGTCTATCGCCTATAGCAGCGCCCGAGCGAATTGTGTTTAACACTTTCTGTTTATATATATGATACAGTACAACCTTGTAGGATTATTGCAATATTGCAATCTTTTCCAATCAACCAGGAAGCTTTTAATGATGCCTTAAGAAAGAATGAGACTAAAAACCTTTTATTCGAATGGATTTCAACGGAAATCGAACATGCAACCTCCGGGCTGGAAGACAGGTATCCTGCCAACTAGGTCATGTAGGTTGTCAGAATCGTGGAAAGTAAATAAAAAAAAGTTATATTAATACTAGAATTGCAATGAATCAATGGTTGTCTGTAACTGTCTCAAGACATGTAGTACTTAGGGAATATCACTAGCTTTGAAGCTAAGCACTTTAAAAAGGTTAACATGTATTATTTTGCAGCTTTGGTAACCTTTTATGTTTCTTAAACGTAATGTTCGAATCCTCTAGATTTGATGGTTTCTGTTAAATGTGTCTATCTGTGAAAAGGTTAAAAGTTAAACCTTTCCTTTTTAACTAATGAAACGTTTCTGATTTCATTATTTTGAGCGCCGTAATAATAACGATGTTAAGATGTCGTCAATCGTGGTATAATAGTTACCATTCATGCTAAGAAAGCGGGCGCCCTAGGTACAATTACTGGCGGATTCAATTCCCTTCTGGTACTGTTTATTCTTACTTATATGCTTATTGGACATGTTTGGTAGAAGCCGTCTCGGTCTTAACAAGGCTCGCTCGGCTGGATTTGGAGGTCCAGAGTCACGCCGCGATTATATTTCTCGGTAAGGGTCAGCCCGCGAGTATAGAGGACGTCCGCTTTCACCCCTTGCCTGGAATGACCCCTCACGCGATTATTAATGCCTGCCTAGAGGCCCAGTTGTCAACTTTACAGCATCGTAGGTCGTCCTCCTTCGCGGGAAGAAAAACATTCATTTTTTTCCTTACATCAGGGCGTGCCTTGGCTCTCCGTAGGTGCACCCGAACTATTGGACTTCCCAATCTCTCTCCAGCCATGGGAATTTAATTGCAAACTCTTTAGCTTCAATCTTGTTCTTTCGCCCTGTTGTAATTTTTGCGGCCATCTGGATTAATCCGCAGAGCTCATTCTGTGGCACAGCGGTGATAATCGAGTCAGTAATTTGCGAAGGGAACTCCATTCAGCCTTATATCGATTTATCTTCAGGCTACTTCAATTTAGTGGCGTCAAATGATAGTTTTGATGCATTTAAAAATTTCTGTGAAAATAATGGCAACTTGCTAGGCTCCTTGAACTCGAGGCTTTAAGCCGCTTTATAATTATATTTACAGCGCTGCAAGTCATTTTACTTCTCCCGTGATATCCGACTTTAAGTCCGTCATCACTACTATTTTTTTCACACTCAGGCGTGTGGTCACTGGAGGAGTCCCTTTGGGTAGGTCCTTCTTCGTCACTATTTGACTTGATTGAACTGAACTGTAGTTTATAGCCAGCCATCGTCTTTTTTTCTTTGCAATTAGAAATTTGGGTTTGATTTGTCAAGACTGCGTTACTTGCTGAAGTGTAACCGTTTTTCTACAATACACGCACACGTATCTTATATCAACGGGATAACTTACAATCATGCTCATTCATGAGGACTAGCCTATGTATTGTTCTTTTCATCTCTTCTTTTCATCTCGCTTAATTTTTGTGGAAATGGTTTGCATAAAAGATATTTTTGGTGGAAACGGAATAAATTGTATATACTCGTAAGTAACAATTTAATATAGTGGAATGGTTGTATTTAATATAGTGGAATGGTTGTATTTAATATAGTGGAATGGTTGTATTTAATATAGTGGAATGGTTGTATTTAATATAGTGGAATGGTTGTATTTAATATAGTGGAATGGTTGTATTTAAAAGGCAGTCCTTGTATATTGGAAATGGAGGTAAAATATGATATTATTTAGATTTTTATAAATATTTTATAATTAATAAGTTAAAAAACTTTCATTACTTTTTAAATAAGTTTGTGTAAGTGATAAATAATAACTAATAAAACACGAATTTTAACGAGAACTGTTCTATTTATTTATATGAAAAACATATTACAGAACTTTAAAATGATGTACCTAATCAAATTTACTATCGCTCTATCAATCTTTCATTGTTACATTTGATGAAAAAAAAAACAATAAACAAAATAATTCTACATTGCTTGTAGCAAAGAAAAAATATTTTTTAACAAAATAATGATTTAATAGACATTACTAAAAAAACGAGTTAAAGCGAATTCTTGTAAATAGAGACCGCATCAATCGAGAGATTACAGTATTTATCATGTAAATAAAAAAAGTTATATTTTTGTTTTTTTTTTCAGGTGAGTCCAACAAAAGTCATTGTGTATATTTGCACAGATCTCGTTAGTGACTGGGTGAGTTTTTTGTGTTTTCTTTAAAAGCTAAATGTATGCTAGAAATATTATTAAGGGGGTTGTGAGTGCGTGCCTATTTGTTGAACTCAAACAAATAAATACATCGTTTAACTCAAGAACCACTGAACTAATTTCATTGTATTGTATTATATACCACTTTCGTTTTATACAGTTCAGCCTGGTGGATTTATTGCCATATGTCAATCGCTTCGAACCAACTAGAACAATACTAAAGTAGCCTTGAGTGAGAACCAGTGTGAATGTTTTTTTTTAAATTGTCAGCAACGGAAATTGAACCTGCATTTCTGATTGAAAGACTAGTGTCTTACCAAATAGGCCACGGAAGTATTCATGTTTTGTATATGTGCTTTTTTTCTCTCATTATTGTATTACGCTTTAGTTGTATACTGCCGTCATAAGCAGAAACGCAGCTAACGGGAAAATATACAATATTCCATATCAAATTCTTTACCATAATCTATAAAAAAAATACAGAAAACCATTTATTTCAACACAAAAATCGACAAAATGTCTTTTTTAATTTTACAAAATACTAGGTTTTTCTAAGCATAAAACAATAAAATGTGATTCATAAGCAAAAAGACAGCAAGTGCCTATGCGTTTGCTGCGATTTTCTTATGAATCACATTTGAATGCATTTTTATTTATGAATCACAACATTTTTAAGCAGCAATGAAAAACGTAAAAGTGCAGTTTTCTCAAAACTTAACTTTTGTCATTAGCTGCGTTTTTTGTTTATGAGGGCAGTGTAGAGTACAATCGACTGTAGTTGGTATAATCTACCATGTCACAGTCTCTTCTAATCAATAAAAAAAAATGTTCAAACAAGTTTTGAGCTCAACCCGACTGGAAGTCTACAACCAAGGTGAAAAATGCCTTTCTTACTACTCAGATGTAGTGGATTCAAATTCAATTCATACTTTGATTTTCTAGAAAGGATAACAGTTAGATTTTCTCTTAAGGATTATTGAACGTATATCTGATTGGTTAACAGTGGTTGCCAGGTAGTAATTTACCTACGAGATAATACTGAATATGAACGAAAATGCAACACATAATGATCAATTTTAAATAATCTAGTTGCCAACGCAACCCCTGGACTGGAATACATAATGTACGTCTTGCCAACTAGGTCAAAGGGGTTGAGTAGGTGAAATAAGAAATATTACAATAATATAAGAATATCTCTTACCGCATCTTAACCCTTTTTTGATGAGCCGTCAAGTGAAGAGGAAAATAACACTTTCTCACGTTATGTTTCTTCTCAGCTTAATAACGCAGCCAACTCTCTTTGTGGAACTAATAAAACGACAAGACCAATCACGGCAGACAGTTGAGATACGAGAGTATGACGGCTGACACGTATGAGAAGGCGCAAGAAACTATGGTATTGTGTGTCTTTATACTGCTTCATTGTATTTTGTGTGTCAGGTATTACTTTGAACAGGGCCGGAATATAAGAGAACAAAATTGTATTGTATTATTCTGTCGTCGTACGTAAAAACCTTTTAGATATCTCAGCAACCCTTTTTTTCTAAACTTGCGTCAGCTAAACAAGTGTTTTTTTTTTTAATAAATCGAGTATATGTATTTATTGGGTTGATGCAAAAGATATTGTCGTTTCTTTAATTATATAATTATTTAAAATAAAAAATAAACAATATGATTTAATTAATGTTTTGTGGACGATCTAGTATTATGGATACAGAAGTACTTAAAGAGCCAAGAGATGCTGTAGAAATATGTGTATTTAGGAGAATACATGGTGTGATAATGTATGACGGAATACATAATAAAGTAATGAGAGATGAATGTTATTTTAATGCTGATTTATTGAGTAAGATAAAAAAATAGCACTCTGAGATGGTGTATGCATGTGGAACAAAAACAGACTAACAAAACAAATATATAATGCAGAAGTGAATGGAAGGCGTGGTAAAGAAAAATCAAGGAAAATGTGATTGGATCATATTAATAATATTAGGGTCTCCGGACGAAAATATCGTTTTTTAAATGAAAGGGGTAGATTGATTTTTAATTTATTTTTCTTTTTACATCGATACAACATATTCTCCTTCGGTAGACACAGCATTACTTCATTTATCTAACAAATTTTTAATACCGTCAGAATAAAATTTAGTAGATTTGAATGCAAAATATTCCTCTATGCCTTTTTTCACTATGCCTTTTTTGCGTAAAAAAAATTCAGCTAAATAGTGCAGCATAGATCTAAATAAATGATAATCTGAAGGAACCAAATCAGGGCTATATGGTGGGTGAAGAATAGTTTTCCATCCAAGCTCCTTTATTTAATTTTCAGTCAATTAAATTGAATATCGACTGAAAAAAAAACCAGGTCTCTTTAGCATTCAAATTTTTGAGTTGGGCACAGTATACTTCACTCGTAATTGTTTTACTACAAGGAAAGACTTTGTGATAAATTATGCCTTTTGAATCCCACCATACACTCAAAAGCACTTTTTTTACAGTTAGACCCTGTCGAGAGGTCAGTTTTGCTACCTGCTGCTTTGAAAGGTATTGGTGTTTACGTCGTTGGTTCGAATATAGCACCCACTTTTCGTCTTTGGTCACTAAAAGGTGTAAAAATGGAATGTTTGTCTCTTTTTCGATTAATCTTCATATATGCGCTTGCGTACCGTTTTGGTCTCATCCGTTAGGTCGTGCGGTATCCATACGCTCTGCTTCACAATTTTGCCGATTTTTTTTAGATGTTCTTGCACACTAGATTTTGATTATCCAAGGTTGTCAGCTAATTGTCGTATAGTCAGTGTTGGTTTTGATTCGATTTCAGTACGCAATATGTCACCATCCACTTTCACTACTTTTATACTTTGAGGATCGTTTTTTAGATTAAAATCACTACTTTTAAATTGTTCATACCACCTTTGGCATTGCTAAACAGTTTAACATTCTCCAAATGTGTCGGAAATGTTTTTAGTTACAGTTGTTGCATTATTTTTTCGACAGTATTCGTACATGTAATTTCGTATAAATTATTTTTCAGGTATATAACTCTCCATCTGAACCCATGTTCGAAAAAATATTTTTTTTCACTAAAATAACGTTCTCCAGATGTCAATTGATGAATATAATACAAAACACGTCTTGTAGGACCAAAGACTGGAACACAACTGATGGTCAAAAATGACCATGCAAAATACGTAATTTTCGTCTGGACAGCTTAATACTTTGGAAAAAAGTTAGAGAAATCATAGGAGTTATTAGATGAATGCAGAAGAGGGGGAAGGGATCTGTGGTGACATGTAAAATTAAAACTCTTGCTCGTCTCTGCCTATACCGATAGGAAAACGACATGATGGTATTCATGCATGTAATACAACTGTCGCTGAAAGCCCAGCTTTGCAGAAGTAAGTCGTCGGAAATGAAACAAGGATTAGCTGAGCTTTAGCACTCAGCAAAGGATGTTTATCCTTTATTGATATTCAAAACTCAATCAGTTCCCTTATGGTGTTGTTTCATATCATTACGAATGTAAATGAGCGTATTGAATTTAAATTGTCTAGAATTATTTAAAAAAATCTAATATATCGCGGTACTTTTGGGTATTAATGACGGTGAGGCGTACACTTTTGAAACATCTAATTAATACAATTTGCAATTAAAAACGGCTATTACTTGTATATCATCCCGCAATCGTTTTGTTGTATAAATACCCTTGGGTATTAATAGCGCTAAGGCATACACTTTGAAAACATCTAATAAACACGATTTGTAATTCAATACCTTTAAGACGGCAATAACTTGCGTATCAACCCACAATCGTTTTGTTGTATAAAAACCCTTGGGTATTAAAAGCGCTAAGGCGTACACTTTGAAAACCTTTAATTTACACAATTTGCAATAAAATACCTTTAAAATGGCAATAACTTGTGTATCAATCCGCAATAATTTTGTTGTATAAAAACCCCTTGGGTATTAATAGCGATGAGGTGTACACTTCTGAAATCTCTAATTTACACATTTTTTACAAAAACCTTTATAATGGTAATAAATTGTGTTTTAACTCACAGTCGTTTTGTTGTATAAAAAAAATATTGAACAAAATATTTCAAGATTTTAGTTATGAATCTGTTATATTCTTTACAATACGTAAAATTTTATTTGCTGTCACCTATGAAAATAAAAGCTAATACAATATATGAAAAGAAGAGCTAATGCGATATATGAAAAGAAAAGCTAATGCAATCTATGAAAAGAAAAGCTAATGCGATATATGAAAAGAAAAGCTAATGCGGTATATGGGTGAACAATGTGAGGTAAGAGCAAATGGAAGAATTCAGCACTTAAAGTTGGGATAGATTTCCTTAGATTTTTGTGATGAATTTTCAATAAAATAAATAAAACATTATTTTTTTCTTTTCTATTTACCACTGTTTTACTTAAGTTTACTACCGGTTTCAAAGACCTCGTCAGGTGAAGATGAACTAAATAATATATAAAATATATTTTTTGTAATTGTAATAGGTCCAGGAGTGGGGGAGGGGAGTAGTGGCTAATAAAAGTCGGGGAGTAGGTCGGCGTCAAAAGGATGGCTATTGAACGGGAAACATATTTAGCACGGGACTATAATTGAAATTAATTTTGTTGTTTTAAAACAATTAAGTTAATTTAAATAACGGCCCTCTGCTTAATACGTTTCCCCTTCAAAAGCCATCCTTTTGACGCTTACCTCACTGTTGGTGATTTGTGCTCAGAGTATTGGCCCTATTTAAGGATCCCTTACTCCTTCATCGAATGTTGTGAAACGGACGTGGGATATTTTGGGTGGTGGAGAAAACAATGGAATTAGAGAGGAAAGGATAAACGCTTACCTACTCCCCTTCCCTTATTAGCCATTCTCGGAACCCTAACAAGAGGTTCGCTCCGTCCTTGGCATGCTTTAAGAAGCGACTGAAAAAACTCTTAATTTCTATTCAGTAATACTGTCTGTCCAATGCGAAGGTGACTGGCGGGAAATTAAATACAAGAGATTATTTATTTTTAGTTTACATTACCTTTTATTAAAAATATACTCTTTGTGAGTCAATATAATACTGGAAGCGGTTGTAAAATTTTCTGAAGTACTCCTGAAACTCATTCTTTGGCATTGTCCCCAAAATCGCATTTGAAGCCTTCTGGATGTCTAAAATCGTATCAAAACGCTTTCTTTTCATCGCCAATTTCAGTTTCGGTAATAGCCACAAGTCGTATAGAACTAAACCAGGTAAATATGGGGGGTACTCGGTACATTTTTAGCCGAGAAATCGCATACAATATTGTTTTGTGCGCCGGTGCATTGTTGTGCAACAAAGACCATGCCCCTTGTTCCCGGTATTCGGGTCAAACTCGAAGAATCCTGACCCATAAACGATTCAAAACACCCAACTACATAACGGTGTTTACCATTTGACCTTCTGGCGCGAATTCCTTATGGATAGTTCCTTTGGAATCAAAGAAAACGGTGAGCAGAGTTTTGATTCGTCTCTTCTGCATGCGCTCTTTTTTCGGTTTCGGAAATTGTGAATCCTTCCATTCCGAGCTCTGGCTTTTTGCAAGTGGCTTGTTTAGAATTTAATATTGACATGTAAGATAGATTATCGTATAGAATTTAACATTGACATGTAGGATGGATTATCCAATAGGGGAAAAAACAACAACGTATAGAATTTAACATTGACATGTAGGATGGATTATCCAATAGGGGAAAAAACAACAACGTATAGAATTTAACATTGACATGTAGGATGGATTATCCAATAGGGGAAAAAACAACAACGTATAGAATTTAACATTGACATGTAAGATGGATTATCCAATAGGGGAAAAAACGGTACAAGTTGCACAAGTACATGGCCACGCGGTAATGCACTGAACTTTTTGTTTATTTATTTTCATAAATCTGACATACACAGGTTAAACCCAATTATATACAAAGCTTAAGATAAATTATATAGAGGGACAAGAAAAAAAATTACACACAAAGCTTTAATACACATTATATATAGCAACAACAACATAAAAGTTTGTAAACAAGAAATATTATTATAGTTTAGCCGAAACACCTAACTTCCATTCGATTTTGAAAGCTCTGAAGGCTTTCTTTAAAACATTTTCGGAAATGTTGAATATTTCAATATCCGCGACGTAATTTAAAAAGGACAGCCTGCCACACAGTTAGAGAGCACATTACAGGTATGTTCTAATTATTGGCGTTTTAAATAGGTCTATATTACTGTACCTCGAATAATAAGGAACATAATACTCTATCTTTCCAACATAGTAGGATAAGATGTTGCTCCCGTCAGCAGCTTTAAGATATAAGAAGAGTCCTTCACACCCCTCCTCACGCTTAGACGATAGTATCCCAATATACCAAGAATAAATCTTGTAGGATAGAGCAATGGGTAGCTACACTCCCATATGTAGAGAAATGAAAAAAATATTTTGGAATTTCTCCGCCAATTGAGAGTAACGAATCCTCCGCGAGTTCCACACTAATGCTTCACATTCTAATTTGCTATGAACCAGCGCATTGTAGAGGCCCCTGAGACCTTCCTCTCCCCTCACAATTGATAAACTTATGTGCGGAAGGTCGCCAGTTCGAACCTCGGGTTGCCTATTCCTCTTGAATGACACAGGCATTTTTTTCGCCTAGTATTCTGGGGTATAAGGATACCTATGACTTCGGTCATATCTATTCTTAAAAAAAGGATGAACTAGACCACGAAAGTAAAAATAACTCGATACTTGTCATATTAAGCGCGCACTAGTGTTACAAACCGACAAACTCTTTCACCAAAGTGGTACTTTTTTGTAACATACCATCGGAAATTCAACCTCAAACCCCCGGATGAAAGATCAGTGTCTTTCCAACTAGACCACGGTGGTCGTAAGTTTTCAATAATATAAAAACATGTGAATTTTCTCCAACGACAAACTCGGTGCAATTAATTTTGGCACGTTTAAGTGGCCAGTGTACGTCTGACAGCAGGTGAATTAATCAAAGAAATGTCACTTTGATTGGCAGGACATTATTTGCCAAACAGTAAAGGGGACAGGTTTAATTGGAGGAAAGGATTTTCCTCAAGGTAATAAATATCCACTACTCTTGGAAAATGAATATATTTTCTTTGATATTGTTATAAATAACTTGCGATCTCTTGGAAAATCAAGTTCATTAGCATTTCTCAGCTTCAAAGGATACTCATTAGGTTGGAACATCAAAGTTGCAAGGAATACGAAATGGACGATCTGACAATTCGATAATCTTTGTCAAGAAAAGAAAATTAATTCTGCAATTAATGATTTTTAGTGATGGGACTTATCATAAAACAATAATCATACTTTCATCGTTTTCTTTTTTAAAGTGACGTCCTTCGTGGCCTAGTTAGTGAAACGCTGGACCCGGGGTTTTCGGATTTGTTCCCGATAGTACTAAAAGGGTTGCAGTCGAGTTTTCACTAAGCGCCTCTTCAACATTTTTCTGATTGGCTGGAAGAGTTTGTTACATTACAATAAACTCACCAGGATGGACTATATATGTGTACAATAAAATACAAATATTACGTTAACACGGAAATATTTCTGAAGTGTATTATTCTATTTTATTACGATACGATAGGCAATCCTTCGTGATTTAGTATAATTGTCAACCATCCTGCGGATGGAAGACGCCTGTGTATAAATTGATTTATTACATGCTAGCTGTTGTACTTCAGCATGCACACAGTCTTAATAGATCACATCAAAAGTTCCAATAGCAAGGAGATCAAAGCTAAATTGTTCCAACTTTTCGTTAGGAAGAGTTTTTTTATAAACAAAGTGCTACTTGAGAGTGCTATAAAAATGTATGACAAGCTGCATCATATAAGCTATAAAAAAATATAAATTTAGGTGTAAAACGGTTGAGTGAACCCAGCAGACCCGCTTGCTTAGCGTAATGTTAACCGTTTAGCCATGGCATTTTATTTCTTAACCACGGGTTTATTTCCATGTGACAATATAACATATTTCAACAAGCCGGATAGTTGTTAGACTAGTGATAACTAAACTGGAACCATTTTTTACCTTATTAGTGCCAATGGTTATAGAATCTGCAACCTGTGGGTGCCATTGAAATGAAAGAAAGAAGCACCGTATGGTAAATCAAAATCTATATTATTTTTATAGACAGTAAAAACTTAGAGATTAATTTATTGAGTAAACATCAACCACATTATTTTACGACGTACAAAAATTTAAAAGTAACGATGTAAAAAGGTGAACTTAATGTTGAAAGGTGACACATAACCTCAATAAGATGTGTTAATATGCAAATCAGAACCAACTCACAAAACACATTTTTTCGTTTGTTATAAATATCTGACAAAGAAAATTTCATTCTTAATCTGTTTTATTAAAAAATGTTAAGCAAACCAAATGTTATGGTTCTTTTTTATGGTAGTTCCCCTTAATTCTTAGGATCGTGGTAATCATGGTCATCATCCATCCTTTTCCAGCACAAATTATGTCATGCCCGATGTAGCCCCTCTTGAAATTAGCACCAAGGTGATTTATTCACCTTTTTACTTCATTGATTGAATGTTCGGCTTGTGCTTTTTTGACATTGACACTTCCCACTAGAATTAAATGCCCAAGAATATCATTATCCCAAGTATCGTAGGATTCTTCTTACATACATCACAGAGAGAAGCATCTCAACCCCAAGCTCTTCAATAAACGAACAACTATCCCCTCAAGAGATGCTGCCAACACCACATCTCTAAGACATAAATTCTTTGTCTATATGCCTTGAGTGTTCAGGTTTCCACATAATGTAGAAACGATGGAGAAAACGAGAGTTTGGATTAATCCGGTCTTGGTTTTTTGCCAGACACGTTATAATAATATATTCCCATATCTTGATGATCTTACTCATGCAAAGCTCGGTCACTTGTCTTTTCCCCTTTATTGATATTTGAGTGTTGTGATGTATAATTTGTGGGTAATGACTCTCAATGTTCTTGAAAACCCCCATCTCAAATATGTTCTACTTTTTGACCCCATTTGGTTTAATAAATGTTTCTCGTTGAAATGTTAGATTTCAATGATTTTTTAAAGTTTATTAGAAGTATCATTAACACATAGTTCAAAGATGTAGTCAGAAGTCATTCAAGAGCTACAATTTGTAGACAGTCTCCTCGCACCTCAGCCAGTAGAGTTCATTGAGAAGTGCTTTCAGAATATATCGAAACAGCTAGTTTTAAAGTTGGATCAGTTTTGCATTTATATAGTAAGTCGTCTCGCTAGCGCCACGCCGCCTGCCGGGCTAATCTTACGCCGCCGCCACCAGCACCATCTGTCCGCATCATAACGATTCTTTATTGCCGCGTATTACTTCTGAGGGCGGGAGACCAGATTCCTCTTCATACCCTTTACCATTTCCTCTTAAAAATGAATTTATTAAAGGAATATTCAAAAACAGAGGAGATATTAGGAAAACTAGAGTATACAGCGTGTCATTTTTTGGAACATTGAAATAATGATTTATAGTCAAAAAGTGTGCAACATTAAATAGTTTTTTTCTTCGGATTGTGCATTGATTGATGACGTTGTACCTTTCAAATGGATTCGCCCTGTGGGTGCCCTCATCAATTTTGATCACTGAATAGTGCTTCAAAAATAAATAAATATCAACATGAACGTTTATTTATGCTGTTACTATTCAATTTATAGAAACCAATTTAAGGGAAAATTAAATGAAACCCTTTTAATACTCGTTGTTTGTTCAACAAACAATGACTTTGTCAAACGGTTTGATGGGGAATGTAATTTAATAAAAAAGGTAAAAAAATATATTAAAAATGTACCATTTAATTTTCTGCAGTCATATGAACGTACCATACATATAGTATGCGTTTAATAAAAAATAACATTTATATTTTTTTGTATTCATGGTTATGCATAGTATATCTGACGGAATTAGTTCTGTAAAGCAATTTGTTGCAATCAATCAACATATCTTGGATACATACAAAGGTTTATATCCATGACAGAATTTACAAACAAAAATATTCAGTCGAGTAAAAAATGAATAAATCATAAACAAGAAAGGTAAGACGAGAGGAAAATAAGTTCGTCCAAGAATAATGAAGGGAAAAAAGGTTTATTAGAACGAAAGGGTTTTCTGAATAATTAAATATATTTTCAGTTGTTTCTAGAACGTGATTATTTGAAATCTTAGTCAATCCTGGATGAAGTCATTAAAATGTGTAGTTTGTAGGTAAATTTAAAAAACTTTACGTATGAAGTGATTATATGGTATGTGTTATATGCTGTAGTCTAAGAATTATTAATTAAAAGTTGATTCTTCCAAATAGTTAAAATAATATTATTATAAGTTTAAACAAAGGGTGGCGTATACTCAGACATATATAGTAGTAGATCTGATATTGCAGTACCAGTACCTTGTTCGCTGTGCTGGCAATGTGAAGATGCGCGTACGCGCATTGTTCTATAAGCGCGCGCACATATTATGCAAACATCACAATAGTGGTCCTCAAATATTTTAAATCGTGAAAAAATGTGGTTATCTTGTTTTTTTTTGTATAAATACGATTATATTTATAGAATGTGTCAAAAGTAGGGTTTTATGTTTAAAGTGCTAAATCAACGTCACTTATACGGCCAAAATAACGCAATTTTGAAAGTATTAGACCAAATGTCTCAAACCCTAGTTAGATCAATGTTTTTGGCATATTTCTGTCATTTCATAATTTATTTCGAATAAAATCAAAGCATTAGATATTGTTATATTGAATCTATCTCGATAAAAATCTTTTTTTTTTTTTTGAAAAACAATGAAAGTCAAAACGACTAACTGGTCAAAAAATCTAGTAGAAAAATATTTTTAAGCAATTTTTGTTTTCGGCAAAAAATATAATAGAATTTTTTTACCTCTCTTTCCTGCCTCTCCGATTCTAACTTAGAGAAAATCTTTAGTAAAAGGCTCTAGAGGAAATCCACCCCATGATCGCTCCTCAGCTGGAGCAGGGTTTAAATCTTGGAGAACAATGGTCCCAGACACACCCCCTGAGGCACCTCTTTTGGCCCGGAGGGGTTGAGGAGGCTGCATGGTCCATTAACTCTGCGATTGGCAGCTGGAAGAATTGATTAAAATATCCCGGAGGAATTCTTTTAAAACTAAGATGATAAATTATTGTAATGTCATAATCCGAGTGATTTTTATATCTTTAATTTTAAATAGTTAAAGGTGATCACTTCACTTGTACGTTTTTTAAGTGATTCATCTTATTCTTTTGAATGTAAGGTTGTTTTTGGTACTAAATTCACGAATTGGGTTTTTGAAGCGTGACTTCTCGCACACGGAATAACCTTGTTGAACAAATTTTCTGATATTGATGTCTTCCATATTTCGGTAAATAAACTGAGGATTGAGCTCATCAATAAACTTTGTAAACATAACTGAGTCATTTTAATGTGATCACGATTACTATTGTTAATGTTTTTAGACTGATCTATTGTTTTATACCATATATTATGCATTTGTGCCATGTAGTTAGGTTAAACCTGTATCTAATAAAAAATAAAAAAATATTTTTTTTAGCAAATATTAGGTCCTTACATATGAAATTGGCGTTTTGCCGTACTGGCAACTTTGATCTCAAATATCTTCTCTTTGGTTAGGAATTCCAAATTAAAATTTATACAGCTATTTACTCAAGTATTTGTGTTTTGAAAATTATAATTCATTTGTTTTTTCCTCAATTGTTTTTTTTCTTTGCGTCACTCAGTTTACAAAATGGAAAACTTGAAATATCGCGTTATTTACGAGTACGAGTTCCACCGTGGCACCAGTGCTGCAGAAACGGCTCGAAGGATTAATGATGTGTATGGCGACGGTGCCGCAAAAGAAAACACAGTGCGTTTTTGGTTCCAACGTTTTCGTTCTGGAAATTTCGACCTGCAGAAAAAGCCCCGTGGACGGCCGGAGACCAAAGTTGATAATGAAGAATTGAAGGCTATTGTGGGAGCGGATCCATCGCAAACCACGTCCGAGTTAGCTGCAGGCTGCGGTGTTAGTGATAAAACTGTTTTAATCCACTTGAAGCAAATTGGGAAGGTGAAAAAGCTTGAAAGGTGGGTACCTCACGAATTGAGTGAAGCAAATCAACAAACGCGCGTTGACTGCTGCGTTGCATTACTCAACCGGCACAATAATGAAGGGATTTTGAATCGAATCATTACCTGTGATGAAAAGTGGATCCTGTATGATAATCGGAAGCGCTCATCGCAATGGCTGAACCCTGCCGAACCAGCCAAACCATGCCCCAAGCGAAAATTGACTCCAAAAAAGTTACTTGTGAGCGTTTGGTGGACTAGTGCTGGTGTCGTTCACTACAGCTTTCTTAAATCTGGCCAGACGATTACGGCAGATGTCTATTGTCAGCAACTGCAAACCATGATGGAAAAGCTAGCTGCTAAACACCCGAGGCTGGTTAATCGCTCTAGGCCACTGCTGCTTCATGATAACGCTAGACCACACACTGCACAACAGACGGCTACCAAATTAGAAGAGCTTCAATTGGAATGTCTAAGACATCCACCGTACTCTCCGGACCTTGCCCCAACAGATTACTATTTTTTTCGAAATTTGGATAACTTCTTGCAAGGGAAAAAATTCAACTCCGATGGGGCAGTCCAAACCGACTTCAAAGATTTTATTGATTCCCGTCCGAATGGTTTTTTTAGTAAAGGGATCGATGAACTACCTATGAGATGGCAAAAGTGCATAGATAGCAATGGTACATACTTTGATTAAATAAATATATTATATTAAAAAAAAATCTACTTTATGTTCCTCCCAAACAAAACGCCAATTTCATATGTAAGGACCTAATATCTGATTTGGATTCTAATAAAATCTTGATAGTTATTTTTGATATTCTGCCAATCTACGATTCCCTTTTGATATGTCACTTTTCTTCTACTCGGGGATTTTTGGCTTAACGAAAAAGAACAAGGTACCAATCTGGTTGACAGTTCGTCAAAAATGTAATAACCTATCAACGTCCGCTAACGCGTACGGTGACGGAAAACGAGTTATTTGTTTACTCCAGTGGTTCCAAACCTTAAACCGCTTGTTGTCTTAATCTTGTCCCCAACTAACGTAACGTGTAAATATATCGATTAGTAATCTCAGGTTGAATGAAGTAATTTGATCGTTTGTTCTGTAATCGTGACTATTCCGTCTTAATTATTTTATGCAATTGGTGGCGCAAGGCAGTAGAAATGAAAGAAAAAAATTAGAACTTTATGATCAATTTCGTCTTCATCGAATAAATTGATTGTTCCAAATCGGTCCAATATGGTATTATAAAAAAAGCTTTTGGCGGGGCTGGTCCTGTGGCGTGAAATGGTCTGCCTTTAAGTATTCGAGATATGTGTGGCTAATGCAGCTTTAGGGAACACTTGAAAATAACCCTTTCTGGGAAGTCTTATTAAAATTTATGATTATATATCAGCACTTATCCTATACACTACACCTGAAATCTTCAAAGGTTTTTATATAGTTCGTCTTCCTTTAGTCAGTTTTCTGCGGTTTTCTTGCCAAACTTGTTTTTATATGCATATGCGGAGAAGCATCTTGTTTAATGGCCACATTCACCGCCTTTCTATCCTTACATTCAACTTACATATATTTATTTTATTATATTTTTAATCTTTCAGTAATAGTGTATTTTACACTCGAATAAGAGCGCTTTTAAGGAAAGCCTGCTATTTTATTATATTTTTAATCTGACTGTAATAGTGTATTTTACACTCGAATAAGAGCGCTTTTATGGAAAGCTTGCTATTTTATTATGTTTTTAATATGTCAGTAATAATGTATTTTACACTCGAATAAGAGCGCTTTTAAGAAAATCCTGCTATTTTATTATGTTTTTAATCTGTCGGTAATAATGTATTTTACACTCGAATAAGAGCGTTTTTAAGGAACGCCTGCTATTTTATTATGTTTTTAATCTGTCAGTAATAGTGTATTTTACTCGTACATTAGAATAAGAGCGCTTTTAAGGAAAGCCTGCTATTTTATTATGTTTTTAATCTATCAGTAATAATGTATTTTACACTCGAATAAGAGCGCTTTTAAGGAAAGCCTACTCTCTAAACGGCACTACATAAATTGTCCTTTTATTATTATCATTTTCAAAATAATCTGTAAATATTTTGTTGAGTATTATATGAATAAATAATAAATCAATTGATCTGAAGTTATCTGATCTTTAAAGTTCTTTGATCGTAGTCTTATCTCACTGGTGAGACAAGATTGTAGAAACTTTCCAAAGTATCTGAAGTCTAATGTGATTCATATGTTCTTTACTTTTAAATTATGACTGATTTAATTATCATATATTTCTGTCTATCTTTAACCTTAGACAGAAGCTAAACAGCAGGTAATTTCTTCATCACTTCTTTTAAAATAATTTTCAACCCTTAACAAACAAATAACAGTCATGATTTGCTTGACTTGATGAAAAAGCTCGAGAAATTTTAAACAGAACATTACCAAGAAGAATACTCCCCTATTGTTGTTGACTGACGAACGTAATTAAAGCATTAAGGGTTACATTCTGAAGAGCCAAGATTTTATCAAGCCTCTCGGTATAATTACAGAGACGCCCATTCTTTCTACTTTGCCCTTGCTTAGTGGCCGTTACATGCTAAAAACACCCAACCCTTAATATATTTGTTATGAGATATCTAAGAAAACTTAAAATACTTTGAATTTCGATAAATTGTTGAGGGATAATTATTTTCAACACTGGTTCATAAAAATTAAAACTCGTCAAAAACATCGACGACAGCGTTCCAGTTTAACAAATCTCAAACAGAATTTCATGTTTCTGTTCTTCTGTTCTATGATAATATTCAAGATATCTGAATTAGCAATTCATATTGAAGAGCGTGTCTAGGAGATTTTCGATCAAAATAATTGCAATAACAGCCGCATACGTACTCGGCGAGTATTGTTACTAAGCGAACTTTTTAACCTTTAATGATATTATTATTTTGGGAACCATCAGAAATCGAACCCGAAACCCCTGCGTGGAAGACAAACGTCTTGCCAATTATGACATGTACATCAACAAGTTGACTGAATGTTTGATGGAGAAAGGGTAACAATCAAGGTTCCATATACCAAGGGTAAGGGTTGCTATCCTATATACCAAGGGTAAGGATATCTAGGAGTGACTTTGGACAGAACACTGAAATAAAGTCCTCATTTATTCGCCTTTTAATCAAAGATTAAAAGCCGACTCAACATTCTTCATAAGTTAGTAAGAGATCGATAGATTTTGTGTACTCTGCAATACTTCTTCTTCAACAAACGGCATCGCAATGAGTATTGCGATGCCGTTTGTTGAAGAAGCTTCCACATAATTTTTATTTATATCCAGCTCAATGAGACAATACGAAGAGTTAGTGTCACTCTGAAATCAACTCCTTTGGCATGACTTTCAGTCCTTGTAAACATGTATCCTTCTAATCTATGACTCGAAGATGCCTTTATAAGGGAGTATCAAAAGGCTAGTCTAAATGACACGCTATCAATGCACGTGGGTGTTTCTTACCTTCCTCCAACTCACAACACTGAAGTCTTTTAAATACATCTTAAATTGTTATACATTTGAAGTAAGCTTGTCACTTAGTTGCACTTGCTAAATATAAGCTGTGTAGTTTCATCACCTTTCACAGAATTGCATAGAAAATGTTTTAAAAAAACCAAACTTTATCACGTGGGTGGGTTAGAATAATAGTGGTGTATATCCAGGTAAAGGAGTTTTGAGAAAAATATGATTATGTAAAATTTACTTAGATTAAATAAATACCATTGATACGTATCATTTTAGAAGCAGTTTTATTTTTAAAATATAATAATTTTACAACATTGAAACGTAATAATTAAGAGAAAATAAAAGTTTTTATTACAAAAATATTTTAAATCTTGTGAGAAAAATGTGAAAATTTGTCCGTTATCAAAAACATGACGAAGCATTGTAGTGTGATTTTGTCTGAAACTAATGCAAAAATGTTATTGGAATATTATCAATCTTATATTATTTCATCATCAGAATCTCTATCCTGGATTTTTAACATAAATTAACGTGTTGCCAGTTCAGCAGGTTGATTTTTTATAAAAAAATGCATAATTAGGTTGGATGAATGATTGTAAATCCAATATATCCCTTTTTTAGATGAAGAAATGGGTCTTCTGAAATTGTATAATAAATTTTGGTGAACATATAACTATTGGTATAACTTTTGGATATGTTTACCTTTGCGGGGAACTACCTTATCTACGACCCCCAATCCCCATCATTTTCATATATTTACATTCGACTTACGAGTATTTATATTTAATATTTTGTGACACTTTTAACCTGTGAATAATTGTAGGGTCGAATCGTGAAGTTGAGTACTCTTGAAGAAAGTATGTTCTCTGAATGGCACTATTTATATGATTATTTAAATTTTTTTTTAATTAAAGGCAGTGTTTTTTCCAAGGTATTTATTTAATCGAAGCAATCTCAATGTTTCTTTGAATATTCTTTCAACAGCCTGTTCTTCCCTTAAAACACATTTTATCTCGCTTCACTAATGTAGCGTGACCTTACCAATTCTAATCCCTTTTTCCTTTGTCATTTTCCTTTTCCTGACCTTTGATGGCATTTAATGGTTTTCCTTTTTCTCTATAAATGAATCTTTTGAAACTCTGAAAGTAGAATATGTCATTACGTTTCTAACATTTAACGAGTAAGTTGGTACATATTGCCATATAGCCGTAAGCTAAGGTACTATTGAAATGTCAGATAAATAAAGATAAATTATGACGTAAACAATCCATTGTGATCGAGCGTAATATCAGGTATCTTGCGGGGGGTATTATCGATGTATTGTGTGTAAGCTGTAGCAATTCAGCGAGCATATATGATTGATAGATCAAACCTAATGTTCCGATGACAAGAAGATCAAAATTCCAAAACGATTGGAAGATTATTTTTAAGTTGCTTGAAAACACTATAAGCTTATATAATTTATGTAGCATATAGGAGACCGAAAAACATTAAGTCAAATGGAAAATAAATATTTTTATTTATTATTTTTGGTCCACATATAGTGCATGTAGCTTTATTACTTCTGTACAACAATTCCAACCAGCCAGTTTATATTGAATGTATAAAGCTGTTTTAATCCATGACCGATTTTGCAAAAAAAGGAAATATTTATTTATATACAATTAAAAAAAGTCTAATCTTCGAAAAAAAATGGTAAAAGTAGATAAATTATATTCGTTTCAAAATACGGAAAGGGGATGAAGGAAAATTAGGATGAAAGGGTATTTTGAGTAATGTAATATTTTTTTTCTTTAACGTGATTAAGGATATTGTGGCATATGTCTTAATTCATTTATTCGTTTGCTATAAAACCCGAATAGATGAAGCGGACATATTAAAGAGCAATGCTAGGAGACATTATTGTCTTCGACACCGTTAATCGAATGTGAGGACTTGAAACCACTGTAGTTGATACGGAATTTGTAACAGACCATCGCACGTGTTGACTTAACTACCTTACATAAAGACACATATTCTTACAAGACACTCTCTACCAGAGCTTTTATTTGTGTATCATTGGGAATCAAACCAGAAACCCACGGATGGAAGTCAAGCGTCTTAACAACCAAGCTGTGAAGCCATCGTTAGTCTGACCAAACTACCTTAGCACATGTTGACTAAACTACCTTACGTAAAGACACGTATTCTTACAAGATGCACTTTACCATAGCTTTTATTTGTGTATCATTGGGAATCAAACCAGAAACCCACGGATGGAAGTCAAGCATCTTAACAACCAAGCTGTGAAGCCATCGTTAGTCTGACCAAACTACCTCAGCACGTGTTGACTAAACTACCTTACGTAAAGACACGTATTCTTACAAGACGCACTCTACCAGAGCTTTTATTTGTGTATCATTGGGAATCAAACCACAAACCCACGAATGGAAGTCAAGCGTCTTAATAACCAAGCTGTGAAGCTATCGCTAGGCTGCTGGAATGAAACTATGATATGTAAAGGATGCTTAAGTTTAATTGACTGTTTTATAAATGAATATTAATTTTACTACAGTCAGAAAAATATTGAAAAGAGCTGAATAAATACTGTTTAAATGCGTGCACTTGGAATATTATGTTATATGGAATGACATTAACACTCAGCACAACTAGGAGTCAACATCAGCAGATAGAGCCAAATGGTGTAGAACTGTTGCAACTAGCATCAGGGGCCCAAAAGTGAAAAAAGACTCAGACAAGCTGCAAGTACCTTTGTACCTTCTGTTAAGCTCGTCATGGGTAATGGACATTCATTCATATGGAGGAAAATGTTTGAAATAATTAACTAGTAAGGGATGATTGTGAATATAAGGTATACGTGTTAAGTAAGATCACTTTGAGATGGTTTGGGCACGTAGAACAAACGAATAAAGAAAGACGAAAAGTCAAATATACAGAGCAAGTATGAGAGGAAGGCGTGATAGAGGAAAATCAATGAAAGCTTGATTCAATTAAATTAATGATATTTGGAAACAATGAAACATAAGAATTAAGATAACTCGTAGGAACTGTATGACAAGATGTATGGATATGGAAGAGGTGAAATATGTATCGAGAAAGGAAAATCTGGCACCTGTTTTCTTTGCCTAATCCAGCAGGGAACGGTATGATGTATATACGTACCAACAAAAATTTATATAGTTCACTATAATGTAACATAATAAACGTAGAAAATGTAGGTACCTATAAAATAAGAAAAATATTAAAACATTTTCTTTAAGTACCCTTTGAAACTAAATCCCTTATTTTAGTATCAAAAAGAAGCTACCTCCACTTTGGTATGAGACGATGCGAAAAATACACCTGCGGTGATATTTCAAAAACCGCCTTAATTTGATACTTGTCTCAAAAATATTCTAATTACCACTCTTTTTCATGCCTCGTGTATCATTTATGCTTTTGCGAAATTCTCTCATATCTGTCAAACAAGGGGTTGTCAACCATATAAATTACATTTGTAGATTTAGTTACTTATTTTTCAGGAATTGATATCACCAATATGATATCAAAGGTCAACTTAACAAAGCTGTCAAAAATATTTATAATAGCAAAAATAAAAATGTGTATGTAACATAATTAAAACTTGGACTTAACACAAGAGGGATAAAATAAATATTATTGTTATGGTGAAATATTTGTGAGATGTTTGAAAATATGAAAGAAGACGGTGTGAAGATATCAAAAATAAATGGGTCGATTTGAGTATAACGGATATTTGAAGTAAGCTGAAGAAAGGCACGTTAAGATGGTATAATCAAATGGAGAAAATGAATGATGAAAGAAAAACTAAGCAAATATGTCAGATGTGCAAATATGTCAGACGTGCAAATGTGAGTGGAAAAGGTAGATTCAGGAAAATAAAGCTACATCAAGTGGACCAGATTTTGGAAAAAGGTTAAACGAGAAGCGTGAAGATTGTGCATTACGAGATTTATGAATGCGGAGGAAGTAAAAGCTGTGTGCTTGGATATAAAAGTATGAAGATCAGTTATCTTTGTCTACCCCGCAAAGGATACAAGATACCTGATGATATATTTGTGTGTAAAAATATGTAACATGGAGAAATATATCGATTGAATCAGTAGTCCTGGATTTATTTCAATTTATTTAATTGGTGATAAAGATTTGTAGCGATATGAAAAAAAGGCAATAAGGCACTGAAACATTTGTACTTGATCTGGACGGTATCAAAAATTTCTGTTCACACATCAGTATTTTGGTACTAACTTGAATGTATGGAAGTGATACAGTTTCAGAATCAAGGAAAGTTTATCGAAGGCCATCGATGAGTCTTCCGATTCTTTGGGCACATTGCTCGTGGCCAATAATATAGTTTGGAGAGATTGGTGGTTACTGGAGGCGTAGAAGGACGACGCACAAGAGGAAGAATCCCAGTGCGTTGGACTGACCAAGTGAAATACGCAACTGGACTACCCTTGACAACGATTCTTTGAGCCGCGGAGTGCAGGGATGGATGTAGAGGAGTCTTCGGAGGCTATCATGGGAGTCATGATACTCAGTTATGAGCAACACGACAGAATAATGAGGAAAGATACTGTTGAAGAAATTACGAGTGTGTAGAGGTCCATTCTCTTTTCCTACCTTCTTAAGAAAAAATTGTTTCTACCTTCTTAAGAAAAGAGAGGAAAAAATTCACTTGGAACAAACCGGGACCATTTGTCTCTAGAGACCCTCGTGATAGGAGATAAAACAACATTTCATTTGAGAAATAACAAAGAAATTTTTTGTGAATTATCTTCAAGCCGAAATGTTTCATAAATTTAAATAATTTCAAATAATACAATTGTAAAACAAGTCTTCATTAAAATGTTTTCGCATTGACTGATAGTAACAACGATTGATTCTGAAGTTAAATTCGAAAATATTCATCAATTTAAATTAATATCTGAAAACTATCTTTGTTTAAAACAATATCCAATTGATCGATCACTTCATTTGGAGAAAATTTATTCGGAAACCATTCACTTCCAATTAAATAATTCAACTCAAGTACCCAAAACTCAAATATTTCAAAATTTTAATCAGTAACCAGTGTAGAAATACACATATAGTAGAAGAAATAATCGATACCGTTAACGGTTCTTAGCTTCCAGCTTTGGTGGGGTTAATAAGGAAAGTTTAAGAATTATTAAAGAAAATATTTCGTAATTTGTTTTATCACATACTGTTTATTCCACTTTTTTGTAACGGTATAACCCTACCCGTTTCAAGGTTTTCACCTCATTATCAGGGAGCACAAACAAGACTGATGATGAGGGGAAAGCCTTGAAACCGGTAGGGTTATATCGTTACAAAAAAGTGGAATATACAGTGTTTGATAAAACAAATTACAATGTCTTTAAACCTCCATAGTGTTAATGCTTCTTCTTCTCCCTGGCTCCATCTCAACTCATTATCTGCGAAGACTGTTGGGGTCAGCTCTCCTCGTCCTCAGGTTGTATGCTCTTCTGTCCCGGACTACGTCCCCCAGGCCATGGTTATCTTTTTGCACCACCCATGAATTCTTTGATCTTCATCTGGTTGTTATTCGAGGAAGATCCATAGAGATTGCCTGGTTCACAATGCGATCGGGTGCTCTGCGTCCAACGTGCCCATACCATCTCAATTGCCTCTCCTCCATCTTGCTGTTGATGCCTGTAACACCTAGGCTTTCACAAATGTGTGAGTTTTTTATTTTGTCTCTTAGGGGCACACCAGCTGACCATCTTAGCATGCGAATTTCAGCAGTTTCTAGTTGCCTAGAGTAAGGAGTTATACATCGTCCATCGTCCATAGTGTTAATGCGTTAACTATAAATAATATAGAAAATATTTATTTATTTAAAATATGCTCACCATGTCAGAATTTGTGAAAAGTTTGACATGGTGAGCATATTTTGAATAATCACCCTTTGTTCTGTGCCATAGATATCTGAGGTTTTTTCTTGTATTTGTTCTATATTGTTTTTATATTTGAGCTAATGAGGAGCCCAAACTGTAGATGCATATTCTAATTTGGTTCTTATAAGATAATTATATAAGTTTCGAAGGATATCGGTACTGTTAAATTCACTTGATATTCTCATTATAAAACCGAGTAGTTTGTAACAGTGATACATGACTAACGAACGTGAGTCCGACATCAAAGGTTACGCCCAAATCTTTGAATTCAGAAACTCTGTTTAATGCCACTCCCTGTATAGTATGTTATACTAATGGTGGACTGGTGAAAACGATCGACTATAAGATACACAGACACATTTATTAACGTTGAATAGAAGAAGATTTAGCTTAGTCCAGGAGACTACGGAAGGGAGTCTAGGTCCTGTTGTAACTGTGCACAGTCGTGAGGTGAATTGAACTTTTTGAAAATTTTCAAGTCGTCAGCGAACAATAAACATGTCGAGTGACTTATGGAATTTTTAATGTCGTCTATTAATATGCCTAAGATACCACAACGAAGATGTCTCTATTCTTCTTAATAAGGCTTCAAGTTTAGGAACTGATGAACAAGCTTGCGTACATAAAAAGTTTTCGATCTTCTAGTGTAGATCACGCTAGATAGATATTTATTTTGTTCCCAATAACAGTGTGGTTGGTGGTAGCATCGAACTGAACTGATAAAGACAGATGCTTTTAGATAACGTGCAACAGGATTTTAAGAGACTGAGAGTGAAAGGAGACTGGGAGGAAACGGGAGTGACCCATAGGCTTTGATAAAAACTATCTGGCAGTCTAAAGCTCTACAGGAGTTGTATGCTATTTTGGTATAGTTGTCACATCCGCATCGCGAGTGATAATTTATCGAAGAGTATCATACGAATGACTGAAAATTTAAAAATAAAAAGATCGATTAGAAATTATCAACCGTCGTTCGGTATTTGTTCCGAAATTGTCGGTCAAAATGGAATCCTTCCTTTAAAATCCTTTTTCAACTCATTAAATCCCATCCCAAGGGACGCTCAGTTCTCTCCCCCACTCTGCCTATCACATCGTGCCACGTGTCAATCATAATGATACTTCCAAGCTCGACTTCTAAACCAGGGATATCCTATGTCAATTTAACCATTTTGTTTCTCTTTTGTTTTTTTTTTTTATAAAACATAAAACTATAACAGCTGGACAGCTAAATAGCTGGACAAATTACAGCGTCTTCCAAATGTGTGTCTAAGATTTATTTTCCACCTACGAAAGTACGATCATATAACTTCATACCAGAAGGCATTGAACTGGTTGAATGAATGAAATTCACATACTGTCTCTATTGTATAATATCCTCAACTGTCCCGCCACACCCTTTTATCTCGCCGAAAGTTTTCAGCGTCTTTCCAATCATGGATTAGCGCTACGCTCAAACAGAGATTGTTTATTGGCCTTTCTAGTTCCCCGCTCCTCTTTCTTTACGTCGCCCTTAACTGTCCATGCAGTGAGACTCTGGAATAAGTTACAAACCAATATAAGACTCGCTCCGTCCTTGCCATGCTTTAAGAAGCGACTGAAAAAACCCTTAATTTCTAGTCAGTAAAATAACGTGTTTCATTTCTGATTTTTCTTTTCCTTTACCCTCCACCATCCTTTCCTTTCCTTTTGATTGATGATATCTTACTTTTTATGAAAAAGAATGTTCGGGTGATTGTCCGTCTTTGTGGGGTTCGTGGGCATTTTCTTACGTATATGTTTATGGATATCGTGAGGATGGATAGTCATTTGAATGATTTATGCGACCACGTAACTTGCTTCATTTACTTTTGTCTGGTTGGTTGAAAGAGATTGCTGCCTGGAAATAAGCCCGCCAGATTGTATTGCAATAAAAGGTTTAAATAAATAAATAAATAAAACTATGTTTAACACTATGACTCTGCAAACCTTATAGTTATCAGCAAGGGTTTTATACAAATTATTTCATAACTGTTTGGATACAAAGGCAACGGTTTTTTTTGTGTAAAACAAAGAAAACGAAATTAATAAAACATTTAACAAGTATTTTTATAACTTGGTAAAAGTTTGTAACCTTACTATATATGAAGAGGTTCGTATATAAATCAGAGATCACTTTATTTTGCGTAGATCATTCAATCGTACGATGTATGATATGGACATATTGTGTGTGACCTGAAAACAATGTTCTTTTCAAATTCTTTAATTGAGCCTTCGAGTTCAGACTCACAAGATTACACCCAGACTAACAATTTGTGCTCGCGCGTTTTAGAAATATTATTGGACGTGAAAAGCCTTCGCATGGCAAAATATGTGACATTATCTGATTCCTCCATTTTGAAGTATGTAACCCCTACCTAGGAAACGTTCGTTTTCTTCTTATTCCTCATGCTCTTTAGTTTATGTAAGTAAGTAAGTGAATGGTACAATGTAACTTATAACAAATGTAATAAAAAATAAAATAGTCAATAGTGAGTGGTCAAAACATTAAGGAAGAATATATAAAAAAATTTAAAAAAACGTTACATAATTACAACAAAAGCAATCAGAAAGAAACCGGTATTAAATCGTACAAAATCATATGTAACCAGCACAATACTGTGCCGTCTACAAGCATATAACCAGTACTGCGCCAAAAATACAAACATCAAAAACAAATGATTGAAATACAAAATACAAATTTAAAACGAAGTATAAAAGGCGGAATCCGACAGGAATAAATTCGCAAATCCTCTTCAAGAGTTCAGAAGGGAAAAAACTCATGAAAATAGAAAAAAAAACACAGTCAATTAAAAAGTAGTTCAAAAAAGTTCTTCAAAAGTCCTCGAAAGACACGTGGACATTTGAAGAGCTTAACATGACATCCATGACTATTGGAGTCGATACTGCGTGCGAATTAATTTAATCATGAAATCTCTGATATTTAAGCAAATTTAAAATAGATTTCTGTGACTACTTTATTGGATTATACCCATTGTCTGTACCTCACATTTTTATAGGTAAAGCTGGAAATTACTGTTTAAAAATAAAAAGGTATCTACACACCTGTTTTTACATACACAAATATCTAACAGGAAAAATAGCAGCCCCTATTGATTGACAAGCTTTTGTTTAATTTACCTGACAAATATTTACGGCATTGTGACTTAACATAGTTTTCGGTGTCATACGTGTATTCACAAACTACTTTATTGAGAGTGTCACCACTTGCACACGGAATGATCTAGTTAAATGGATTAAACTATCTTGATATCTTCTCTATCTGGTTGGATACATTGAGGATTAGTTAATTAATGAACTAAGTAGGCATAAATTCAGCCACTTCACAGTGAGGCTGGAGTAATTTTTGTTCCTGTTGTTATTATTTAAAGATTTTTATCCATATTTTTTTTAAATGTATTTTATTGATGGAATTGTGTTCAACCTGTATTAAACGTACAATAAAAAAATAAACAATTAAATTCCACTACATTTTACACTGAAGAAAGTTGTTTGAATAATTGAATATAAATGAACGTCTGTACTATTTTTTTTGTAAATAAGACATCATTTGATAAATATGATGACATAAATCATAATATGCTAATCTGTCAGTTAGGACCTAAGTACTACGGGGTTCAGGCGTTTAGGAGGCATCTTATTAAAGCATACCTCGCCCTCAAAGGATATACGTCAGGCGCTGCCAGGCATTCCATTCACTGTCATTAGGGAGGATCGAGCGTAAGGACACCGTTAATTAATTATCTTAAACATTCCTTTGAACCTGCTAAGGGTTCACAGTGAATAAAAAGTTTTCCAAATCTATTTGAATGATAATAAAATTATTTACAGAAAAAATGAAATATTAAGTTTATGTCGAGGAAATTGGGATTTTTTAATGACTTTCACATCGGATGGCCGTGTGTTGTGTAATGATGAAAGAAGAGTAGCAGCAGGAAATAGAGTGAATAGTTATTTATATAATGTATTGACTGTATAACATGATTAAAAAGAGTTGAGTAAATGCGGTAGAAAGGAGTGAACTGGATAATGCGTACACAGTGTATAACGTAATACGAAATGAGATGATTAGGGATGAGTGTGAACTGCTATTTTGAGTAAGATTAAGAAGATCACTCTGAAATGATTCGAGCATGTCGAATGAATGAATGCAGAAAGACTAACAAAACAAATATACATTGCAAATGTGACAGGATAGCGTGCTAGAAGAAAACCAATGAGAATATAGTTAGATCAAGTGCATGATATTTTGAAAGAAAGAAATGTTTAAAGTCTGATAAATTATAGGAGTTATATGAGACGATGTATATATATATATATATTATATATATATAT
>OX463862.1:18526010-18657115 GCA_949825065.1 Odontocerum albicorne
AAGAAAGGGAAACGGGACAGTTAAGGATATTATAAAATATGGGTTGTATGTGAATTTGTCGTTTATTTCTCACGTTCTGTTTGAACTAAGAAAATATGAGTTGACAAAATATATTAACAGCAATCATATACTCGTATCATACATACTAAGTGCAAATTTTTAGAGATCAAGTATTTGCTAATTCGAATACATACTCGTACAAAAAGAAAAGCAATTTTTACTTCAATTTTTAAGTCAGGTAAGCCTAATGGATTTCCGACTACCGACCAATTATACAAGTATATCTCGACTCTCTTGTGTGGCTTTAATAAATATAGAGATCCATTTGTTCTCCGGCTGATGGCGTCTCAACGGCTAGACGTGTGAGAGACAGTCAGCATGCTGCAAACATGCAGGACTCAGAAAGATCTAAATGTCTGTGACATCTACGTGATGGAGTACGCATCTAGGATCTGACTGTTTTCTTATAGAAGAACACATGATAGACGTGAAAGAGCAGCTCAAGATTGACATATTGTAATGGTGAGGGGGTCCTTACAACAAGGATGAAATAAATATAACAGAAAGCTGCAAAAAATAACGATAAATCAATGATAACCGGTTATTTTTTTATTTATTTATTTAATTAACGACACAACAGTGTCTTTTATATACAAATGAACATATGACAAGTTATACAAGTATTTAAAATTATTGACAAAAAATACAAAACTTTGTATTAAACTAACATGGAGATACAAAAAGCAGTAGTAATAATAAATTACAAAGTCATTGTTTAAAATTATTTAATATTATTATGTATATTTAAGTTCAATATATATGTATGTACGAGTATGTATGATATATCACAAAATATTACCAAATTTTACCAAGTAGACTTACGTAATTGTCGAAGACTTGTTTTATAGAGGTAAAGAACTTAGATTTGCTTTTAGTGGAACAACGCTTACATAGAACAAGAAGAATTGGATTTTTATAGAATTTTATGGATAATTCTGAGATATAGAAAACACATGGCATTATTAGTATAACGAGATGCAAGTTGCATTGCAGAATCGAAACCTTCCACGTATTGATGCAGGGCTACTCAACTCCAGAGGCAAAGTATTGTCATTAGTGTTTCGTTTATACACGTTATTACGTTTATTTCGTTTTGTAAAACTTAACACAATTTACCTATCGGGTTACGCAAAAATAACATAAAGCCAGATTGACTCATCTCGACACACATCCTTCGTTTCTTCTACATTCATACAATTCATATGAATTCTCTGACAACGTTTTTTTCTTTAGAAATTTCATTCACTTGATACAATTACTTTTCTAGATCTTCCTCTATCACGCCTTCCACTCACATTTGGACTATATATATATTTGTTTTGTTAGTCTTTCTTTAGTCATTCATTCTTCATGTCCAAACCAACTCAGAGTGCTGTTTTTCATCAGACATTAGCCTTGAGTTCACATTTATCTCTTACTTCTTCATTTTGTGTTCTATCATACATTGCCACCTCGTATATTCTTCTCAATACATTATTTTGTCGTTGTTCTGCGAAAAGCATTTAAGTCCAAATATTGAGCTTTGAGATACATGCAATTTAAGTTTCGGAAGGCGATGTAAAATCAAGTTTTTAATAAAATAAAATACAAACAGATGTTATTTAAAGACTGTTTGTTTATTTATAAGAATTACAATACTACAAAAAAAATTGAGTAACTTAAAAACATATTACCTAAAAATTAAAAATACGGACACCTGTTTAGGAATTAATCCTTTCTTGGTGAAAATTTTCATAACGGCGAAACCATACAACTTTTGGACATAAATGTTTTTCCATGTGTAGATATTTTTATTTTAAGTAAAATGGCACCAAAAAGTCATTTTAAGCAAAAATGGACTTAAATGCTTTTCGTAGAACAACGTCGATTTATTCGGTTTTTTGCAGTCGTTGTCCACGTCAACGATTCATTTCCATATATCAAAATAAATGCGATATATGCGTATGAAACATAAGAACAAGTTAAAGAATTTTGCTACAAAGGGAGTATTTTCTTAGATGAAACAGTTAAATGGAATACGTACGGCATGTAGCGATAAGAAATACAGTCAACAGGGTACTAAAATATATATTATATAACTGGACAATATCAAAATTGGCTAAGATTTAAGTAAGTAAGCCATTGCACACCAGCAAACTAACCGGCTATACCGCTGTACTGGATCCGATGGCACACTGAAGTGAGACGATCGAAGCACACCAGCATATTTTTTTATCTTGGTTTTTGAAAGAATAGATCAAAGACCGAAGTCATTGGTATCCTTATACCCCCGAATACTAGGTGGAAAAAATGTCTGCTTCATTCGAGGGGAGTAGCACAGCGCGAGGCTCGAACCCATGACCTTCCGCACGGAAGGCCAATGCGTTAACACGGGGTCATGCACTTCATTGAAGAAAGCAACTTGGCTGACAGAGACAGGTTTTTAATTCTTAGCTGCAATCTTGTCCCTTTGCCCTGTTGTAATTTTTGCGGCCATCTGGATCAATCCACAGATCACATTTAATAATACAGCGATGATAATGGAGTCAATAATTTTCGCACGGATCTCCACTCAGCCTAAAATTGGTTCATCGTCAGACCGATTGACTACTCCGATCTAGTGGCAGCAACAATACTTTCGGTGCATTTGAAATTTTCTGAAAAAAAAAATACAACCAAATTGTTAGGCTGTTTGAACTACAGACTTTAAGCTGTTTTATAAGTACAGGGTGGCGCAGAGAAAACGCATGTTTTTTAAATATCTAGTATTTTGCAAAGAGAGGAAACGCATGTTTTTCATTTAAGCATAAAATTGTTTATTTTCAAGATAATTTTTTGATTAATATAGGTAAATAATATTGCACCTTTAAATTAATTGCGAAAAATAATGTCAGGCAAGAGTGGCCCTTCTTCGCGGTCACATATCTGCAGCCTCTCTTGAAAGTTATGCATCACTTTCACAAACATTTCTTTTGGTATTCCTACGATTTCTTGACGAATAGAAACTTTTAGTGGACGAAGAAAGACACCTGACATTATTTTTCACAATTAATTTAAAGGTGCAATATTATTACTTCATTTACCTGTATTAATCAAAAAATTATCTTGAAAATAAACAATGGTATGCTTAAATGAAAAACATGCGTTTCCTTTCTTTGTAAAATACAAGCCATTAAAAAAACATGCGTTTTCTCTACGCCACCCTGTATATTTACAGCGCTGCAAACAATTTTCCTACTTCCGTAACTTCGAAAATTAAGAGGGTATTCTGCTCTTGAGGCGTGAATTTCGGGCGTTTTTTCAGACTACATGAAAAAAAAAAACAAATAATGTTTTTTCTATGCATTTTTTACAGTTGATTTGAGAATGTACAAAAAATATTTAAATTTAAGATGTTATCAGATGTTATATACTGTCGTAAAAAAAGGGGGTGAGCTGGTCGACATGATTGAGACCCTTTCGTAAATTTGAAATAAAAATCATACACAGTTTCTTAATAAAAAGTAATGTCGTTATTGCTGGTACCAAAAAAAATTGTAAAATGGCGGCTGCCTCAAAAAAAAAATTTTTTTTACCAGTTTTTTTAATAGTTTTGAATTTTTCAAGGTAGAAACGATATCACAATATTTATTCAAGCTTTGTACCACATTTGAAACTAATCGGTTTAATAGAACTTGAGATTTTATGTCGACCAGCTCAAAAAGAGTAGTTTTGAGAAAACCGCGTTTAAATTTTGAGATTATTGTTGGTGCAGCGTAATTATTGCCGCATTTATAGCTATAACTTCGTAAATATTGAGAATTTAAAAATTTTCTCTTGAGAACATAGTTCCTTCTTCGTCACTACATGGCATCGCTCATAAGAAAATAGTTTTTGATTTTCTACTGTAGTTCGCACTGGATGGGAATATAGTTTGTCCCCCATAACAGTGGTGGTAAGATCGAACTAAATTGAAGTACAACTTCTCGGGCTTCCTCGTCGTAGTCTTGAATTTGACTCTTACATCTTTTTGGTAATTTGACGATATTTTTTTTTATCCAATTTGCAAAGATTTCTTCTGTTACACAAAGAGGGTCTAGATCTAGCGTTAGCTTATTCGTTAGGAAGAATATCAGCCAGGATTCTTCTCATACTGCTAGGCGGTACCGAAAATATATAAACAGTATCATTCTGTTGGTTCAATATCTCTATATCACGCATGACTGAGTGTTTAGCCATGATATTCATCCTGTAAGTTGGTATGTAGAACTGAGGGTGATTCCTTGCACGGCTATATTTATTAGGTGCATAATATATAAACTTAGTGCTTCTAGAATCGCGGGACAGTTAAAGCAGCCTTGAAAAACCTGAAGTAGGAATATCGCAATGGATTTTTGCCTTCTTGTTTCGAGGCTTCTATAGTTACACACCGTGAAAAGTTCGACATGGTGAGCATATTTTGGATAATCGCCCTTTTTTCTGTGCCATAGATATCTGAGGTTTTTTCTTGTATTTGTTCTATATTGTTTTTATATTTGAGCTAATGAGGAGCCCAAACTGTAGATGCAAATTCTAACTTGGTTCTTATTATATAATTATATATGACATGGCTAACGAACGTGAGTCCGACATCAAAGGTTACGCCTAAATCTTTGAGTTCAGAAACTCTGTTTAATGCCACTCCCTGTATAGTATGTTATACTAATGGTGGACTGATGAAAACGATCGACTATAAGATACACAGACACATGTATTAACGTTGAACAGAAGATGATTTAGCTCAGTCCAGGAGACTAGGGAGTTTAGGTCCTGTTGTAACTGTGCACAGTCGGGAGGTGAATTGATTTTTTTGAAAATTTTCAAGTCGTCAGCGAACAATAAACATGTCGAGTGACTCATGGAATTTTTAATGTCGTCTATTAATATACCTAAGATATAACGAAGATGTCTCTATTCTTCTTAATAAGGCTCCAAGTTTAGGAACTGATGAACAAGCTTGCGTACATACAAAGTTTTCGATCTTCTAGTGTAGATCACGCTAGATAGATATTTATTTTGTTCCCAATAACAGCGTAGTTATTGGTAGCATCGAACTGAACTGATAAAGACAAATGCTTTTAGATAACGTGCAACAGGATTTTAAGAGACTGGGAATGAAGGGAGACTGGGAGGAAACGGGAGTGACCCATAGGCTTTGAGAAAAACTATCTGGCAGTCTAAATCTGTACAGGAGTTGTATGCTATTTTGGTGTAGTTGTCACATCCGCATCACGAGTAATAATTTATCGAAGAGTAACATACGAATGACTTAAAATTTAAAAATAAAAAGATCGATTAGAAATTATCAACAGTTCGGTATTCGTTCCGAAATTTTCGGTCAAAAATGTTCAAAATGGAATCCTTCCTTTAAAATCCTTTTTCAACTCATTAAATCCCATCCCAAGGGACGCTCCGTTCTCTCCCCCACTCTGCCTATCACATCGTGCCACGTGTCAATCATAATGATACTTCCAATCTCGACTTCTAAACCAGGGATATCCTATGTCAATTTTACCATTTTGTTTTACTTTTGTTATTTTTTTATAAAACATAAAACTATAACAGCTGGACAAATTACAGCGTCTTCAAAATGTGTGTCTAAGATTTATTTTTAACCTACGAAAGTACGATCATATAATTTCATACCAGAAGGGAATGAACTGGTTGAATTTTAGAAATAGACGCCAAATTCACATATTGTCTCTATTGTATAATATCCTCAACTGTCCCGCCACACCCTCTTATCTCGCCGAAAATTTTCAGCGTCTTTCCAATCATGGATTAGCGCTACGCTCAAACAGAGATTGTTTATTGGCCTTTCCAGTTCACCGCTCCTCTTTCTTTACGTCGTCCTTTACTGTCCATGCAGTGAGACTCTGGAATCAGTTACAAACCAATATAAGACTCGCTCCGTCCTTGGCATGCTTTATGAAGCGACTGAAAAAACCCTTAATTTCTAGCCAGTAAAATAACGTGTTTCATTCCTGATTTTTCTTTTCCCTTCCTCTCCACCATCCTTTCCTTTCCTTTTGATTGATGATATCTTACTTTATATGAAAAATAATGTTCGGGTGACTGTCCGTCTTTGTGGGGTTCGTGGGCATGTTCTTACGTATATGTTTATGGATTTCGTGAGGATGGATAGTCATTTGAATGATTTATGCGACCACGTAACTTGCTTAATTTACTTTTGTCTGGTTGGTTGGAAGAGATGGCCGCCTGGAAATAAGCCCGCCAGATTGTATTGCAATAAAAGGTTTAAATAAATAAATAAATAAAACTATGTTTAACACTATGACTCTGCAAACCTTATAGTTATCAGCAAGGGTTTTATACAAATTATTTCATAACTGTTTGGATACAAAAGCAACGGTTTTTTTGTGTAAAACAAAGAAAACGAAATTAATAAAACATTTAACAAGTATTTTTATAACTTGGTAAAAGTTTGTAACCTTACTATATATGAAGAGGTTCGTAAATAAATCAGAGATCATTTTATTTTGCGTAGATCATTCAATCGTATGATGTATGATATGGACATATTGTGTGTGACCTGAAAACAATGTTCTTTTCAGATCCTTTAATTGAGCCTTCGAGTTCAGACTCACAAGATTACACCCAGACTAACAATTTGTGCTCGCGCGTTTTAGAAATATTATTGGACGTGAAAAGCCTTCGCATGGCAAAATATGTGACATTATCTGGTTCCTCCATTTTGAAGTATGTAACCCCTACCTAGGAAATGTTCGTTTTCTTCTTATTCCTCATGCTCTTTAGTTTATGTAAGTAAGTAAGTGAATGGTACAATGTAACTTATAACAAATGTAATAAAAAATAAATTAGCCAACAGTGAGTGGTCAAAACATTAAGGAAGAATATATAAAAAATTTAAAAAAAAACGTTACATAATTACAACAAAATCAGAAAGAAACATGTATTAAATCGTACAAAATCATATGTAACCAGCACAATACTGTGCCGTCTACAAGCACATAACCCGTACTGCGCCAAAAATACAAACATCAAAAACAAATCATTGAAAAACAAAATACAAATTTAAAACGAAGTATAAAAGGCGGAATCCGACAGGAATAAATTCACAAATCCTCTTCAAGGGTTCAGAAGGGAAAAAACTCATGAAAATAGAAAAAAAAACACAGTCAATTAAAAATTAGTTCAAAAAAGTTCTTCAAAAGTCCTCGAAAGACACGTGGACATTTGAAGAGCTTAACATGACATCCATGACCATTGGAGTCGATATTGCGTGCGAATTCATTTAATCATGAAATCTCTGATATTTAAGCAAATTTAAAATAGATTTCTGCGACTATTACATACACAAATATCCAACAGGAAAAATAGCAAGCCCATATTGATTGACAAGCTTTTGTTTAATTTACCTGACAAATATTATATTTATGGCATTGTGACTTAACATAGTTTTCGGTGTCATACGTGTATTCACAAACTTCTTTATTGAGAGTGTCACCACTCGCACACGGAATGATCGTGTTAAATGGATTAAACGATCTTGATATCTTCTCTTTCTGGTTGGATACATTGAGGATTAGTTAATTAATTAACTAAGTAGGCATAAATTCAGCCACTTTACAGTGAGGCTGGAGTAATCTTTGTTCCTGTTGTTATTTAAAGATTTTTATCCATAATTTTTTTAATGCATTTTATTGATGTAATTGGGTTCAACCTGTATCAAATGTACAATAAAGAAATAAATAATTAAATTTCACTACATTTTACACTGAAGAAAGTTGTTTGAATAATTGAATATAAATGAACGTCTGTACTATTTTTTTTTGTAAATAAGACATAATTTGATAAATACGATGACATAAATCATAATATGCTAATCTGTCAGTTAGTACCTAAGTACTACGGGGTCCAGGCGTTTAGGAGGCATCTTATTAAAGCATACCTCGCCCTCAAAGGATATACGTCAGGCGCTGCCAGGCATTCCATTCACTGTCATTAGGGAGGATCGAGCGTAAGGACACCGTTAATTAATTATCTTAAACATTCCTTTGAACCTGCTAAGGGTTCACAGTAAATAAAAAGTATCCCAAATCTATTTGAATGATAATAAAATTATTTACAGAAAAAATGAAATATTAAGGTTACTGTATGTCGAGGAAATTGGGATTTTTTAATGACTTTCACATCGGATGGCCGTGTGTGGTGTAATATTGAAAGAAGAGTAGCAACAGGAAATAGAGTGAATGGTTATTTATATAATGTATTGACTGTAGAACAAGATTAAAAAGAGCTGAGTAAATGCGATAGAAAGGCGTGAACTGGATAATGCGTACACAGTGTATAACGTAATACGAAATGAGATGATTAGAGATGAGTGTGAACTGCTATTTTGAGTAAGATTAAGAAGATCACTCTGAAATGGTTTGAGCATGTAGAACGAATGAATGCAGAAAGGTTAACAAAACAAATATACATTGCAAATGTGACAGGATAGCGTGCTAGAAGAAAACCAATGAAAATATTGTTAGATCAAGTGCATGATATTTTGAAAGAAAGAAATATTTAAAGTCTGATAAATTATATGAGTTATATGAGAGGATGTATATATATATATGTAGGAGAGGCGAAACATGTGTATCACGACAAGAAATAATTGCATTCTCTTATGTTTGCCTACCCTGACAAAGACGGCTTGATGATTTGTATGTACATACTGGAGTATTTTAAGAGAAGCAAAGCCGGCTGATCATAATGGAATCCTGACCCCAAAGTTAGGATATACTCTCGAAACGTGGGCTGGACAAAAAAACTATGAAAGTAAAATATGTTGTAGATATTAGAAGTAACCTAGAATGGGTGAAATAACAATACATGATAGAATAAAGGATATTGATATTGTGAGGATATTGAAAGAATATTAAAATGAGGTTATTGAAAGAAGATTCAGTGCTAAGGAAGAAGAAAAGTGTATAGAGATGTTTCGGCTGCGTAAAAAAATATTGTTGCGAGAAGAATAGAAGGTTTGAGAAGGCCTAGACAAACGTAATACAACCAAATTATTCAAAGTCTGAAAGTGGGAAAAGTAAAAAGCTTTTACTAGGAGGGCATGTATGATGGCAGTGGTATGGAGTGGAAAACTATTTTCTCGGCCTACCCCAATAGGAATGTGAAGTGATTGTGATAATGATAACGATTTATATAGAACCGCTTATCAGACAAAAGTCAAATTGATGGCGCTGAAATGAAAGTCGCAAGAAACTATAAAAAAAGTTTAATTTAATTCATTCTAAATATATTTTGAGTTAAGTTAATCCTTAGTGATTCGGGAATCTAAGCACGGTCCATAAAGCTTGTTTTTAAGTGGATGACTATCTAGAAAATGCCAGACGACAAAAACTAATTTCAATATTTTTTCCGGTCGTGTTGCACATTACTCCCGTAACCCCTATGTTAGCTCTTGACAATTTCTCTTCATTCATCATTACGCTCCGCCCTTCGTTTCAGAGATGAGTCTTAATCTTCTAGATCTGACATTTGACTGCACGTTGATGTAACAACGTCATCATCTCCATAATAAATCAATGCATGCATATTTTTATTATCTAGGACATTGTTTATATTAGAAATAGGAGACTCGTTTAATGGTTGCATTGTTTAGAAAAAAATATTTGCTAGATGTCAGTAGTTAGTATTTTTTTGCAAGAGGTATCGATCACGCGAGACAGATATTCAACGAAAATATAATTTATAACTTTAAAACACGGGATCGGAATACAAAGTGTTACGTATGTACAAGTATGACAAACAACAGAGTATTTTACTATTAATGAATGACTAGTTGCAGCCCGTGAAATATTCACGGAAGTAAAACAAATTCTACATTTATGAAAATATATATTCATAAATGTAGAATTTGTTTATATATATATATATATATATATATATATATATATATATATATATATATATATATATATATATATATATATATATATATATATATATATATATATATATATATATATATATATATATATATCATTTATACACCGTCCCATTTTACACCGGTATATATATATATATATATATATATATATATATATATATATATATATATATATATATATATATATATATATATATATATATATATATATATATATATATATATATATATATATATATATATATATATATATATATATATCATTTATACACCGTCCCATTTTACACCGGTTCAAAAATTGTTAGCTAGGTATTTAAAATTCGTTCAGTATCCCCACCGAGATTCAAATTTCGAATTACTTTCAGAGAGAATCCAAGTATTCGACAGCTGTACGGGTTTTGGCCTAATTATATGAATGATACTACTTCGTCACAGGTCTTGCCTAGTCAAGTGGCCGTCTATATATGTGTACCTTAAAAATAGTGTTTTTATTGCATTCTTATGTAATTTTCCTACACTTAGTTTACGACAAAATATAAAAACCTTAGTGAATAGAGAGATTTCTTGCTTGAGATCATATAGGATGGCGCATCAAAAACTACAAATTTAAATCAATTAAAAAAAGTTTTTTTAAATGTTCATGTTTATTGGTATCAATGTAATAAGTGAACACGTTAATTACGTGTGGAAAATGATATTGGCCAAATGGCTACCTCAGCTCCTGTTACAGGTGACGACTCTTTGAGCAAAATTTTCAATAACGGATTCACATAAATGGATACGTATATCTGCAATGACACGAGTGATGTTGGATTTAAGGTCATCGATGGTTTAAGAATTCTTAGCGTACATTTGAGATTTCACATAACCCCAGAAAAAAATCTAAAGCGATTAAATTACACCATCGTGGCGGCCAAATCACATTTCTACGACGAAAAATTACACGTAGGGGAACTTTTCCTGCAATAAAGCCATTGTTTCATCAAGTAGACCCATCCTGCTAGAACCACATATTTTCCAAGTCCAAATCGTTCAATTGATGCCTAAAAAAGTTTGAATCATGTCACGATATCGATTTCCATTGACCGAAGGTATTATTAAATTTCATAGGGCTTCGCAACAAAAACTGCAATTTTAAATTTGCCGTTATTTTTCACCTGTTAAACGTATAATATTTATAATGGACATACTCGTATGTTACGTCGTATACATAGCCTGTAAATTATTCATGCAGTGGTACATAATTGCAGAACTTAATTTGAATTTAAAATTGCAGTTCTTTTTTAACCATCCTGTATGATGGTATAATATTATTTCGAGTACACCAATTTCAATAGCTCATTTTGGTCCAAAAATTACATGAGTTATCTAGTTTGCAATTTGTCCGACAAAAAACCTCTAACCATTTTTTGTCCGCATTTCACAAACAAGCCTTTGTACCATGTTTATTTTTCAGCCTTATCGTCGAATGTTAAAATGTTGGTTTTGCCACTCAAATATAAATTAGATTACCTGTAGGGTGAATATCGTGACAGCTTTTATTTCGATAAAATTGTATATTTTTTGGTTTGAGTCAGAGATTTTTGGAGTATGTGTTTTCAAACCCTGGAGCACAGTGATTCATTCTTATTTTCGATTTTTTTTTATAAACTCCAGGAAATATTAATTAAATGCGTATATTTGGGACAAGAATGAACGGAATCAACATATTACTGTCACATAGTGAATCTGATTGAGCTGTTTAGTGACATTACATTAAAAATTAAATTAGGTCATATGGAACCAGTTGAGTTTTTTGGTATCAGTAAAGGATGAATATTATTTGTTGATTACTACAGTAAATTGAAGACCTTCGTGACTTGGTTGGTAAAACTCACTTTCAGTCCGAGGGCTGCAGATCCCATTCCCGTTGGAACCAAGATTTTTCTACAAGGGATTCTTATCTGGATTCCACTTAAAGCTTATGTAACATCTTTCTAGCTGGTTGTAAGATATTGTCAGTAAGTAAGCCCGTCAGGTTGTACAGTATACAATAAAAGTATAATATATTATAATACAGTACTCTGAAAATTCTGGTTACATTGCTATGACCTCTGCAAAGCTTGTTTTCTGGTCATACTCGTAGCTGCAATTAAGACCAAATATCTTTTAAACATCATCATAGAACAGAATATAGGGTAGATATATCTAGTTTTATTAAAAAATTTGGAAAACTTGTAAACAACAGGGTCATCCAACCTAATGATTAGAATGCTTTTTTAGGGCGCCAAGAAAAAATCTATTTACACTAAAGTTGTCGTAAAACGCAAACGTTTGAAAGCCACTGATTCAGGCAATTTGTCTTTCTAAGAGTGCTTTATGTCGTATATGTGGTTTGCCTCTTTTTCATTTTTGTTAAGCTAAACGTTGACGAACTCTATAGCCCAGTTATTAAGATGCCTGTCCATTAATCCAGGGGTTGTAGATGGAATTTTTATTGCTACCCTGTTTTATTTTAAAAGGTTATATTCTTGTTTATACTTAAGGTTCGTTTAATATTTTCCTGATTATAACCAGGAAAAAATTTATAAATGTAAGGAATTGATTTCTACATGGTAATAATTTCGCCAGGTTGTTCTGATTCAATTTAGAGTCATTTCTGGGCATCATCGTAATCAAAGATCCCATCACTATTTCATAGTCAATTCAGTTGGAAAGTGGAGCTGTGCAGTGGAGTTGTATACAACGAAAGTTTAATACAATACATTCATCCATAGTCACTTTAATCCATATTCTGTGATAAATTGCCACCCCATATTTTCTTCTCAGTACACGCACTTATTAATAAACGCACATTAATTACTTATATGCATCGCGCTACTTCCCTATTAGTATAGGTAAAAACGACAGAACCCCTGAACTTCTTCAGACTTGAATTAATTCTAAGGTTTCAAAAAAAAAAAAAATTCTTGCTTGTGAGTGTATTATTTACACTAAATGCAACATTGTCTCGTATTAGTTTAGATCAAAAGTTCCCAATTTTTTTTCTGCCGCAGACCCCTTTACCAAAAACTTTTAAAACCGTCGACCCCCTAGTCATTTACTTTACTTACTCAAATTAATAAGTTTGTACAGTACTCGATATTAAATATTTCACTAGATATCAAACTTTCTATTTTAATCACTTGTAATTAAGGATTGAAAAAGATAAAAGGACTACGGATTATGGCATTATCTTGTGTAACATTTAATATTGAAATCTGCGCTGACGAAAATGAAAGCAAAAAAATACGAGCAGAGCTTTTATTTTATTTTTGATATTTATGAAATAAATACGTAAATTCAAAATAAGTACAAATGTTGACAAATATTCTTAATTAGGTACCTTTTGGAATCATAACATAGATATTTTGAAGTGACAAACAAATAGCAGTAGTAAGGGGGTCTATTTTTGGTGTCGTCGACCTCCAAATTTGTTTATTGAAACTATCGACCCCTATAAAAATCAAATCAAACTCTTGGTTTAGATAGATGACGTCCAACACGTTCAAATTCGATAACACAGTACCCTACACATTTTTTATCATAGGAAACTGAAATATGTCACAAAGTTGTTTACCAAGTGCGTATAAACTCTGTGCCCATTATAATGGACGTCAGGTCTGAAGATGTTAAATATGACTAAAATATTTGGATTCTTAAGAAACAAAAGATATGAAATATTTAAAGGGTGACGTTGAGTTATTTTAACAAGGAGATTGTGCGTGTTGATCAATGAGAAGTGAGTCGGAGAGTAAAAAAATGTGTGATGGAGTGCTTCCTTCTCCAGATCATATCTGCGATCGGGTTACCAAGAACTTGGATTCTAGCCAAACATTAACTTATTTGTATTCTAGAGACGCTGGACATAATTCTTTTGGAAAACTTTATCGGTGGAAACCAAGGTTCAGATGGAATGTCCTGTTGAATTTCAACGAATTATGTATCTGTTGAATTTTAATAAATAGCAATAAATACCACAGGTTATACAGTAGACCACCAAAAAGTTATTTTAATTCAACGTGATGAAACCCTCTAACACCACATCCCCGTATTAACCATGAAGTTTTATAAAAGTCAACAAAACGATAGCAATTCTCTAATCGCTGCCCTGGGGGGGTCTTAAAATATTGAACTGTTTTATATATGTGTTTTTGTACTTGATCTGTATATGTTCATTGTACGAATTATGGAAACCTGTAATGTACAATGACTGAAAAATTAATAAATTGAGTTTAATTAATTCCTAATTACCTCACTTCCTGTATTATTTTAAATGTACGCATTTCTTCAGCATTTATTCGTCTTATTTCAGTCTTTTTCTACGTTTACATTTTATTCCCATGCATATTTTTATGACATCGAACAAACCATAGTCACCTTACTCATGATGCAACAAACACGTCTGCAAACGTAAATTAATCCGAAACACATTTACGCACACTGCCACTAGCTTTGATGCGGTTTTGTTTACGTTTCTGTGATGCATTTCCGCTGTAATTTACTCTACTATTCAAATTATACGAGTATATGTCTGTGCATTCGAATGTTTATAATGCAGTCTAGCGAAATATCGATTGCCGAGTACCTGCCCTAACGAAGTCCATTGTTGTCAATACAATAACTGAAAAATGATGAGTGATTTTCGATTTGTCAATAATTGGCAATTCCAATAATGTAATAACTGATTATGTAGTTCGTTATTGGATATTGTGGAACACAATCTTTTTATCAATAATTTTATTACTCAGTGCCCTAATCTGTTAGACGTTTGTCAGCCATGCGGGAGTTATCGAAAACCCGAAAAAATACAAATTACATTAAAAAAAACGTAAGATTAAAATGTAAGATTAAAAACTTTCGTAATAATATTTCTAAGTTGTAGGGAAGGTTTATTTTGCACTTCATACATTTAACTTCGTTTCCGATAAATATAAAAGAATCCGCTAAGATTTATACAAAATACTTTATTGAATAGGCTTGTTTGACAGTTTCCGTCATATATTTAACAAAAGTTTTAGTCAAAGAACATTTACATACATGTCGCATATAGCATAGACTCAAACCGAGTCTTGGAAGTTTGACCAAATACCTTAGAAAATCAATGCAATACTCGTGAAAGCGCACTAGTAAAAAACTTTAAATTTTTGGTACGTATTATACTTTCATTGTAGACTATACAAATTAACAGGTTAATTGCTATGTTGCAATCTCTTCTCACTATAGGAAGTCCAACCTGACCGCTTCTAGACCATGAAGTCACTATAGAAAGTCAAACCTGACAGCTTCTAGACCATGAAGTCAGCATAGGAAGTCAAACCTGACGGGTTCTAGACCATGCAGTCTCTATAAGAAGTCAAACCTGACAGCTTCTAGACCATGAAGTCACTATAGGAAGTAAAACCTGACAGCTTTAAGACCATGAAGTCACTATAGGAAGTCAAACCTTACAGCTTTTAGACCATGAAGTCACCATAGGAAGTCAAACCTTACAGCTTTTAGACCATGAAGTCGCCATAGGAAGTCAAACCTGACAGCTTTTAGACCATAAAATCACTATAGGAAGTCAAACCTGACATCTTCTAGACCATGGTGGTCATCATTCTATTGTTAAATAAAACACTTTTTAGTGAAATTAAATGCACGAATGAATTTCGATAAAATTTAAAGCAGTTAAATCAATTCATTAACGCTTTTTTGGAAAATCTAGTAACCGTTATTTTCTTAGGAAATTATGCTCGCTTAAGCATCAAATGACAGCTCGATGTACATGGCCGAATTGCAAACATGCAAATATGCTTCATGCAACCAAAAGCATTTACAAAGGACTGTGAACCATGTTGACCGATAATTTACAGAATTTGGTCACTGAGGCCTGAAAACGATTTATTTTGACAGAAATATAATTAGCCTAAACATTATTATCTCAATCAAGGTGCTCTTGTGATTTTACAATAAATAAATATAGGTTTATTGACAGCGACATATTATGTACAAAATATATTTAAATAACACTTCTAAAACACATAAATTGCAGATAATACATTAAATACAGAAGCTATCAAAAGGTCTGGGCTCATCTAATAACACCCCCTCGGCCAAGATACACCCCACTAATATACGGCAAACCCAGCCACGGGGACACCAGATGTTTTTCAGCCCACACCCTTGAACACGTACAACAAGAAGATAAAATAAAACACAGAAAATAAATAGATGACAAAAAAAATACAGTACATTCAAGAGAGAAGACATTAAAAGGTCCGGGCTCATCCCACAAACATTCCCCCGGCCGAGATACACCCCACCAATGTAGGGCAAACTCGACCGCAAGGGCATCGGGGGGCTTCCATCCCACACCCGCGCATATCTAGATTAAAGAATAAATAAATAAAAAAAAACAAAAACGTATGGCAGAGGACAAAATAAAAAGTAAACGTACATATACCACCTCAGGTTAACTGTCAGCAAGAACGAAAGAAAGAAAAGCCTCAAAGGAGTCCAAATCTTACAAAATGACAAATGGGAAATGAAATAGTCGAGACAACATTGAAATAGTTAGGCAGTAATACATTGAAATAGTTAAGCAATTTTAAAAGAATGCATGAGGAGATAACGCACAAACACGTATTCACAATCCCCGATTTACCACCAGCGAAAGGAAAGAAAAAAAAAAAGAAGCAAACAAGAGATCCATTAGCCACTGAGAAACCCATTAACCACCCAGAAGATAACACTTTAGAGCATCTCTGAAGGTACAACCATTCACCCGCTCCTTCAAGGCCTAGGGCAGCTCATTCCAGCATTTCCTGGCTGAGTATGAGAAGGATCCCTTGAATAGTATTAGATTATGGTTTGGGATAAGTAAAAGAGTCTCTCTGCCTCTAGTTTCGTAACCGTGAAAGTTTCTAGCCCAATTCAGTTTTTTGAAGAGATAAAGGGGCATTTTTGTACTGGTAATTTTATGCAAGAGTACGCTTAAGTGAAGAAACCGTCATTGTTTCATGTCAATAATTTAAAAAGCTCTAAAAAAAGGGGTGATGTGTCCTCTGAGGGGAATGTTGAAACAATACCTACAGCAAGCATTTTGTAATCTTTGCAACTTTTTTTCGGTTTTCTTTAAAAGGCACGGTCCATAGATGCAATTACCATACTCGACTATTGGTATAATGAGCGCGTCGATTATTCTACGTCTAGCCTCAATCGACAGGTTTTGACGGATGCGATAAAATATTTTTAAGCCGCGAAAAATAAAACATATTTGTTTTTTCTTTTTCATTGTATTACATATACATTAATGTGTAATTTCAACAAATTTATGTATATACTATGTTGCGATCAATAAATCTATTATATATAATATTTATTGTCTCAACCAATCTTGTCTCAACCAACGTGCTCTTGTGCTTTTAAAACAAAAAAATCTTGTATTAACTAAAGAGCTCTTGTGCTTTTAAAAAAAACTTTGTTGTCTTAACTGAGAAGCTCTTGTATTTTTTAAATAAAAGATTCTTGTCCTAACCAATGTGGATTTTGCTTTTGAAAAAAACATTATTGTTTGTAACATGGTGCTTTTGTACTTATTCAATAAAACTTCCTTGTTTTAACCATAGTGCTTTTTGAAAAAAAAAATGTTTCAACCAATATATAATACTATTTTACTTTTGAATAAAACATTCTTGTCTGTATCACAGTGACTTTTTCAATAAAGCTTTCATGTCTCAACCATAGTGATCTTGTGATTTTGAATAAAATATTCTTGTCTCAATCAAGAAGCTTTTGTGGTTTTAGTGTTAAACTTTCTCGTCTCAACCAAGAAGGATAATGGAATAAAAGTTAATGGAATAAAAATGCTTACAGAATAAAACATTATTTTCTCTATCAAAGAATATGTATGTTGGTTGAAGAAAATATTCTTGTGTCAACCAAGCAGCTCTTCTTCTCGAGGTGCTATTTCTTATCGGAGGTTGTGTACCATTATTGCAATCCTTGTCTTGTTCACTGCAGTCTGGAACAACTCGGTAAGATTGCGCCCAAACAACTCTCACACGTTGTAAAGCCAAGATATGTGGCACCTTCATCTGCCTCGTTTGCTATTTATTTTTCCTTCAGTATTCAGTTGTATTAAAATCTATTTTGTACCTCAAATTATGTGACCAATGCATTACAACTTACAAGCGAGTCTTATGTTTCTAGAAGATGGAACAAAATTACTTGTTTTTTTTAATGTTTTTATGTTTAATGAGTTTAATGTTTTTTTACTACCGCAAAAGTTAAATTGCAACACAGACAAACAAAAAGTTATGGCAATGATTTAGTAAGTGATCATGTGTGTCAAATGTGATTAGAAATTTTCCATGATGGTGATGCGACACTCGAGGATAGTGTCCGATAGATGGGCGCTCTGGAAAACCGATTACTACTAAAAACGAATAAATCAAATCTTTGATCGAATATAACCAGCGTTCTACGATACGAAATATTGCCGAGATACTGAAAATGTTTTAATTCACAGGCCACGAGCAGTTTGTGTTATTTTCAATTTGAATTGATCTACAAATACGAAATTACTAAAACGTGTCCTATATAAAGTTAAATATTGTGAAAATATGAAGAATAAGGCGATTGTGTTGTGCAGGACATTTTACAACAAACAGTTCTGATATAGAAAATATCCTTAAAAGTATATACTTCGCCTTATGTCAGTCAGCACTTTCTTACGGTATATCAGTTTGGGGGGGATGCACTTTAACCCAAAAACACATATTGCAGGTTTCCCAAAAATTGATTGTGAAAATAATTAATAAACTTCCTGCTCGGTATCCCATGGCGGAGCTTTTCAGAGAGTATCAGGTCCTGAACATAGCCAATTTACATCTCAAATCAATTCTCTGGCACTACCATCGAGAGGAAGGGAAGATGCAGACTCAGCAGACACACATGACACGCATGGCAACTAATGAAATGTTCACCATCCCTAGAGTTAAAACCTCTTTTGCCCAAAGGCAATATGCTTATTTGGCTCCCATTACATACAATGGCGTGCCGACTTCAATAAAGGTAAAGGTAGGAAAACCATTTAGACAGTCGATCGGAGCGTGGTTGTTATTGCGACAGGATTTTGAGTACTTGGACTTTCAGGATGAATGACGAGTGGAAGGGATTTATGTGAGCTCATGAGTGTGGGTTTCTTCTTGTTGTTTTAATTTTGGTTGTTTTTGTATTTGTGTTTCTGTGTATTTTTTTTGTTTTGATTTTTGTTCTGATTTTGATTTTTATTCTTATGATTGTGTGCGGCATAGTGTGGGATGAATATTTTTGGTCTTTCTGGAGTGATGTTGTGTGAGGAGTTGAATTTCGCAAGATGTTTCCAGTTGTAGTTGAGTGTCATTGTTTGTCAGGTTGATGAGAGCGTGCAACGGGGTTTTGTTTTTGTGTAATCAAAAAACGGAAAAAATTATCGATTTATTTTTTTCATGCTAAATATCCTCAGTGAGATACAGGCAAAAGCCTAGTTTACTGGGGATACGATAAATGAAAGGCAACAAACCCAGATCCATTAAAATTGTATGTCCAAATCAAATTATCTGTTGTTTTTCTCAAATTGTGTATATTTCTTGTCATGTGTAATAATAAATAATAAATAAATAAATAAATAGAACCTTACAGCAAAGATACCATGAAGGCGTCGGGGTCTGCGGTGGAAGGACAGTTTCAGGAATGCGACAGCGGAGGGTTGCGGTGAGTGGTGAAGGCATTTTCAGGATAGGAATGCCTGGAGGCGTGTTGTGAAATCAACCCTAAGACTTCACGACTTGTAACGTTAACAGAGAAGAAAAGTATATACAAATATATTAATTTTAATTATTCAACATCTTCATATAAATACATCTAGTGGATTTATTAATTTGTAACAATTAATTTTTTTGATTTATTCATCCGTATGGTACAACTTAACATATCCGAATTAGTGAAGCAATTACGTTGTAGGGTGAATTCGGGAGGGAATATTGCCTTTAACTCACATAGTTGAGTCTTTGGGTATAGAACTGCTAGAGTATGCACGTAACTTGCAGTTCATCACCTTTCGTATTTTAAATACTACCGCAAATGTTCAGGCAACTATAATCACACACAACTAGCGCGTGCGAATATTGTCAATGGGCGAATTTTTTAAATAGTTTTTTTTTGTATATTTATTTTGGGTAATATCGGGATTTGAACCCGAAACCCCAGGTAGAATTCAAGCGTCTTACCAACTAGGCTACAAAGATTGACAACAAGTTTTTTTTAACTATTTTTCCTAATAATATAAATGGTGTCAATATGTTTGATTTCCGTTGGAACCCGCATTTTTTAAAAAGGATTCCGGTTGTTTTTCATTAAAGAACTGTTTAACATATTTCTGGTCGGTCGGAAGATATTGTCAATAAGCCCGTCATGTTGTACTGTATACAACGAAAGTGTAAACAATACAATGCTTGGTATCCATTACCGTGCCCAAAGCATATTTTTTAAAGTTCTTCTCATCTTCAGAGGTTGACGTACATCATAACTATCTTGACCTTTGAGGCAGCAACTCTGAACGTTCATCATAACTATCTTGACCTTTGAGGCAGCAACTCTGAACGTTCATCATAACTATCTTGACCGTTGAGGCAGCCACTCTGAACGTTCATCATAACTATCTTGACCTTTGAGGCAGCAACTCTGAACGAAAATATGATATAACATTAAGACCATTCCCGTAAGTTTTTTTTAACTAGGATATACTTCTTTTCCCGCACTTCTTCTTCATTAAATGTATCTCTGTAACATCAGTATAATGACTCATATTTTCCTCCTCGCATTACATGTTCAAAGTTTCAGCTAATTATTTTACTTCCTAGAATAAATATATGAAATTCAAGACAAAGATTCCACTTTGTCACAAGCCTTGCCTAATGAAGTGGTTTTCTATATTCATAAAGGGGAAGGCTTTTTGCATAGTTATATACTTGTTATCTACGATTCAGATTTATTTTGACAACCTTTGTAACCTAGTGGTAATATTCTTGACTTCCACCCAAGGATTTTGGGTTCAATTCCCGGAGATATAAAAAAGACGGTGTTAGTCTGATAAAAAGAAGTTCATCTGTTAATAATACTCGCACGCGCTGAGCGGTAGTGTTGCCAACACGTTCAACGATCAACATCGAATTCCGTGCCTACTTCAGAGAATCTAAGCCTGATTTTTGGGGCTAAACTCGCTTATTGGGGCTAAAATAACACTGTCTCCCGGTCATGTTGTTCAAAATGTTTGTTAAACTCATTCGGATATATTGAAGGGTATCCATACGAAAAAAAATATTTCCAAATAAGCTATGTAAATTGTTAATATTGTAGTGGTCAAGGTAGGTTGAGGAAGAAGAGGTAAGCCGAGAAAGGAATCGGAGGATAAAAACGAGTTTTTATTCTATACTAAAAAAGAAAATGATTTGAAATACTTACAAAACAAATATATAGATATTTGGAATAGTATCGTGCGAGAAAAAGGAATGTCGAAGAAATAATACAACAAATGTAGAAATTTGACATAGGGAAAGGTAAGAAACATGATAAATTAACGAGAATGTATTGTATAACATTACACTTTCGCTGTATACAGAACAACCTGGCTGATTTATTGCTATGTGAAAATATCTTCCAATCAACTAGAAAAATGTTAAAGAGACAAGTGAAAACCTGATTGGAATCCTTTTTTAAAAAATCTGAGTTCCAGCGGGATTTGAATCCGCAACCTCTGAGTTGGGAGACGGGATTCTTACCAACAAAGCTACGGAGGTCGTGTATGAGTGTAGACGAGGAAAATGATATTTGTGTGAAGACATTTCCTCTCTGTCTTCCCCAAAATGGATATTGCGTGATGGTATGTTATGTATGAACTAAGAGATATATCTTAAAGATTGATGTGACGTATTGACAGATTCAATTTCATTGTCATTCATGAAAATGAATAAAAAAATGACAAATATATGATCCGGCTCAGAACTGATCGAGTAACATCGAAAGGCAATAAAATTTTACTGCTTGAAAACGTCAAATAAAACATTTTTGCGAGTGGCAGAATCGTACGCGCAGAAGTACAGGAAGATCGAAAACAAAGCTGATAATGTTGAGTAGATTGCAATATTTCAGGAATACATAGGGCGGAAGTGTTTTTGATGCCTTCTGTATTTCAGCTTTTCAATTTGGAAGGATGTTATGGAAGGGAGAATATTTTCTTTGTTATCGAAACCGGAAATTATGAGGCTCGGGGTAGGGAAAACGATAGCGTGGTAGAAGACAGAGTGGAAACTTTTGTACAGCATCTTTGTCGAGGAAATTAATTTGTGGCTGTAAAACATTTATACTTTTATAATTTTCATTTAGAAAAATGTTGCACTGACTTTATTTTTTTACATTTATTTACAAATTACATCTTTTTTTTAAATTTTGACTTTGGCCAGTCTTACAAATTTTTTTTAAAATAAATTCAATAACCATTGAATGTGCATCGTTGTCATCAGGATCCCCTAACCACTCCAGCCTCCATCTTAGTTCTGTCAGAAAACAGCCTGTTCATAGATACGCATTCTCTCCCGTAGATATCACTGAAATGTGGACCCTGTTGAGTAATCTGGTAATGTTGATACATGTTTGCAGCACGCTGACAGTTTCTCACACGTCTGGCTGTTAAAACGCCATCAGCCTGAGAACAGATTACTCTTCTGAGCCACTTGCTCCAGCCTTGCAAACTATCAATATACCACTTTCTCTACACCCCAACCCTTCGTTTGCCCATTAATTTCCCGTATAAGACTCGTTTTGGGAGCCTATGATTGTACATGTACATATTCGAGTATATCGCATGTCCCATTCATCTTAGTTGAAGCGTTGTAGTACCGAGACATTTATGATATGATCACTCCAGTTGATTCATAGGATATGACAACGAAAACGCTGATGCAACATTTTAAGGCGTTGAATGTGCCTTATATAGGTAACCCAAGTCTCAGACTAAGAGAAGTGTGAGATAGACTTGTAGACAGATATACTTGTAGACTGGGAGATGTTCCTAATGTAGAAGATTCAATTATTCAGTTTAGCAACGTCTGCTGACGTGCTCTTGCGGGGACTCTTCAGTTCATCATCAAGAGCGGAGTTCGATGCCAGGATGCTGTCATCAAATATGAAGTAGGGTACTTTCTTTAGGTGTACACCATTTTCGATTGTTGTAAGTCATTCTCTGTTCATAAATTTATAAAATGGACGTTTAAAGTAAACGCTAAATAACATGTTTCTATTATTTAATATTATCATTTTTTTTCCATTCGTGTAGCATACTTCAACATATCCGAATTTGTGATTTGGACATATCGAAGAATATGGTTGGGAGACAGCATCGTCGTTGACCCCATAAATCGAATCTTTGGGCTTAGAGCCACTGGAATAGGCACGGAACTCGCGGTTTATCATCGCGTGTGTTGGTAATACTACCCCGCACGTAAAAAGACTACACTGACAAACATCTAGTGCGTTGATTATTATTCAGCGATGAACTCTGTTGCCAAACAGAGACCCTTTTAGGTACATTTTTAAAGAAATACTACGTATTGCAGAGGCTCTCATGTTACAACTTTCAGAAAAATTCATTGCACTTTCTTTGATCATGACCAGAAGACTCCAAAACTACCCTTCTTGAAAAACTATACTACAGCGTTTCTGATGGAATGACGTAATTTTTTTTCAGAAAAATGGTAGTGTACAGCGTACCATAAAATGGAAAATATCCTTTCTTTTCACCCACATACTTAATCTACCTGATTCATGTGGCCAGTGCTGGAAGAATTATTTTTATTCGGACACCATTGAGGACCGAATCTGAAACCCTCGGATAAAAACCAAGTCGAATGATATCTTAAAAATTAAACAGTGTATAATATAAAACTTTACTTGCTTATAAAATATATCTTAAAACGGTGGAATCATTACTTGATACTATAATATATACTCGTACATCAAAGTAAAATAAGGATATTGGCTTTACAAAATTAATTTCCTTCTTTCATTTCCCTCTAAAAGCTGTTCTCGTTATGTTTTATATATTTTTGATGGACTAATTACCCAACGGGAAATAAGTTTAAAAAATACGTCAATAAAAACACTCTCAGTAAACAGAGCTTTAAATAAACATCTTAAAGATGCCAAATAATGTTTAAATTTCGTGGAAAAAATTTGGCGCAAATATTAACGGTTTCATGGTTTCTGTATTGGAGAAATATTCAGGATATTTCAAAACACTTGTTTTTTACTTCCTTTTAAAAAAGCATTTTAGTATTTTTAAACAAAAAAAATACAAATACGAGTATAGTTAAATAACACGCTATCAATGCACGTGGGTGTTTTTTTGCTCTTCTCCACCGTACCTTAAATACCGACGAACTTTTTGATCGAGGGACAACGATTAGCTGTGATGAATGTGAGTTCACCAGATATTTGGTGACAGCAGTAGAATTAATCCTCGGTCAAAAATGTCCACCTTTATAGTGATTCTCACGTGCTTCTTTAAATATTTGACTTTCCTCAAAGGTTGTGGTGTATCCTGAATCGTAGGTGTGGTTGTAGTTGTAATGCACACGTCTTGCATATGTGAGGTTTAATTGATTGGCTGTTGTACTTATTTAAAATGGTTTAGTCTGGCCATCACATTGTAAATAAAGGTTGGATGAGATTCTTTCAGTGGCTCCTGAAACTGTATAAATGAGAAATCTGAATTTCCGAATGTGAGAGAAAAACCATAAGAGAGAAGAAGTGGCACACTTAATACATGGCATCATCACATATCCCTTTAAAAATACGGAGAGGACAGATTTTCCCACCTTCCTCTTTATGCAGGCTGCCATTGCTTCATCCAGAATCTTACATGTTCTTTTAATTCTCATACTTCTTACCTTTCTATTTTCAATTTTTTTCCAACAATGTTCATAAATTATTACCTCATTCTGCACTTTCCTTGCATGCAATCAATTCCAGCTTTAAACATTTGTTTGGTAAGTATTTCATAGACCGTCCCATCTGAAGAGAGCCTCGAGATAAGTGGTAGAAACACGTGACGCGTGGGTTAATATAAAATATGAAATAACGCTGTAAATTATTAGTGAACTAAGCTCTTACACTTATTTACCATCAAGCCGTCTCCTTGTCGGGGTAGGCAGGAGAACAAAGCACGAGACTTTCCTATTACAACACACATTTTTAGCTTCTTCTATATCCATTCACCTTCTCACACAACTTCTTCCTTCGATTTTTTACATTTTCCTCCAATCATACTTCTCTTAATCTTTCTCTGGTATGTATTCCATTCACATTTGCGCTGTATATATGTTTTGTTAATCTTTCTTCGTTTATTCGTTTCACATAACAAAACCATCTCAGAGTGCGCTCTTCTTCGTCGTACTTAACACATCAGCCTTAAATTCACATTCACCCTTTATCACTTTATTCTATGTTCTCTTATACATTAAGGTAATAAAATAAATATATTTCAGAATTTGTAATTTGTTTTTATCAAACACTGTTTATTACACTTTTTGTAACGGTATAGCCCTACCGGTTTCAAGGCTTTCACCTCATCTTCAGGGGAGCACAAACAAGACTGAATTATGTTCAAACTGATACCGTTATACACGCTTCAACGGTTGGGGACATTCGGGCTAGGGACTGAGGGCTGAAGGAGGCATGGGACGATATCGGCCAGTAGCGGAGAAATATTTGGGATGTATATGTTTACCAGATGTTCGGCTCGATGTACTGACTAGGGTCTTTAATCTGTCCCATTTATTTCCGTTACTACTTATATGTAACGTAAGAATTTGGCATCATCGATAGAAAAAGTATGGTTTTCGCGGTGACAATGATTAGCCATTTCAGAATAAACTAGAGGATTTGTTAAGGCGGATTTGTGTTCCCGAAATCTCTTTTCAAAGGATCTTCCAGTCTTTCCTACATAGAAATTATCAGTCAGCACATAAATTACAGCACATACACATACATTTCAGAATTTCTTATTTCTTTCATTTACACTTATTTAAAATAAATTAATTTCCGATGATTTCTAAGTATTTTGTTTATGTATTGTTATTTTTTCAGTTTCTTGAAGAAAATAAAAAATTTCGCTCTCTGAGATATATTTTCAGTGATATTTTCAACATCGTAATATCACGAAAATGACATTTGTAAAGCTCACAATAACAGGGTTTATTCAAACTTTTTCGCTTGAAAGGAAAAAATGAGTTTTTTTAATCGTTGAAACTTTTATTATCCTTTGCAACTTTGTAGAGTAAAAATTTAATCACGTTTTCATTATTTTCATTAAAACCTGGCGTATTTTTTGCCATTCGGCAATTTCTTACAAACAAGCGAATGTGTTTTAATGAGTTCTTAAAGTGTAAACAAGACTGGAGACATTTTTTATTATTATTGAGAATAACTAAAAATTGAAAACGTAATCCCCTAGTTGGAAAACTGGCGCCTTACCATCTTTCACGAAGATCGTGTATATTTAACGTTAGATTATATGAAAGATTTGTGTCTCTAAATCCAGGTCAGACAAAAATTTCATATACATCAGTTCATAAGCTTGGTTTTTTGTCATATGGTGATTTCTTCCAACCATCCAGTTTATAAAAAAAAATGAGATTTGAACTTTTTTGGCAATCTTTGGGAATTGAACTATAAACCTCTAGAGTTAAAAACAAATATTTAGTCATTAGGATATGAAAATATTAATACGATATTTGAGTGAGTAATAAAATACAAGATATAGTCGAAGAATTCTGCTATTAAAATAGTATTTGCTCAGATTATGAAATATTTACGAAGGAAATTGAATGGCGTGCAGCGATAGGAAACAAAGTTAATGGGTCACTACAACATATCTCAAAGTTAATCTGCTAAGATTTACAGTCCATAACAGCATTTAAGTTGATGTATGCTAGTGAAACGTGGATGTGGAATAATACCTAAAAGAGCCGAATTAATATTATAGAAATGCGTGCAATTAGATGAATACATAGGGGGACAATAAATGATAGAACACAGAATTAAGTGTTTAGTAAGATAAATAACAGCACTTTGAGATGGTTTAGGCATGTGGAACGAATGAATGAGTAAATACTAATAATTAAAAAAATATACAATGCAAATTTAAGTTTAAAGGTGGAAGAGCAAGACCAAGTGAAGTATGGTTGGATTAAGTGAATGATGTTTTAAAGAAAAAGAAGGGAAAAAAATAAGAGATATTATTGGAGCTGTATGCGAAAGTGTATGGATTTTGAGAAACGAAAATCTCACACGCTCTTCACTCAGTCTACCCCGATAGGGAAACGGTGTGATGGTATGTATCTAGGAAATGAATCATCATACAGAATAGAATAGGCTTCCGTCACAAATATGAACTACACGGGTCATCTTTGTCTTTGTCAAATTGAAATAGAATTAGATTTCTTGGCACCAAAAACAAAGACTAAGGAAGTGAAATAAAAATCACAAAAAAAGTTAAGAAAGTTTATCTCAAGTATATGTATATTTGCTCTGTAAAGTCACCCTTTTGATAAAATCTGATTAGTACTAGAAACACTGTAGATATATTCTGTACTCATAGTTAATTTCAGTATCATCACCATCAATTATTTATTATGGCATGTGTCTCTATAGGGTCCTTCAAATTGAGCGGTTTCATTAATTGTTAGATAAAACACAGATGCCGTCGCAAACATGCCTGGGTCTTGTAACATGAGCTTTATTCAGTCGTCGGATGTTCATTCTTTCCATTTCGGAAAACCAAAAAGTAGTTCTAAGCTCGAAAGCTCGATTAATGAAGACAAATACTTTGTCGTCTCCCTGCATCCATAAAAAGTACTATACAAATTAAAACTAATTCTCATACATGGTATCACTAAAGGGAAAATTCTCATACATGGTATCAGCCGCATCCAGTCAGGTGATGATATCGTTAAAATGTGATACCTCTATCTTGAGTAGTATGACAATTAGAACTGATAGACGACGTGTTGTTTCGTTATGTTCTGAAATGTTTAAAATTGAATGTCGAGCGATTATGAAGTTTCTTTAAAAAAAAAGTAAGTCTGGCAAAAATTAAATATCGTTAGCATTTAAACATGTATACAACTCTCACCTCATCTACGTACTCGTACATATATCTCGTCATACACACTTTTCTGTTTCTTCAACTTCCACTCTTTCTTTGGTCTCGTTATTTATTAATTTCAGTCATATATAACATATTATATTTGTTTCGGAAACCTTTCATAACTCTTTTTCTTAACGAGACTTGGCTATTTCAAAATATCTATCTTGAAGAAATAGTTACCCATTATCTGATCATTTCTTACTCAATCAAACATTTTTATATCAGATATTCTACGTACGGTACACATTATTCGGTTTTTATCACTAAATTCAAATCACCAGACTTCACTTCTATGCATTAATACGTTGATTGTTTTAAATCCATCTATTAGAACGGGGTTTTATAAAAAAACGTCTGCTGGTCCTGTAACCGTGTAATGGTTTTTCTCTTAGTTTTAGATATATGGGTGGTATGAAGCTTTAGGGAGAACTGGAAGACAATCCTTTTTGAGAAGCCTTATCAACATTTATGATTGTATATGAACACTATACATATAAACTACACCAAACATAACGCCGAATGTGCTACTATCACACATTAGAAGATCTACAAAAGTTTCTTTCTAGTTCATCTTCTCTTGGTAAGGTTTTTTGCGGCTTTCTTACCAAATATGTTTTACGAAATATTGCATTGTATAACACTTTTGTTGTATACGGTACAGCCTGGTGGGCTTATTGCAATGTGCTAATCTCTTTCAATCAAGCAGAAAGGTGTTAAAGAGGTCTTAACTGAAAACCAGACTGGAATATATTTTTTTTATTAAATCTGGGTTCCAGCGAGATTTGAATCCGCAATATCCATGCTGGGAGACAGGCGAATTATCAACTAGGCCACAGAAGTTGTCACAACCATATTTAGACGCGGGAAAGTGATGGCTGCTGCCACCAATTGAATATATTTATTTTGTAATATTTTTAATCTCTTAAGAATAGTGGGCTCGAGTCCCGAGCTAGAGCGTCCTTGAGCCTTAGCTTCTTCTTCTTCCTCTTCTATTATGCCTATTATGGTCCTGCATCATCGTTTCCCTCTTATGGCGTCGACTGTCAGCTGTCTTTCCATATTTTGGGAGGTCATCCTGGAGGTCTGCTTGCTTGGGGGATACTGTCCCTGGCCATTCTTACGGCTCTAAGTTGCACCATTCTGGATACATGTTCGTTCCAGAGCCTCCTTCTCTGTCGTCCCCATCTGACAATATCTTCAACTTCGCACGTCTTTCGAATTTCTGTGTTACGTACTCGATCACGAAGGGTTTGGCCAGCGATACTCCTGAGTACCTTAATTTCGCTGGTTCGAAGGAGATTTTTGGTTCTGACAGTGTCGGCTCTGGACTCTATGCTGTATGTTATTATGGGGCGGACACAGGTCTTGTATATCCTCACCTTGCTTTGGATGTTCATATACTTGTTTTTCCAGATAATGTTCTTTAGCCTCAGCCTGTTCTTTAAACGATGCTATAAAAATTGTCCTTATATTATTATCCAGATTGGCTTTGCGCAGGAGAATTTTCGATGTTTTACATTTGATTTATTGTTCCTTTCATTTGGCCTTCACACGCAGTGTATTTCCTCCAACTGGATCACAGCGGTCAGTATTATATTGTGGTCCTGCACATCTCCAGAAAACGCATACGTTGAGCAGCTGTGTACGGTCCTCAAAAGTAAAATTCCTTTAACGTGTTCAATTACAATAATCAAAAAATAAACACATTAAAATAACAAAAAGCCCTGATAACGACTAAAACGAATAATAAAAGAACTATATATGAAATTGAATATTTTACACACCTTCAAGACGACCTCCGTGGCCTGGTGGTAATACGCTTGTCTGCCGATCCTGTGGTCGCGGATTCGATTCCCGCCGGAACCCAGATTTTAGAAAAATTCCTGTCTAGTTTTCACTTAGGGGACATTTAAACATCTTTCTGATTGGTTGGAAGAGATTGCCACATGGCAACAAACTCGCCAGGTTATATAAAAAAAATAAAGGTGTCGGAATTTGATTATCGATGTTGGGTATTATCTTTTTCTTCATATGCAGGCCTTTTATTAACTATAATACTTTATTAACCGAGTGATTTTCCTTTTTCGAGAAACTTTTCTACCATATACTTCTAACATATATTTTCACCTATAATTTGCAATCACTTTTCAATAACCATGACTACGTTTAAAAAAAATCCAGCCTTGATTCAGGGTTTCCACTTTTAAATCTTAACAGATGTTGACAGAAATATATCTCAAGCTTAAATATAAATTTTACGGATACATAACAGTATTAAAACTTTTGAATAGATTGCTGATTAGCCGCAAATTATTTATTCTCGGCGGCACGCTAAAAAATTTCTTAAGAATTTTTTGCGAAATTATTCGTCGTATATCAAATCCACGAGGTAAAACTCGGTAAGAAATTAGCTTAGCAGTTTCCAACGACGTGAAAAACTTGGAAAAACTCTTAAGAAACATTTTCCCATAATTAATTGAATTTATTTTTTAATTTTCATACTTCTACTTAAATACATCTAATTTGGATCTTAAACGTTGGTAACGCATGATTAAATGCTATGGTATATTTTAATGTATGGTGTTAAAGCATGGATTTCGAAGAACAGAACGCTTAATAAGTTAGAAGCCATTAAAATATTAAATCATCGGATAATATTGAGAATCTCTTAGTTTCATCATATCTCAGACTCCGGTGCTACGTCAATTGGGTAAAGAATTAGAGCTCTTAAACACCATAAAATACTGAAAGATTGCCTATTTGGGTCATATTTACTTGTTTTTTAAACTATAAGGAATGCTTGATAAAAGCACTTCCGAATATCTGAGCTTTAAAATAGAATCCCGCGTGTTTTTTGAGTCCCTCGTGAACTGCTTTTTAAATGATAATTATAGTTTGTTTTTTTTTTAATATTGTTTTGCCCCTTGCTGAAGAATATTTGTGAAGTTACACTTGTCTGATTTCGTCTTTTACATTTTGTTTTTTATTGATTTTTTTTGTGTAGTACGGGCTGTGCGCCTGTGGACGGTCCTGTATTGTGTTGGTATCATGTAATTTTGTACGATTTGGCACCTGAATCTTTCTGATTACCACGCAAAAGCAAACGTGGCCACACCTAAGAAGATTCATGAAACACCATAAACTTCGAGGCAGGTCAAATCCTTGCTGAAGTAGGTTAGGCTCACTCACAATGTAGATATTTCCGACCGAGGACTGATTCCACTGCTGCAGCCAGCTATCTGGTGAGATAATTTTCATCTCAGCTAATCGTTGCCCTTGGATCTAGAAAGGTCATGGATATCTAAGGCGATTGTCGTACGCATGTTCTTAAAGCAGAAGGCCGTTCACTTTGAGACATATCCTTACATATTGCCATAAAATATTTAAAAGTACGTGTTCCTGACCGTGCCGGTAGCCTATAGTATTCAAACTTTTCAAACGCCTTCACCGATGAGGCCAGAAAATATTTCTTCCGATCACCCCCTCATGCCAAATGTAGGTTTCAATCAAAACAATATAATCTGGGTTCTTAATATTAATACTGATTTCGTCTATATAGAATACATTGTTTATTCTGAATAAATTAATAAAGCGTGGTATAACGATGAAGCTTTTTCTGTGGCATGTGCAGCTTTAGGAAACACTTGAAAACAACTTATTTACTGTCTTACTAAAGGAGGTCTTATTATTGAAGAACATTCCTTATTGAATGGTAGAACTTTGTAATAATAAAAAACGTAGTAAGCGTTTCAGATGAGAATATATTTTGCATCCTTATGTTTAGCCCATCGCATATCGCAAGCACCTCGATCGGACCGCTTATGCTGTCTGCCTGCGTTAGCTCAACGCTTGTCACGTTTTTATCGCGCGCATGGGTTTTCCGATCATATGTACTCGTAGTTATAATGTGAGGGCCACACAAAGAAATGTTTATTACAACACAACAATATTAAAGCAATAATTTCACATTTAAAGAGTTCTCCTATCGAGGTAAACAGAGATTTTCCGCCTTTCAAATATCCATTCGACTTTTCATACTGGCTCTTAGATTATTTGATTTGTGAACATTTCATAAATAACATTCACCTAATCCAATCACACTTTCCTTGATTTTCTTCCACCAAACCATGAATTTACTCATAGCTACACTGTAAATTAGCCTCGTTAGTCTTTCTTGAATCATTGGTTTTGCGCGCTTTAAAAATTTCAAGCGTTCTTATAAATATTATTAATTTCTCTAAAGGGATATGACGTGATAGATGGTGATATATAAACACAATTAATTTAACCTCTTCAGATCTGGTGTCCATTATAATGGACACAGAGGTCATATCGTCGCCGATATTGCAGGAACACGTATTTTTGTGTATTATCAATTAGTAACTTTCTTTATTTTTTGTCATCTCTTGTATATTTTTTTATGTTATTCTCGTATTGATTTATAGCTGTATCTCAAGAACACAAAGAAAAAATATTTCAAAAACTATGCTGAAAAAATGTTCAACGCCACTCACTGGTTCAAAAGTACTCATGAACCGGCATAACAAAAATACTGCAGTCTTTAAAATACACAACCGAAATGTGTCTTTCGGGTATCGTAAACCTTTTTACAAAACGCTCCGCAAGATGCCGGCGTGAATCTTTTGAATATTTTATTTTCTTTTAGCCCCCAGCGCCACGGTCCTTGTATAATGCCGATTATTTTAAGGCATCAAGACTGAGAGAGGGAGGCAGACAATGTTATACTTATTCCAAATGGACCGAATGGGGATGAATATTAATTCTGCAAAATGGTGCAGACGTTTTCGTCCGTGCGGAAAATATAAAAAAAAAGATAAAAAGCTACAACCTTTTTATTAGTACTAATTAGAAGATATTGTTAAAAATTAGAGCAGTCTTTAATGATAGCTTTTATTTTCTTTATACTTTCACGCCATTTTCCCGTAAGGGCTGGCAGAGAGACATGTCACCAGCGTTTCCTCTCTTAACACTCATATTTCATATACTCGTACTTTCTTATACAACTTCTGTGATTTTTCTGATTCCCTACATTTTTCTCTTTTAAAATACTATTTACTTGATCCTTAGACTTCCTCTACCAAGCCTTTGACTCACATTTGTACTGTATAAATTATATTTTTATAAGTCTTTCTTCATCCATTCATTTCACATGCCTAAGCCATCTCAGAGTGACTCTTCTTCACCATACTGAACATATCAGCCTTAAATTCAAAATCATCCCCAATCACATTTCGTATTTTGCCATACATTATCAACTCGTGTATTTTTCTAAGTACACGCATTTATTTTATTCATTCCACTTTTCTTCCACGTCCACGTTACACTCCCCTACATCAAAGTTTGTATTAAAATACTGTTGTGGACTATCTATCATCTTAGCAGGTTTTTATGCTGTCCGATTCGAGAATATATATTTTAGTGCTCCATTCCCTTTTTTTTCTCGAGCAACTCAAGTTTGATATCCACTATAACTCTTCCATAATCTGAGAAAATACTACTATATATAAATAGCAGAATATTTCAACTTCTTCAACCCTTAATTTCTCACCCGTATATCACATTTACTTTTCATTTCATACTTTTCGATCACAATGACTGGATTCACAACATTCATTTCTCTTCACATCTCTAATACAATTTAGTTATCTTTGTAATTCACCATCATTCTCCGCTAACGCTACCATATCATCAGCAATCCTCATACATTCCGATTCGACATTTGTAAGTTACCCATGGACCATAATGATAATAATAAGATTAAATTTCCACTGTACTAACTCTGGAACCTTTGACAAGTAATTTCACATATAATTAATCAGCTACCTGAAATCCCCTTAAATTAGTACCTTAAATAAAGCAAGTCTCCCCTATCTTCCTCACCACTAGTTCATCTATACAACCTTTCTAATCCAGCGTTAATGATTACTAATTGACTGTCTGAAATATGTCGTTAAGCCCTTAATTAACGTGATTAATCTTTATTGCTGACGCATTTTATAGGAGATTTACTATAAATGTGTATACACTCTGCTACTTCATCCATTCATTCGTTTATACATTTATTTATTTTACATTTGATACAGATTGAACCCAACTTTATCAAAAAATAAATGAATAGTTAAAAATCTAAATGTAGCATTATTCCAACATGAATAATGTTACATACGCTTCCTTGTGAAGTGACCCAGTTATACCAACAAAGTTTACTAAGGAGTTCAATTCTCAATTTATCCACTAGGGCATGGAATACAACGATATCGAAAAAAAAAAAACATTCAACAAGGTCATTCCGTGTGCGAGTGGTAATGTTTTTAACATCTCGTGAATACGGCGCTGAACAACTCGTGAATTTGGCACTTAAAATAGTCGTAATTTACAGGTAATTGTGCGATATATTTAACAAATATTTGAGAATCATTCGATGGTATGCCATTTTTCGTTGGCAACTTGTATATGTATAAACAAGCGCGTATTTATAGACCGTGTATTTTTCGGTTGTCCTTTGTAAGGCAGATTTGATGCACTAAAAGCCATATCTTTACCGCATTCTTACTTGCAATGAAATTTACCGCATCCTTACTTGCATTTAGTTTCATCATTACTTGCAATGAAATTGGGGTACGCTACTACACGCCCGAGTCAAAACAAGCCAGCATGGAATGGAGAAAGAAGGACGAGTCAGCCCCTGTGAAAGTCAAGACTCGGCTGTCAGCTGTTAGGTGCTTGTGACCGTTTTTTGGGACCGGCGCGGCATTTTGGAAATCAATTTTTTGCACGATCGTCACACCATCAATAGGGCGTACTACTGCGAGCTTTTGAGTTTAATTAAACTTGCGTGTCCATGCAAAAGACGTAACCAACCGATACGAGAAGTGGTTCTTGTCTATGACAACGCGAGGCTCCATACTGCAGCTGTAATATACGAATTGGACGACATGAGCTGGACATGATTGGAACACCCTCCCCATAGCCCTGATCTATCGCTCTGTGACTTTCATATCTTTGGAGTAGAAGGGTTTGTGTGCAATTGGCCGCTGATACAGCTCACTTCTTTTTTCGATGACGGAATACAGAAACTACCGATCAGCTGAAAAGAAGCATTTCTAAAGCAAAATATTATGTAGATAAATTATGTGTACGTGGTTTTTTTTCTGCAAATTAAAAGATTAAAACAAAAAAGTCATGTTTATATTCGATCCACCCTCGTAATTGAATATAATCAACAATACTCAAATAGTGTGAAAAAAGCACCTTTAGGTGGTTTTGATATGTTGAACGAATGAGTAACGAAAGACTGAATAAAACTTTTTTTGAATGCAAACATAAATGTGAGTCGTGGTAGAGAACGAGCGAAAGTGTTATAATTAGACCAAGTGACTAAAAAATTCATAGAAGGAAAGGTGAGCAGTAAAAGGAACAGAGTGAGCTCTATTAATGTGGAGGAAGTCGAAGAAAGTATATGGCGATAGGAAAGTTTGACGTTCTTTTCTATCTGCCTACCATAATAGGTATGATATTTATGGCGTGATGGTATTAATGTTTACTTAATATAATTATGTATAATAGAATCATTTGCCGAATGTTATACATATATACAAATTTAACATACATATATCTAAACAACTAATCTAATTTATACATCATATCATAACTATAAACTAACTTAATGTTTAATTTCTTAGAAATAGTTAACACCTACATACTACTTATAACTAGATAACAATTCTTACAACTAATTATTTAGCACGTACATGACCACTCATTCAGGCTACTTGCATTCCATTACATTTACTCAGATCTTGATCATCCCTGCTTTTACAGTAGGGGAACTAGTCAGGCAACAGATTATGCTTCTGGAACCTATGTTTATAACGGAAAGGTACATTGGACTTATTCACGTTAGCATTCAGAGCAATAATCTGATTTGATTTCATAGAAATAGTCAAAACCTACATGCTAACTTATAACTAGATAACAATTCTTACAATGATATGTATAAAGCGATACTCAAGAGTTTCACTTAGTTTGTTGCAGTGCGGGCTACCCGCCTGCAGACGGTCCCGTAGTGTATTAATATCTGTTTACATTGTTGAAGTATTTTTGTAACAGCGTGAATATGTATACTTGCACATTTACATGTTGTTTTACGTTCATTTATTTTTAACACAAGCGTTTTACTTTGTTTGCTTATACTGTTGAAGTATTTTTATAAGAGCGTGAGCGTGTGTTCTTGCACATTTATATATTGTTTTACGTCCATTTATTTTAAACATAAGCGTTTTACTTTTTAATTTTTAAATTTCGTAATGAATGAAGTACCCACTAATTAGAATTCAATTATCGTAATAATGCACAATGCATATACATATACCATCTCGTCATTACCCCGTTGGAGTCGGCAGAGAGGACAGAGCGCTAGACTTTCTTATCACGACACATATTTTTAACCTCCTCCATATCTAAACAACTTCTACGGTTTATCTGGCTTTCTTCATTTCCTTATTTCAAAATAACATTCATTTGATCTAACCATAATTCTTCGGTCGTCCTCTTACAAGCTTTCCACTCAAATGTGTGTTATGTTATTCTTATTTTTTCAATCGTTCTTCAATTTCAAACCATCTTAGTGTGCTCTTCTTCATCTTACTCAATACATCAGTTTTAATTTCACATTCTTATTTAATCCCTTCATTCTGTAACTTCTTTAAAAAGTAGACCAGTGATTCCCCTTATGGTGGCAATGTTTGAAAGAATACAGAATGAAGTGATTAGAATGGAATGAGAACTTAAATCTGATGTATTAAGTAAGATGGTTTGGACATATAAGACAGAAATGGTTTAAGCCTGTAAAACGTTGAATGAAGAAAGATAAACAAAATGTAAGTGGAAGACGAAAGAGAAAGATCAAGAAAAGCATTCTTGGATCAACTGAATGATATTTTTAAAAAAGGAAACGTCAACACCCAGAGAAATCGTAGTTTACGTGAGAAGATCTGGAGAGGCGAAGAATGTGTGACTTCTTCTACATCTATACACATTTTCATACAACTTTCACGATTTCACTGTCTTTCTACGTTTCCTTTTTTTTCAGAATATTATTAATTTGATCCAACCATATATTAATTGGTTTTCCTTTAACACGCCTTCCAGTAACATTTGCACTTTATATACGAGTATCTGTTTCGTTAGTCTTTCTTCAGTAATTCGTTCCCCATGCCCAAATCATCTCAGCGTGCCTTCATATATCTCAATACATCAAGCCTTGATTGAAACATTCATCCCGAATCACTTCATCCCATATTCTGTCATACATTGTCACTTCATGTATTCATCTCAAAGCACGCATTTCAAGAGCATGTATTCAGCTGCTCTGTCTTATCATTAACGGAATAACTCAATAAGTTCTACAAAGCTGTAACCTAAACTTTTGTCGAATTCAATGATATTATTTTCCTTAAATATTTTACCTTTAATTTAAATGGTTTACTCGATATCATCATCTATATAACTGTCATCAAAACACTTTATTTTCTATATACTAAATAACACGTTCTCTCTACACCAATTAAATTTTCATCAACCAATAGCGTATATTTTTTTCTCACCCAATTCAATCACCTCTAGTTTTGTTTCCGTGATAGTTGCATTACAGTTATTCGTGCCTCTAACTAAATAACTGATGAAGAATGGCTGAATAATGGAATTGTAATAGACAGCTATATAACTGTTATTCTTTCCATCGGTCATTAGGTTCCCATCAGATAGGATCTGGCCGCTCTCCAAATGATGCTGTACTCTGGTGTTTTCGCGGCGCTTGGAATATAAATACATGTATTTACTCAGAACTGTGAGAGGCGAGAGATAAATATGGGAAACTGAGGAAGAGCAGGGTCGTATTTCAATTGAAAAACAATTTAATCGAACGGTTTTAGATAAGTCGAAAAAATCGAATATCCCGTATAACTTAATTTTTTTTAACAATACAGGTTTATTTATTTTTATTTATTTATTTATCACTTTTATTGCAAATACAATCTGGCGGGCTTATTGCCAGGCGGCAATCTCTTCCAACCAACCAGACAAAAGTAAATTAAGCAAGTTACGTGGTCGCATAAATAATTCAAATGACTATCCATCCCCACGAAATCCATAAACATATACCTGAGCACATGCCCACGAGCCCCACAAAGACGGAAAATCACCCAAATATTATTTTTCATATAAAGTGAGATATCATCAATCAAAAGGAAAGGAAGGGATGGTGGAGAGGAAAGGAAAAGATAAATCAGGAATGAAACACGTTATTTTACTGACTAGAAATTAAGAGTTTTTTCAGTCGCTTCTTAAAGCATGCCAAGGACGGAGCGAGTCTTATATTGGTTTGTAACTGATTCCAGAGTCTCACTGCATGAACGGTGAAGGACAACGTAAAGAAAGAGGAGCGGTGAACTGGAAAGGCCAATAAACAATCTCTGTTTGAGCGTAGCGCTAATCCATGATTGGAAATACGCTGAAAATTTTCGGCGAGATAAGAGGGTGCGGCGGGACAGTTAAGGATATTATACAATAGATGCAGTATGTGAATTTGGCGTACATTTCTAACATTCAACCAGTTCAATGCCTTCTGGTATGAAGTTATCTGATCGTACTTTCGTAGGTTGAAAATGAATCTTAAACACACATTTTGAAGACGCTGTAATTAAAAAAACTGGATTTAAAAAAATAAAAAATACAAATTATATAAAATAACTTAATATTTCATAAGGCGTAAAACAAATATGTGTTATGCCACCTTGGTTGTTTAATATTTGCATACGCCGTTGTTGCTGGACCTCGTAGTCGAAGATTCCCTCGCCATTTAAACTTCAATTCAGTTGGAATATCAAGCAGTGGCATGGAGCTTTTTTTTTATTAGTGAACCGTTGCGCACCAGCAAACTCACTGGCCACACCGCTGAATTGGATCCGATGGCACTCCGAAATGAGACAATTGGAGTACACCAGCATTTTTTTTTAAAGAACACATATGACCAAAGTCATAGGTATCCGTATAACCCTGAATACTAAGCGAAAAAAATTTCGTGTCATTCGAGGGGAGTAGCACAGCGCGGGGTTCGAACTGGCGACCTTCCGCACGGAAGTTCAGTATGTTACCGCGCGGACATGCACATCTAGTAATAATGTAGTTTTTTCACTTATGAATATTAGTATAAATTCATGAGCGAAGGAACTAGAAAGGATAATGGGTGGCATATTAATGTTGAATGGGATTGTGTGTGGATTGCCGTGTGCTTAGGACATAATACAATATTATTAGCGAAGAAAAAGGATGAATTAAAGAGTAATAAACAAATTTTGTGAGAGATTTAAAGAGAAAGATATAAAGAATATTGCGAAAGAAAAAGTCATGGCGATAGAAAAGTGTGAAAAGAAAAGTAAATGCGATATAGATGTGAATAATGAAAGATGAGTTAAAGTTGAAGAAAGTGCTATTTAGGTAATATTTTCTCTGATGATGGAAAGTCGGACGCAATATCCTTTTTGCCTAGCAGGAAAACGGGAATGCTGGTATATATATGTATTCACTTAAATAAGTTGACAAGTGCTTTCTAATACACTCAGTTTTAAAAGAAACTTTTCATTTACTTTTGACAACGTGACATGAAAATGTCAATAACGGAAGTCCCGTTCAAAAGAGATAAAGCCTTTAGTAAAAAATCATAGAACATAGTAGACCTTTGCGTGAAAGATTGAGAGTGGTTCCTGTTGGCACAGTCTATTGTAATTATTAGGAACATTTAAATATAATTTTTCAAGTAATTCTGCATTTTCTCTACTCAAATTGGGAATGAAACATACAGTATTGTTGCCAGGTGAAAAATATACAAAATTAAATATAGAAAATTGCATGGTCAAAAAATTATTTAATAACTATTCGCCTTTACAAAATTCATGAACAATATATACAGTAAAAATAAAAGTGAGATATCACTCAAAGAAAAAGGAATGAATAGTGGAGAGGAAATGAAAATCATGAACAAAACACGTTATTTTACTGACTTGAAATAAAGAGTTTTTTCAATCGATTTTTAAAACCTGTCAACAATGAATCTGGTCTATCATTAGTTAGTAACTGGTTCCAGAGAATCACTGCATGATCAATAAAAATAGAAGATCGGCGACCTGGGAAAGCCAATAAACAGTTTCTGCTAGAGCGTAACACATGCCCATGATCGGAAAGACGCTGAATATTTTAGGCGAGATAAAAAGAGTCAACGGAATACTTTAACGATATATAGTATTATATAATAGTGACAATATATAATTTTCGGTCTATTACTCACATTTAACCACTTACTCAGGTAACCACAACGAAACTAGAAGCTTTAAAGTTAATGATCTGAAAGACACTGAATATTTTAGGCGAGATAAAAGAATAGTTAAATGATATATTATAGTAACAATATATAATTTTCGGTCTACTATATTTCTCACATTCAACCACTTACTCAGGTAACCACAACGAAACTAGAAGCTTTTGGAGTTAATTATCTGAAAGACATTGAATATTTTAGGAGAGATAAAAATAGCAAACGGAATAATTGAATGATATTATATAATAGTGACAAAATTTTGTTATCTACTTCTCGCATTCAACCACTTACTCAGGCAACCACAACGAAACTAGAACTTTTTAAAGTTAATGATTTGAAAGACGCTGAATATTTTCGGTGAGATACGGGGGTGCAGCATAGCCGTGAAGAAATGGGAATTATTTTCACACGATATTAAAAAAAAACGTAGGTTTGTATGTACGCAACAACTCTGTGATCTGGTGTTTGACAACATTGCCGTTATTTAGGCATGAATACAATGCAACAATCATAAATTTAAGGGTATCAATAAAATTATGAATATCAAAATTGGCCCAGTATGCATATACACACCATCATGTAATTTCTCTGCCGGGGTAGGCAAAGAGAACAGGAGGCCAACTTTTATCTCGAGATGCACATATTTTACCCCTTTTACGACCATACCACTTCCAATACAGCTCCTACGAATTCTCTTAATTACGTTTTAATTCTTTAAAAATATCATTCACTTGATTCAACCATAGTTTCTTTGGTCCTCCCTTACCACGCCTTCCACTTACATTTGCACTGTATATATATTTTCCCTTATTCGTCCCACGTGCTCAAATCATCTCTGAGTGCTCTTTTTCATCTTGCCTTATGTTCACATTCTTCTCTGATCAGTTATTTCCGTATTTCGTCATAAATTGTCACCCCTTGTAATATTCTCAGTGCACGCACTTAAAAAAACATAGTAATTAATTACACATATTACGCCATTTCCCTGTTGGGGTAGGTGGAATGCTTTTGATTAATTATGTTCACATATTGCTATCTATCACGTCCCTTTTAGCAAAATAATAATTTCTTTGAACGAGAAGCCTCCGAGATGTTTTAAGCACGCAGAATGAATGAATGACGAAAGATTCACAATGGAAATTTATAGCGTTAATATGAGTATACGTCATAAGGCTTCCATTATCTGAAAATATACTACCTTAAAAGCAAAAATCCTTTACTTCCTCTAATCTTCCATTGTTCACCCACCATGACTTAGATTTCGCAACATTTATTTTCAGTTATCTTTTTTAACATCTCCCATACAATTCACTTACCAGACTAATTCCACCTGATTATATGTCATATTGTGTAATATTTACTTAATATTGCCCCCCGTCCCATCTAAAATAATTTCTCAGTTTATATATTAGGTGTTAATATAAATTGTATCCGTTTTGTTCAAATTTAAAAATGAGCACCAAAAGTAAAACAAAATGGTAAAGGTTATACTATACGTCATTCGAAAGAAAATTTCTGCTCTACAACTTTTACGTTACCTATATTATTTCATTTGATTACAAGCCTTCAAAATGGAATGTCAAGTAGACGAAAGTGAGCATTTTCGACACCTCCTTCTGTTCGCGTTCAATCGAGGGAATAAAGCTGCCAAAGCTGCTCGCGATATTTGCAAAGTGTACGGTTAAGATGCTATGAATAAAAGGACAGCTCGTCGATGGTTTTTCCTTCAATAATTACGTCGTATTGCGGACATGGTTGGACGAATTCCTCGAGTCAAGACCACAGCCATTGAAAAACTTGTAGATAGTTGGCAAAAAGTTGTTAATAATGAAGGAAAATACATTATTGACTAATTTGTTGTAATTTTTTTTGTTGTGCCCTCTTGTTCTCTGTATTTGGAAAAAAACGGACACATCTTATGTTAACACCCAATACTTCTCTGATAAGAACAATTTTGGATCCAATTCACCCGACTTAAAGTTCATGTTGAAAAAATAGAACACATATATTAGAAGTTTATTCGTTTTATAAACATCTAACTAAGAACTGAGTTGGAATATAAATAAATAAAATCACAAACATATATAGGTTTATTGATAGCAATCAAAATAATATAGGTTTATTGATAGCAATCAAAATAATAACAAACATATATAGGTTTATTGATAACAATCAAAATATATAGCAGAAAATACATTTGAAAGATAAGTTATCAAAAAGTCTAGGTTCACCTCAGGCCAAGATACGCCCCACCAATATAAATGGAGCCCAGCCACGAGGACATCAGATGTTTTTCAGCCCATATCATCTTGTCTGTTATTGGAATATGGCCTGTTTTTGGAAATTATGAATCTTACAACTTTGTTAGGTAGATGAACACTCTTTGACCTCACAACATCAGACTCGGTAATTTCAAAAGGATTTTTTTTATTCCAATATATCCCTTATTCTATAAAAAATACGATTACTTACATTAAACGTATGAACATTGAGAGAAAAAGAACGAATTAAGATAAATACTATGGAGTGCACGCAAGCTTAATTCATCAATATTGTATTGTATTACACTTTCGTTGTGTACAATACAACCTGGTTGACTTATTGGCATGTGGCAACCTCTTCCAACGAATCAGAAATATGTTAAAGAAGCCTTAAGGGAAAATAAGTCTGATCTCCTTTTTAAAAAAAAAACTGAGTTTCAGCAGGGTTTGAACCCGCAATCTCCGAGTCGGGAGACATGCGTCTTACCAACTAGGCCACGGACGTCGTCGAAACTGGAAGAACTGCAGATTGCCGCTTTTATCTTTTAGAATTTGATTAATTTGGTCATGGCACTTTTTCTAAATACTTCTATTTCCAAAATATGTGAAGATATTTTTTGCAAAACTTTCATCTTTCATTCTTTCTTCGTTGTCACACCATATCAAGGTGTCTTTCTTAATCTTAAACCCATCACCTTTTGGTTTTAAATTTGCATTATTCTTCTATTTCTTTCTTCCTTATTCAGTCGTACATTGTTCCATATATTCTACGCAAGAACACTCTTTTCTACCGCATTATGGTGACCTCCGTGGTCTATGTTAGTTGGTAAGTTACGGAGTTTGTGGGTTCGGTTCTAATTGGTATTCAAATGTTTGAAAAAAAGTACATCAGTCTGGTTTTCCTCTTCACTTATAATTCACATTATTTTATTATATATTTTATATTTTTTTTCTCTCATTTCTACCAAATTCGTTGCCACATCCAAGTTTTGCATGCATACCCGAATGAATGGACCAAAAATTTCATTACGACAAGCCAACGTTCCTTTTAGTTATATGAGAAAAATGAAATAAGTAAAATTAATTAAACCCTCGTTTTCAACACGTGCCGCTTAAAACAACACCGATAATGGGTTTACTTTATCAAACCCAAATGGGGTTAGTATAAATAAATGGGTTCCTCTTAGTGTTTTCACATTTATCCATTTTTTAAATGATTTACTTGGTTGAAAGAGATAGCCATTTGTCAACAATTATCAATTAATCAAAATATGACTGATTTTTTAGTACCACTGGGAATCGAACCTGAAGTTCTCAAATGGAAGACAAGCTGCTTGCCAAATAAGACTGAACCCCATGTGTTACGCTCCATGGAGAATTTATGATTGATATGTGTAATATTTTTTCAAATGCTTTTTACGGAGGAGTCGTGTTAATTAGACTTGATCTTGGGAACAAATTGACCGCACTGTAGAAACAATTGTACGCCTTCATTTCACACGGTCAGTAGTGCTTCTACTATACCGTTGGAGAGAGTTATCAGTTGTATTCCTTATCAAATCTGTACATTGTAATGGTGGTATCCATCCGTGGTCCTGGCAATTTTTTTTATATAATTATGTTTAGCGCTGTTTCCTGATCATAACGATCACCTCAATTAGCGCAACAGAAAATAATACTAATTGAAGGATATAGATTCCACTAACAAGAGCGCCATCTGGTTAGTTAACACATAAGCTACAGAAAAACATAAATTCATATGTAAAATGTCCTAACAGTTAAACTATTTCGGAAATGAATCGGCCAGGAATCGAAACTTGGACACATGCTTGCTTAGCATGAATGCTAACAATTAAGCAAGAGCCACCGACCGAGGTATGATATATGTAATACTTCGTAATTTCAACGCCCTTGGGGTGAGTCCGCCCTCTAAATGGCGCTATATAAATTTTCCTTTCACTGTATTATTATAGAGTAGTTGGAATTGTTAGACTTCAAATATACAGTGCATAATGACTGGAATGCGTAAGAAAGGAAGACGAAGGAAACATGATTGAATCAAATTAATAAGTTGTTTCAATAACCCTGGAACCCCGTTGTGAAACTCTACAATTAATATACCATAAATGATCATAAATAAAATGTATCCTCTTCTCCGTTTTTAGCCTTTTTCCCCTTAGTACCATAAATAACAAATAATATAGACAATTTCACTACATTTTACCTTAAACAACATACGTAATGATGTAATAAATATGATATGTACTTCAGTTCTTGACAACTCACCTGATGATGACACAACGAGTGTTGAAATGCGTTGTGATTTGCAATAAATAAAGTGGCTTAAAAAAAATTACCGTGTTACAATTTTGTATAAAATGAAGACTATTTTCAAAGGAGGAAATGAAGAGTCATAAAAAATTGTACCAGTTGTACGGCACTAGAAGAGGCGAAGGATATGTTGAGATATGGAAGTCTGACTTTCTGTGTTTTTTGGTTACCCCGACAGGGAAATGACGTGATTTTATGTATAAATAATAAATAAATATAGGTTTATTGACAGCAACATAGTATGTACAAAATATATTTTAATAACACTTCTAAAACACATAAATTACAGATAATACATTAAATACAGAAGCTATCAAAAAGTCTGGTATGTATGTGTCTTACGGACAAATTGACTGCACTGTAAAAATAATGGTACACCATCGTTTCACATGGTCAGTTGTTTCCCTTCTACTGCACTCGTTATCGAGTGAGCTATTCGTTTCATTCCTTGCAAGGTCTATCCATCACGTTGGTAATCTCTTCGTGATCAAGAACCGTCTGTTTTCCTTTGGATTCAATAAATAAATATAAATTTATTGATAACAACATATGTAAATGCATTCCGAAATTGCATATATGATATATCTCAATATAAATATATGAAACTACATTTAAGAGAGAAACTATCAAAAGATCAAGGCAGGTCTTGAGATATACTCAACAAATATAAGGGGAGTCCGGTCACGACGATATCAGATGTTTTTCAGCCCACATCCTTGTATATGTAGATAAGAGAAAAAAAAACGAAAATTAATAAATGGCAGAAGAATTGAAAAAAAGTAAACCCACAAATACCACCTCAGATTTACTGTTATTCAGTGAAAAAAATAGGTGACCAAATGTTATTAAAATAAAATCACAAACAGCAAATGACGTCCATACACAAACCACAATACGAAAAATGAAAATAAATAAGCAATTACATAAAAAAATAATGAGAAAAGAACGCACACACAATCCCCGATTCACCTTCAGTGAAAAGAGAGAAAGCAAATAAGAGTCCAAATCACAACAAAAAAATCACTAATTAGAGGATAAAATTTCAGAGCATTTCTGAAGGTGCAACTATTCATTACCAGTGTGTTTATTGTATCTTAAATATAATGGATCAAATAATGAAAGAGGGAAGAGTAAAAAGCCTTTAAAATAGGAGGGTGTGCATGATAAGATGTATAGAACGAGCGGGCTAGAAGCAAACAATGTGATTGAGGATAGAATGATGTAGATATCTGTTCTATCTGCCTACCCTATAGGGGCATGGAGGGATGGTGATGATGATGACAATAAATTGACTAGTCCGGTTCTGAATGTTTTGATTTCCTTCATTCGCTAGTAGAATGAAGTCATAGTTAAGATACTATTTCTGTAAATCATTCGTTCACGCATACTGTTAATCCACTTAACACATTAATCTTCAGAAATACACTTGGTAAATTAAATATCGTATTATCAATCAATGTGTTTAGCTGTTTCCGAATAAATCATGCTAGGTCAAAATAAATCATACTGGATCAATTTGGCGTTCTTTGCTTAGTTGGTAAAACGCCTGTCTTCTAGCCTGGGGGCTGCGGATTCAATTACAGTTGATACCCGATTTTTTTAAAAGGGTTCCATTTTGGTTTCCACTTGAGGCCACTTTAAACTATCTGGTTGCTTGAAAAAAAAATGCCACATGGCAATAAATCACAAAACAATAATGCGACACAATCAGTTACTAATAAAACTAATGTGTAACACATCGATCAATAATTCCCTGGACTAACTACTAAAACAACATTTGTTTGCCAATTTTTTTATTTATTCATCAACAAAGTTTCCTTCAAGAGCGATACATTAATTCCAACGCTTTCCCAACTTTTCTATGCCAGCCGTGTAGAACGATTTATCTTTGGTTTCAAAATAGGCGTTAGTTTTAGCAATTACTTCTTCATTGGAGCCAAATCTCTTTCCCTGGAGCATCTTTTTGAGGTCTGCGAACAGCCAATAGTCGCTGGTGGCCAAATCTGGAGAATACGGTGGGTGTGGAAGCGATTCGAAGTTCAACTCGTGCAATGTGGCCATCGTTACCATCGACTTGTGACACGGTGCATTGTCCTGATGAAAGATAATTTTTTTTTTCTCCATATGTGGTCGTTTTTTTGCAATTTCTGCCTTCAAACGCTCCAATGTAATATTCGCTATTGATAGTTTTTCCATTTTTACCTTTCCCGTTTTATCAACACACGAAATACAATTGTTTTCATTGTTTCGAAAATAGCAAAAGTAGCGTCATTAAAACCACTGTAACTCAATGACACAGTGTCGGAATGTCATGAACGTTTGACCCGTAACTTCTAAAGGCTGGTACTAACTGAGAATGGTATGGATTTGTTATTAGAGGCGCCATCTGTTGGTTATTTCCGGAATTGTTGATTCGTACGTTATCTAATCCATGCACTAGTTGAGAAGATGCATATTGGCCTTCCAACCTTGGGGTTGCGGGTTCGATTTCCGTTAGTACTCGGTTATTTTTGTAAAGTCTGTTTTTTACTTTAGGCATCTATTATTTATTTGTACTGTATTACACTTTTGTTGTATATGTTATATTGCAATCTTTCGAGTTTATTTCATTGTGGTAATCTCTTCCAACTGGCCAGAATGTTGTTCAACGGGTTTTAAGGGAAAATTAAACCAGAATTGTTTTTAAAGAAAATATTGGCCAACGGTAACGAACTCACTACCGCCGAGGAAGACAGATACTTTACCAGGATAACCAACTAAATGTTGGTTATCCTGGTTTGTTAGAAGAAATTTCAATATGCCAATTAAACTGTTAAATAGTTTTCTTGTATACAACGAAAGTTTAATATAATACATTAAAGAGATTCCACGAAACGCCTCCATCGTCAAGCCAAGACACCAGTGATTAAAATAGCCTGGTAATAAATGACGGAACTATAAAGGTAATAGAAAGTGTAACATATTTTGAATTATTAGAGGTAAGCACCTAAAATGTAATTTGTTAAACTCCATTTATTGAATTCCAATTCGTCATTTATTTTTTCAGGTCCTTTGTACATAACAGGTTTTCCTGATTCGCACAAGGACCAAACATAATAAGTACAAAATAAAACATGTGTAAAATAGTTCAACATTTTAAGACATAAATAATATTGTAAAAATGTATATGTTACACTATAGCACTATGGCAAAATGTAGCATGTAAGATAATACAAAAGGATTAAATCAAGTACTACACTAAATTCAAGAGATTTTTCCTGAAGGAAATACGTCCATATGAGGACATACACGGTTAAACAGTGTGAATGCTCTACCTACCGGTATCTCCAAAGGCAGGTTGGTTTGACTTATAGGTTCGTTAAAAATAAACCCAACCCTCTATTTAAACGGTAGATACGCTATATAACGATAATACATAACGGTAATACATGCTAAATATCCTCAGTGAGATACAGGCAAAAGCCTAGTTTACTGGGGATACGACAAATGAAAGGCAACAAACCCAGATCCATTAAAATTATACGTTCAAATCAAATTACCTGTTGTATTTTCTCAAATTGTGTATATTTCTTGTCATGTGTAATAATAAATAAAATAAATAAATAAATAAATACATTCGAAGGAAATTCGCGCAAATTAAGGCAAGATACTTTTCTTAAGGCAAGATACTCTTCCTTGGCGAGGCAGGCATATATGTTAGGATAGAATGCCAAATATTCCTTTCTCAACACACATTCTTCGCTTTTTCTGTATACATAATATAATCCTTCTCACACAATTCTTTGACTTACTACGTTTCACAACGACTTCCCTCACTTTCCTCGTTTGTTTCTATTGTATAAAAATATCATTCACTTGATCTAACCACAGTTTTATTTGTTTTCCTCCATAACGCCTTCCACGTACATTTGCATTATAAATTTGTTTTGTAAGTAGTTCTTCATTCATTCGCCCTACATGCCCAAACCATCTCAGAGTGCTCTTCACAAATTCATCTCTTATCACTCCATTAAGTATTCAATCATAAAAAGGTCATATAAAAAGTTCATACAATGTCTATATTCATTGCCCAATCAATGTAGTCTTGTTATACAGTGTATGGCAATTTGAGGTAATAGTATAGATAGCTGCAAATGGAGAAAAAAAAAACATGGATTTCCTTTCAATTAAAATGATATAAATATTCATTATCACGTACTCAATGCTGAGTGTCTTAGTCCTATGCTATGTTACATCTGGAACTTGGAACACAATTTGTCTCCATTCTTCCCTGTTATTATGCATGTTGAATGGAGGGTTTAAAGACGATCCTATTTTCTTCTTTATTTTGTTTGTCCACATTATACGAATCTCTTCTATTTCTCCCTTTCCCTCAACTGTTCCAGTGATCACCAGCTTCTCTAAATTTTCATTATTCTTTTTAGTAATATACACGAAGTATGTTAGAATTCTTTTTCTGCATATTTCCGTGGCTATATCCTACGCAGTTTCTGCTGGGCATGCTCGGGTATAACTCCTTGAGCGTAAGAAGAGATCTGCGTCTCTTGGTATACGTTGTCAAACTCGTTCGAGGAGTTGTGAGCTGTCCAGCATTACTACAAAGATTAGCGTTAAATGTTCCTAACAATTACACTAGACTGCGCCGGCAGGAACTGTTCTCAATAACATACGCAAGAACGGGTCTTCCAGCCGCTATGCCTGTTGGAAGGGCCTTAACTCTTCTTAACGGGACTGCTTCGGATATTGACATATTTCATATCACATTACCAAAAGCAAAAGTAAATTTTCTTCTTAGATTAAGCGCGTTAGAAAGCACTCATCAACATACTTAAGTGACTGAATATATATGTAACATACGTTTGTGTGTAAATACTCGTTTGTATACATATGCATTATTTTTTACTTTATATAATTTAAAAAAAAAAAAAAATTCCCTGTAATTTTTCTTCTTTTTTAATGTCTTGTATTTTTCAATGTAATTGGGCTAAGCCTGCTTTGAAAAAATAAATAAATAAATAAATAAATAAATAAATAATATTTTATAGTCTTCATTTCCTCAACTGTTCCAGTCACCAGCTTCTACAGACTTTCGTTATTCTTTCTGGCAATATATCCAGAGCGTATTAGGATTCCTTTTCTGTATATTATCTGAACTCTTTCGGTTATCTGTAATTTTTGAACGATTGAGACGTCAGTACGTCTTGCGAGTCAAGGGTTACGGATATCCGCATCCAACATCACATCTCACAGGTGTCTATTATGTTTATTTCCTTTTTTCCCATCGCTTATTTTTCCGCTATATACTCGTCTAGTGCTATGGAGAATATTTAATATTTAAATTGACGGATTCTGGTTGTTCTGATTATAGACCGGTTTATCCATACCTTCGTCAGACTTACATGCATACAATCATGACGTCCCTGTAGGAGAAGGCATAGGGGACAGAGCTCCATACTTTCCTATCTCGGTACACATATTTCACCTGTTCCACATCTATATACATTATCTTACAACTCCTACGATTTCTCTTTTTTTTTATTTATTTCTTTCAAAATATTATTCGCTCGATTCAATCATCCTTAGTGTTCCTCTAACACGCTTTCCACTTACATTTGCATTTGTTTTGTTAATTCTTGTTAATTTATTCGTTATATATAACAAATTCAATCTCTTTCAATGTGCTCTTCTTCATCTTACTCAACACATCAGCTTTAAAATCACATCCATCCCTAATCACTTGTCATAGCTTGTCAGCTTGTCACCGTCAAACTTGTCACAGCTGATTTCGTCAGTATAATTCGTCTTTGGATCTCTGTTTCACATTCGCCATTCTTTGAAATGAGAACGTATAGGTAGATAAACTCATTCCCATCTTCGTAATATTTAAACGTATTATTTTTTATCAGTCAAATAGATCCACTATAAAGATTTTCGTTTTATGTTTGTCTATTTTAAATTCTATGAAGGAGTTTGCCCATCTCATCTCCCTCCGTCGTTGGTCATAATCACGTGCTAAAATGTAAGTGTATACTCAAATGATAGTTAAATTAACTACCGAGAAGTTAACCAAAACTATATTTACTTAACTCGATTGAAATGACCGTCCAGTAAAATATTCGTTAAGTTCGTGATGAACCAATTTATTCGTTTTATCTATTTTATAATATTCGATCATCAAAACGTTCACTTTGGTAATAATTATCCAATTGGTCTATGTTTTAATATTGTATATAAAAATAAATATTTATCAAACCTGAAATATCCAATTGGAACGGGCTTTATATAAAATGCAGTCTCGTTTATCAAAATATTGTAAATAAATTTTAAAATTTCAGTACTGGGTGTTTAAAACAAATGAGGACTAATCCCACCGCTCTACAATTTACTTTATAAAAGCAAGAGTTTATTTATTTTATAGATTTTGAAGCGCTGAATATGAAAATAATAATTAAAATTTGGGATTGTTTCCGATTTGTAAGATAAATATCCAGGTCCGTCCATGTTCATCGCTTTTACAAATGATTTACGTATTTTTTTATATAATAGAGGCACAAAAATTTTCCTAGAATTTATTAGCGGTTCATGTACAACATGCCAGTCACAAGAGATGCCATTCCTTTTACTTGTATTGGATACTCCTAGTGCGGTTGTCATATTCAACAATTATACAACTACAGGAGAACGTACCTAACTTTACATATCTGGGCAGCATCCTGGTATTGAATTTATGTCTTGATGAACTGAAGAGTTACTTTAGAAGGGGGTCAGCAGCTGTTGCTCAACTAAATGACGGAATATTCTACAGCAGGGAAGATATTCGTCTACAATTCCATTTTTTTTTCCACACTTCTCTATGGATCTAAGGTTGAGTTCCGTATAGAAGGCCCATACAGAGTCAGGAAATGTTCCACTAGCGTTTCCTTCAACGTATCTACGAGTGATCATGTCACAAATGTCTCGATCCTGCAACGCTCCAACTGTAAACCTGTTGATGATATGGTTGTAGATGCTCAATTAGGGTTGGCCGGGCATGTGACATGCATGGGTGATTATTGGCTCCCGAAACTCGTTATATACGAGAAAGTAATGAAACTAAGTGTTCGTTGGTGAGCAGAGGAAGCCTATAAGGACAGTCTACAATAGTCGCAGACTCTGTAATGAGCACCTGAAGTTTAAAAGCAGATGGCTCAAGATCGTGGAAAGTGAAGATCTACCTCTTCTCGAGCTAATAGCGTCTCAACAGCTAAACGTGTGGGAAACAGTCAATGTTCTGCGATTGTGTTACCAGACAGCTTAGCAGGATCTATATGTATGTGATGTCTGCCGGAGGGAGTGGCATCTAGACGGCGTTTCACGGAAGATCACATGATCAACATGGAGGAGCAGCAGCAGGCGATTGACGTTGGAATATTGAGGAGATCCTTGACTACGAAGCCCAGCAACGACGACAACGATAAAAAAAAATAGCGTTTTGTTGTGCCCACCTTGCAGACCAGCTTATATCGCGATGACTACCAAATCAACCATTCATGTTCCCGTTACTGAATGCTGCTTAGGATACGTTTTATATACCATATTCGTGGTAGCGGAACAAATTTGAGATGCCATTTTGAGTTTTGCTTCTATGTAAAATGCTCCTGTCGACAAAGACATCTTCCCAAGATCTCACCGCTGCTTACTAAAGTTATCTCCTGCTTCCCTCCACCCACAATCTCCAATCCGATTTTTTTACCGTTAGAAGCGTACATGTTGGTACCAGTTCGAACATAATTCAGTCTTGTTTGTGCTCCTCTGATGGTGAGGTGAATATCTTTAAACCGGTTGGATTTTATCGTTATATAAAATGGAATAAACAGTGTTTGACTAAACAAATTACAAACATACAAAGTATTAAATATAACAATTTTAATAAACTCTTCACAAATGTTAGAATTCCTCAAAAACTAGCCGTCATTCGGGAAGGTTGTTATGATTTCGATAAAGTCTTAAAATGTTAATTTGTTTCATATTTGAATTGTTAGAACTCTTTTCATCTGAGTATCCGTGTAATAAGAGCACAGTCGAAATATCTATCAATGGTCCCCAAATCTGTCAACATCCGTGATCAATGGGTCCGCACTGTCTTCATACAGGACTCCCCGCATTTTCAGCAGATAATTCGTTTAGGAGCCCATTTGTATCACCATATGTCAACACACGTGCAACCGAATCAAACACGCTGGCAAGCGTTGAATAATTATTTTTTCATTACTTCCTGTCCGATTTGCAGAAATATTTTCTCTGAATAATTCACTGTACGTGTTTGTTAAAGAAAATAAATATTTTAAATTATAATCTTCAACACGCCATGTTCGTATTTAAGTGTTCTTTACACATCACACAAATAATATTTATTTATCACTTCTATGCCAACCCTTCAATACATCCACTACAATTCAATGAAGAAGTGTGTTTTTTATCACTTTATATTCTTGCCTTTTCCCATGTTCCTTCTCCTTTCCCAACCTTTGGCGACATTTGCAAATATTTTGTTTGATCGTTTCAATTCAGTTTTTATTTGATATTTTATATTTCAAATACATTTAAGTATTTTTCTTTTCTTTTTTTGGAAATAACGTTGCAAACTTTCACCTGTTAATTGGCACAATTCTATGTAACTCTTGTCTGGTTGGATAAAAAAGATCAATATAGCAATAATATCGCCATTTATATCATTTACGATAAAGTATCTAAATAAATAAGTCATGAATAAAATATCGATAATTAAAAAAATATATATATATATATATATATATATATATATATATATATATATATATATATATATATATATATATATATATATATATATATATATATATATATATATATATATATATATATATATATATATATATATATATATATATATATATATATATATATATATATATATATATATATATATATATATATATATATATATATATATATATATATATATATATATATATATATATATATATATATATATATATATATATATATATATATATATATATATATATATTTGAAAGCTTTCAACGCTTCGTTTGATTCCAGTTTATCTAATTATATCACTGGGGAACAATTTTTCGATTTTTTTTTGCTTCTCAAACAAATTGACGTGATTATAATTGAGCATACACTACGTTACAATAATATGTAATTTTCATTATCATGGCATGTCAGAATTCCGAGAAATACCTAAAAAACTGTTTTAGGGAAAAATTATTTTTAAATTAAATCTAATGCTGGCAACACCGCAACCGCATTGCATAACTGTAATTTACCATTCATTGCAGGTTATGTCAGAGTGGTGTTAATAGGTGTTGTGTAATTTAAGCGAGAAATGTTTTGATTTTGAGTGAAACAATTTGTTTTGAAAGGATACATATGCCAAGGAAGTGCATTAATAACCCAAATTCTTTTACGTTTGTGTGTGTGTGGGGGGGGGGTTGCGTTCAAGAAACAGCATAGAAATAGCGCCTTTAATACTACGGAAGGTATATGAGTCATATTTTGCCTGCAATATCGGAGACCAGGATAAATCATGGGTGCCTCACATTTGCGGCGCTACTTGTGCGATAAATTTGCGAGCTTGGCTTAAAGGTGCCAGAAAATCAATGACATTTGCTGTTTCTATGGTATGGAGAGTGCAAAAAGATCACGGAACTGATTACTACTTTTATTTAAGTAATGTGATTGGGTTCTCTTCCAAAAATAAAACGAGTATTGAATACCCGAATCTTCATTCCGCAATTCGACCTATCGCGCACAGTGATGCGCTACCAATTCTAATACCACCTTCATTTTGGACACTAGCTGAAGAAGATGACGCCATGTGGTAAACGAACATTATACGGATACGGAATACCACCAACTTCTAATGAACCACACTTCATAATTTGATGCTATAATCGACGAACATGGAGAGCGCTTTCATCAGGATATATCAGTGGTGGAAAAACGATACCAGGGAACATCGAATACAACCATGCTAGCGGATTATTGCAGGACTACAATTAAAGACAATCCAAGAGCGCAATATAAAAGAAAACTTCCAAAAAAATGGAAAATTGGTGACCAGTAGATATATTTATTTCCTTTGTACTATGTAGAACATAAGTTTTATTTTCAAATATATTATAAATTAAAAACTATACGTGATACAGACATTTTAATGATACCAATAAAATCAGCATCCAAAACTGCATTAAAATATGTATTGGACTCCAGGAAGCAAAAACGTTGGTCCTCGGTGTTATGTACCGTTTTTTAACGTCGTAATTCTGTATATAATAAAATTATGATCCTAATTCATGCAAATAAGTGCAGTAATTTACAATAATGCAATTCCAATACAGTTATAATCAGTTGTACACCAATAATTGCTTCAATAAAATTTGCATTAAGTAAATTAATTTTAATCAGTGGGGCAAGAATTGGTTCTGACAAAAAAAGTATGTCCAACAATGGTTAAAAAATCATTTTTATTTTCAATTAAAACGCCTTCATAGCTTATTCCTTTCATTCTGGCAGTGAAACAAGTGGATCTGGCGGATCTAAATCAAAATGAGTTTTTTTATCAAAAAAATGTCAAGAGTGAGTTGATCAGCAGTATCTTTCTTACTTCTGACGAATTCTTTGTAGCAGCCTCTGAAGTAAGTTGTAAGAACCTCTGGCAACTTTGAAGTTTCTATCCGTATTAGGATCAATTTAATCTGTTCAATGATCGTAATTACATTGTTAATGTGCTGAAACAATTCTGCCATATATCATAATTTCTTCGAGAGACTCAAAAACATATGTCTCTTCGCATTTGTCATTCATTTGTTCTTCATTGAAAAGTTGCATAGTGTGCTATTAGTAGTGATTCTTCGACATTTTCCTGGTTTACATTCTTAAAACTCGCTCACAGGGTAATTGTGAAATTCAAATCGGCTTTTGACTTAGCAAAAATCTTAATATTTTAACCGCGTTATAGCGCTATCACGTAAAATGGTATAGCGTATAACGAGGAATATCTGTACTTGCATATTATAATGTCATGTTTATAAATTTAACCAAGTTTTTACAACGTACAAGGGTATTACATCACTATTATTATAATTTATTTGATATACACATAAATATGCGTATATGATATTATATACACATAAATATACATATCTGATATTATATATTATTTATAGTTAAGGTATTAACATTGAGGAGGTTTAAAGACATTGTAATTTGTTTTATCAAACATTGTTTACTCCACTTTTTTGTAACGGTATAACCCTGCCGGTTTCAAGGCTTTTCACCTTGTAGCGAGATGCTTAACTTGATACGTCGTGATGATTTTGATATGTCTTGTATTTAAAATAAATACAAAAATCAGGAATGCGGATAAAATTGAGAGTAAATAATCAATGAATGGTCGAGTGAATAATAATGTTTATTTGTCTACAAGTAGGTATTTTATAGTTGTGCGTGAATGCGCCCGCGATATATACTTTGTCTCACTCCTGCGCGTGCCCCAGTATAGCGGGTAGGATATTTATTTGCCGAAACAGCGAGACAAAGCGATGCGCTCTCCCTCTACCGTGTCATGCCGCGTAAATAATATTTGCGAGTACACATTGTTGACGTTTCTGGTATGTGACAATTGTAGATGTCCAGAGGTTGATTCATCGGTCGTTGACCCTGTATGTTTGACAATTTATTTAGGGACGTAGGTATTCCCTACAACCTCATCTTCAGGGGAGCACAAACATGAATGTTAATCGTTAGAAACGTGTATCTCGGTACCAGTTCAAACATAATTCAGTCTTGTTTGTGTTCCCCTGAAGATGAAGTGAAAGCCTTGAAACCGGTAGGGTTATACCGTTACAAAAAAGTGGAATAAACAGTGTTTGATAAAACAAATTACAATATCTGATTTTATATACACATAAATATACTGATAAAATTATACTAACATAACCCAACTTACAAAACACACTAAGCGGTATATTTAAAATATCGAATGAGCATACAATGCCTCAATTTCATCGTCGTTGTTGGGCCTCATAGTCAAGGATCCCATTGCCATTCAAATCTCAATTCAGTTGGAAAACGAAGTTATGCCGTCAAGTTTCTTTTAAGTGAGTCGCCGTTGCACACCTGCAAACTCACCGGCCACACCAATGTACTGGATCCGATGACACCCCTGAAGTGAGATGATCGGAGCACATCGCCACATTATTATTATTTTTTTTAAGAATATATATGACCGAAGTCATGGGTGTCCTTATAACCTTGAATTCCTTAATATCAAAGGTGTGAGAATATGAAACGCACACCTGAAATGAGACGATCGGAGCACAATGTCATGGTTTTTTGAAAAGAATATACGAGTATATGACCGAAACCATATGTATCCCTTTACCCCCTGAACACCACAATCTCATAAGTGTGAGAAAACAAGTAAAATGTGTATTTCACACTTATAGTTCATCTTATATAAACGTTCCATACAAGCCCGTACAAAACGATATTTTGGTATCTCAATTAACTCAAAACAGGTAAAAATGTGAATTGGGTAATTTTTGCATATACACTTCATTTTCTCTTAATAAATTAAAAAACACATTGAAGTTTCAACATATTTTACAGAGATCTTAGAAACTTTGAGAGAAGAAATTAATACGAATCACGATATGGTGACGGATTAATGGTTCGAATAAACAAAAAGCTCTTTGAGAGAAATTTTAAAGGCATAAAAACTGTCTCCAAATATGTCCAAGACTGAAATATTTTCATTACACAATCGATGAAACCCAATACTATATACGAGTATGTATCCCCTACCACGACTTCTGTTTTTACTTGCATTATATACTTATTTAGTCATGAAAGGAGCCGAGTAAATGCTGTGGAAACGCAAGGCCTGCGAATAATATGTGGTTTGTTAGTGAAATTATTAAAATGTAATTATTAAAATTGAATACGAAATGAATACTGATGTGTTAAGAAAGATGAAAAAGAGCTTGTTGAGGTTGTTTAGATGTAGTGAACAGATTAAACAAATTTACAATACAAGCATAAGTATGAGTCGTGGTAAAGAACGACGGACGAGAAAAGCATGGTTTTGTATTGTATTACGCTTTTTTGTGTAACCTGCCATCTTAGTGCTTTGTAGCAATCTCTTCCAACCGAACAAAAATATGTTTAAGACGTCTTGAGTGAAAACCAGGTTGAAATCCTCATTAATAAAATCTTGGTTTCAACGGAAATCGAACCCGCAACCCCCAAGTTGGGAGACCAGTGTCTTACCAACTATGCCACAGAGGTTGTCTGAGGTTGGTTGAACCAAGTGAATGAAATTTCGAAAGAAAGATAAGCGGTAAAAGCAACAGTATTAGAAGATGTACGTGTAGAAGGCGAAGAAAGTAAATCGTTTTAGAAAAGTTTAACGCTTTGTTTTGTCTGCCTACCTCATCAGTAAAATGACGTGATAATGTGTAAATATTTAATCATAATTCTTACATGACATTTTTTTTCTTTTCAGGTAAGCCCAATCGATGGTTCAATCCCAATTTAATTCACACGTCAAAGGAAATTTATTTTGGTAAGCTACAATTTATATTTTTAATAACACATTTCACCGCGAATGATGAAATTCAAAAACGCTTTTATGTTTTTACTTTATGAAATGTACAAATAACGCGATCTCGCAGTATATAAATTTAATGGATTTTTTCGAGCGGAAATTATTTGAAAGTTAATAAATACGAGTACGTATTGGAAACCAAAAAAAAGCGGGATTATGTACTAAAACAAAATATGTTTTTATATATTGCCGATACAGAATAGAATTAACATTTTAGTGCTCTGTTTTTGTGGGAGGAGATATTTTATTCCTCAGGGTCGGTCTTGGTTTTTATTAAATGCTAGAAATAATGTAATAAATGTTAAGTAAATATTAATTAACATTGAACAAGAAATTAAATAATAAAAATAAATTACTGAGATGCTTTTTTCCTTATTGGGGGGGGGGGCACTATCGTGTTAATCTTTATCTTGATAACTGCAGTCCGGAACAACTAAGTAGAACTGCAACTAAACTATTCCCTCTAATTCTTAAACTAAGGGATACGGTGTCGTCCTCTGCATCATTTGATATCCCTGTATCTCAAATACACAGTTGTGAGGAACATAATGATTAATGAAGCCGGTGTGAGGCTGAGGCTGAACATGAACGTAAGTAAAACTCAGTTCATGGTGTTTGGCCGGCAGGATCATGCAGGAGCACGTCTTACATTGAACGGTGCTGATATAGAGAGAGTGAAAAAAACTAAATACCTCGGAAGTATCCTAGTGGAAGACCTCGACCCAGAAACCGAAGTCAAGTGCAGAATTGAATCATCTCGTGCGGCTTTTAATAAAATGACAAGCGTATTCTGCGATGATAATCTAAACTTGAAACTTCGACAACGGTTAGTCAAATGCTACGTTTGGTCAGTGTTTTTGCATGGAATGGAATCATGGACCCTCAAAGTTAATAGTATGAACCGACTGGAAGCATTCAAAATGTGGATGCACCGGAGAATGCTACGGATACTTTGGACGGATATGATCGTAACACGAGGGTTCTTCAAAGAGCCAAGGTTGATAGAAAGTTGCTGACTAATATTTACTTAAGCTCATAGAAAATCTTTGGAGAGTTATTTTACATCATGAAGAGTCTTTGGTGTAACACGTGTTACTTTACTCCATGGAGAGTCATAGGAGTCACATATATTATTTTATCTCGTGGAAAGACCTTTGAGTAATGTGTGTTACTTTACATAATGAGGAATAATATCATAGAGTAAATTGTGTTAATTTTGTTCATATAAAGTCTTTAGAGTAACATGTGTTACTTTACCTCACGGAGGGCTCTTGTTGTAACATGTACTATTTTACTATGGGAACAAAGTCAGAAGAAATAGAAATGGCTTGACAAACCTTGCACCAGCCCATGTCCTTATAGATTGGGTTAAGCTATAACGTCTATAACCAATAATTGCAATTAAAACTTTTCCCAATATTGTACAGGGTATTTCAACTCAGTCGCAAATATAACACTTTTGGCTTTAAGAGGGAGGCAGAGAGGCTACTCTTATTGCTGTTGTTGTTTAATTAACGTTATTGAGAAGATAAAAATAAATGTTAACAAGTTGATTAAATAACTTGCTTCATTTCAATTTCATACACCATTAAACAAAACAAAATATGAAGTAAGTAACATAATTTATAAAATGGACAGAACGACGAACAAATGCTTCTAAAATATATTAGAAGGTCATCTCAACCCATGCGATGTGATGTTGGAAGAGGATATCTTATATCCCATGGACCGCATGGTGCACTAATATCTCTATCATTCAACAATTGGACATTACCGAATGACTTTCGACAACATACAGGCAAATCATTTATACCTTTGACCGTGTTGCAAGAAAAATTATAAAAACCTTGAGAAGCTGGTGATCACGGGGAGGTTGAGAGAGGGTAAGCAAGAGGAAGGTGACCTTTGACAAAGACAGACAAATTAAAGGAGTTAATTCAAGGAGAAATTCCTCTTTAAACGCTGCATTCAAAATGGTCCAGGAACTGAAAGGATGGAGACAGGTGATAAACTAAGTTCGAGGCATAGCAGATGACCACGATCCTCTGCATTGAGCGCACGAAAATGAAGAACAATTCAGAAAGGCTATCAATATATGTATCGATGCATTTTTCAATTCTTCGGTCACGTTTCATGCTAAGAAGATATGGAAAAGCTCATGGTCGCTGGTAATGTGAAGGGTCACAGAAGCAGATATAGAACATCTATGCGCTGGAACAAGACGAAGAGCATATCTAGAGTAGAATGTACAGGACATACAGGAGTGTCAGTGTGGGTCACGTTCATCAGCATTGAAAATACAGAGGGATTACATAAATAAATATAAACAAAGTCAAAAGAAAATAAATACTTAATTTATACATACATACGTATCAATACGCCGTTTTCCTATCGGAGTTAGCAAAGAGGAGAGAGGGCCAAACTTTCCTATCATAACGTACATCTTCTGCTTCTTCTACATATATTACATCCATATATCATCCACTGATCTTCATCTACCACGCCTTACACTCACATTTGCACTGTATAGTATATTCGTTTTATTACTCTTTCTTCATACACACGTTATATATGTCTAAACCATCTCAAAGTGCTTTTATTGATCTTATTTATTATATGCTATAAGTTCACATTCATCTCTGATCTCTTCTTTTCATATTCTGTCATACGTTGTCACTTCATGTATTTTTCTCAATGGGTGCATTTGACCAGCATTTATTCAGCTCCTTCCAGTTTTTTTCCATTTCCGTACATGAAAGTTGGTACCAGAATACTATTGTGGATTATCATATTAGCAGATTTTGATATTGTCCGTTTCGATTACATATGTTTAAGTGTCCCGTTGACTTTGTTTTCAATTACTACTCGCCTTTCGATGTCTTTAGTAACTCTTCCATTTTACACTAAACTTAAAAATAATTTAACAATAAACATGAGAAAACTCTATAGGGGAAGAAATATAGCTTATAGGTGAAAAGAAACACATGTGTTAATTGAATATAAGCTATTTTTGGATGAAATATAAAAAAATCACAGTAGTACCCAGTCTATCATCTAACGAGCGAAATAGTGTTCTATTGTTGGAACACAATGTTCAATCACGCGTACAAAAGGTAGGCGAGAACAGACGTGTTCTGAAAACTAGTCAGCTCTGTCCCTTTTTCTTTTGTGTATGGAAAACAATTGAAGTGATAAATCAAAATGAACGCTGATTCTGCTAATGGAAAAATGTATTGGATTGTTTTTGATACAATGGAAAAGCGGAAAACGGATGAATAGTATATTGTTTTTCAACGAGTTATCTTAAAGCGAAATCTGTTATTGGTTTTCCAAATTGTAGTGAAAGTCAATAACAGGAAGCTTTTGTATTTTTTTGACAGACTATCAAGTATTTGATTAATTTATTCGTATAGTTTTCAGCATATCCGCAATTCTATTGAGACCATGCCGTCAGCATGAGCGAGCAAAAGTGTCTTGAGTAGGCACGTAAATCGTAGTTCGTATGTTAAAATAAATTTAGATTTATTGATAGCAAAATAGTATGTACATATACGAGTATATACTGGATTTGCACATATATTTAAAGGCAATGGAAAAGAAAATACTTTTAAGGGAATAGCTTTCAAAAGATTTGAGCTCATCTCATAGCACAACAGTTCTACGTCATGTTCCTCTATATGCTGCTGTGAAGACATATTTCCGATGAAAAGAAGATTTTTCTTCGTATTCTTATTTAAAGTTCCTCTTCTCTTCAAAGATTGATGATCATCCTGACTATCTTGACTTTTGAAGCAACAACACTGAAAAAATATATGTTATTATAATGAAACAGATGCGTTTTCTGAAATGTGATAAGTCTTTTCCCGCACTTCTTTTGACCTGAATTTTCCCCAGCAATTAATTACTAAATGCCCATTATCCGTGACGAATATAATAGAAGGCCTAAAACAAAGTGGAGGATCAGATCAGACGAATATAATACAAAGCATAAAACAAAGTGGAGGATCAGATCAGACAAATATAATAGAAAGCATAAAACAAAGTGATGTTAGTGCCTACGGGAGCAACTATGTAAGTCAGTTTAAGAGAAACGTATATGGCAACGAGTTCCAGAACTTGCAGCTTGTCTGCGTCTTCTTCATTGGGCCCCTGATAACTAGCAACAGTTCTACGACAATTTGCTACATCTGCTGCTGTTTGCTTCCAGTTGTCCTCAGCGTTAACACTTTTAAGCATCTCTTGCAGTATAGCCTTATATATCTCGCACTGCCCACCTTTCTTCAGTCTTCGGTCAGCTCACAAAACAGAGTATTTCTTAGGTGTCTGTATTCAGGCGTGGAAGTCAAATGTCCAGACCAACGCAAGCGAACACGTAACACCAGAATATCGAAACTTCTTCACCATTTGATACCGTATAGTACTGAAGTGTCGGTACATTTTTTTTCTTCTTCAGCAATATTAATTGAAAGGTCTGATATTTTTCTTATCGCATTATATGTTCCGAATTATCTAACTTTCTCTTTGTGGTGGTGGATAATACTTTTCTATGTTTATTTACCCGTTTCAAGTTAGGCCATTTTGAACTTTTGTCAAGATCATTACGATGTACTGATATCGTTAGATATGCTCAACAGTTTCAAAGATTCCTTACTTATATAAGTCTAAATAAAGGTCCTGAGTGCAAACGGGTGGATAATGAAGCTGATGTGCAGCATTTCGAGTCAAGTAATTCCATTGTACAACAATGACTTTAATAAACTATTCTATAAAACATTTTAAAACCTGGAAACGTTAATATGTAGATAGCATTTTCTCATGATAAGATCAACTAAATGAGGTAAACGGAATGACTTTCATCAGCCTTTAATTTCTTATAGTCTTGCAAACATACTTGCCCATTTTCTCCTGCAAGTGTTTGTTAAAGTAAATATAATTTATTCATACCGATAAAGTGCATACATGTATATACTGAAATAACACATATATTTAATAAGACACATAGGTAATGAAAAATTATGAAATCAGACGTTTTTCAGTCCACACCCTTACACACGTAAATAAATGCACACTCAAATACTCACCCCTAGATTCACTGCAACGTAAAGAGAGAAAATAAAATATTTTAACAAAACAGAGAAGACAGTTTTTTGCTGAGTGCTATCAAACCATTCGAACGACGGCAGCTTTGATCTGTTGGACTATATATGTGAATTTCGTTAGTGTAAGTCAGTTGTCTCAGAGCATACAGTGAACTTTGTGAGATGCTTGATATATAAAATTTAAATTAAAAAATATATGCTTATCGACAAAAATATAATATGCAAATATATATATATCACGTAATTACATACATATATGTTAGGGTAATGGAAAATTAAATACGTTTTATGAAGAAGCTATCAAAAGGTACGGACTAATCCCAAAACACCTTAGCCAAGATATACATCCACCATTAGAAGGACGAGCCCGGCCGCAAATATGCCAAAAGTGGTATTATCAATTCTGAAAATACCACTTTTATTTCTCATTGCTCTTAAGTATCCTGCATTAAAGGTCCATAATACGAGTATATATTATATATATTCCACACAATATGTTTCATAATTTTCTATATATCTTTTGTAAATATGTCACAGTATTTTATTTTTTATCGCCACTAAAAAAAGGTCAGACAACAGAAGCGACATTGATCCTGGCATAAATGTAGATAGGACACTACTAAATAACTGGATTAACGGTAACTTGAGTCGATACAATAAAAACCCCCCATAAAGTGTGTTGATAGAGCACTAACGTGACAATGTGAGATACTTAAGATAAAGGGTACTTGAAGAAGATACTTCGGCCGAATTGGGAGCAATTAAATGGAAATATTGGAATTAGTTACCCTTTTTGGAAGATAATATTTAATGATTCATATTTTCTAATACATTAAGCAAAATACTCAAAGAAATGATTTATTTTAACGATAACAAAAGTGATCATGCAGTTAAACTTTGGAATCAATTACACACCGATGTTAGACTCGCTCCGTCCTTGGCATGCTTTAAGAAACGACTGAAAAACTCTTAATTTCTAGTCAGTAATATAACGTGTTTCATTCCTGATTTTTCTTTCCTTTTTCCAATCCCTTCATTTTCCTTTGATTGATAAAATATCACTTTATTTGAAAGCGAATGTTCAGGTGATTTTCCGTCTTTGTGGGGCGTATGCTCATGTATTTGTTCATGGATTTCGTGGGGATGGATAGTCATTTGAATGTATTATTTATAGTTAAGGCATAACCATTGTGAAGGTTTAAAGACATTGTATTTTGTTTTATCAAACACTATTTATTCCACTTTTTTATAACGGTATAACCCTACTGGTTTCAAGGAGCACAAACGAGACTCAGTCTTGACGTCTCAATGCGGCAGAGGAGGAATAGTCTCAATGCAGCAGACTGAACAAGTGAAAGACGCAACAGGACTACCCTTAACAACTGTCCTTCGAACCACGAAGTGCAGAGTTGGGTGGAAAGGATTTGTCAAAGGCTATCATGGGAGTAACGACGCTCAGTCATGAGCTACAGGACAGATACAATGTAATGCAATTTTGAAAGAGTGAAACGTAGAAAGTCAGAGAAATCGTAGAAATTGTATAGACGTGAAGAAGGCTAAGGATGTGTGTCGATATAGGAAAGTCTGGCGATCTACAAGTGATGGATAGCTTGTTCGGAGTTTCGGTCCGATGGTAGGACACCTTACTCGCTTTCACTGCCTACCATGACAGGGAAATTACGTGATGGTTTTTGTATATATAACAATCTCTTTTCCGAATCACGTAGTCAAACATTGAAGAATAAGCCTCAGATGGTTTAGAGTATGTTACATTAGCCTCTCGATTATCCGGAGTCGGATTAACCGGGTTGCGGATTAACCGGGACAGCAAAAAAATCTATTTGATTTATAATTTATCCAAATATTATATAAAATAAAAGAAAAAAATCATTCGACTATTTAATATATTTATTTAACACTTTTATTGCGAATACAATCTGGCGGGCTTATTGCCAGGCGGCAATATTTTCCAACCGACCAGACAAAAGTAAATAAAGCAAGTTACATGGTCACATAAATATTTTTTTTTAAACCAGGCGAGTTCATTGCCATTTGGCAATCTCTTCCAAACAACCAGAAAGATGTTTTTATAGGCCCTAAGTGTTAACCAGACTACAATCATATTTAAAAAAATCTGGGTTCCAGCGGGGATCGAACCCGCAACCTCCGGATCGGCAGACAAGTGTCTTACCACCAAGCCACGGAGGTAAATTAATATGTACAAAGAAAATAAAGCTGACGATATTGATATTATGTAACACATAGTAAAACTTGCCAAATCGATCAGAAATCCCGGTTGAGGACGTTGCAAAATAAATTTATTCTTCTAAAAATATTTAAATTTAAACGATATCAACATGTCAAGTATTTCGTAATGATCTTGATAAAAGTTCATAATGATGGCACCTTGAAACGGATGAATAAAGATAGAGAAGTATTATGCACCATCACAAGAAAGTTACAGTACTATGGACATAAAATGCCTGAAGAAAAATATGGTTTCTTTCAATTCATATTACTGAGAAAATATTGAAAAAAAGGTTAACAGAGACACTTCAGGCAAATAATGAAGATGGTACCAAAGGGCAGCGGTCGGCAACCAGCGGCCCGCAAGATTCTCGCCGCTATGAAAGAAAACTCGATCATTTTCCAAATTTCAAAAAAGCAGTAGAAGAAGCTGGGGTAAATTTTGTTTGGCAAAATACTAAAATGAAAAGTGCATTAATACAACTTCAAACTGAGTTTGAAAACCGGTTTACTTATTTCAAAAAGATCTCACGTAAAATTGAGATTTTTAAAAACCCCTTCGCAGTGGATATCGATAATATACCGAGCGATTTGCAAAGTGATACTACACTTAAAATGGCTTTTAAGTATAAAACTAGTTTGGTGTATTTCTATGGGAGTTTGCCTCTTGTTCTGAAAACTACACGGAGTTAAAAAGCTTTTCTCAGCAAATAATTACTATGTTTGGTAGTACATATATTTGTGAGCAAACTTTTTCAATTCCTAATTACCAAACAAACCAACACTGTTCTCGGTTATCAGATTAACATTTAGAAGCAACGCGTTACTACGCGTCTACTTAAAAAATGCGAGCTAATATAAAAAAAACTTGCGAGTCAAATGCAGCCACGAAAATCTCATTGAGTTTATTAACTACATGTCGTAAAAATATATACTAATGTCTAATATAAAAAAATATACTAATGTCGTAAAAATATATAATTGGCGTTTTATTTTGAAAACTAAAATATTTGTACGCAAATATTGTAGGTATATTGTAATGACATATGGTCCAAGTGCGGCCCGCACTAAACCCCACGTAAAATATTTGTCCCTCTCACAACAAAATGTGGCCGAACCATGCCATAGGGTATCAAATGATGAAGAAGTTTCAAGATTCTATTGTTGCGTGCTTGCCTGCGTTGGTGTGGACACATGAACGCACCTAAATACTGACACCCAAGATAAACTTTGTTTGGTAAGCTGACAGAAGATAGAAAAAAGCGCGGTGGGCAGTGCAAGATATATAATATTATGACGTACTACAGAATATGCTTAAAAATATGAACGCTCAGCAAACTGGGAGCTAAAAGCAGCAGATAACGCTAAATGACGTAGAACTGTTACTAATTATCAGGGACTCAATGGATGAAAAGACGCAGACAAGCTAACATATACGAGTATGTACTAAAGCTCCTTGCCCTATATGCAACGGATATTCCTATCATAAATTAGCTTAAATAGTCATATCCGGTGTCACTAACACCAAGTATCCTTATCTCCTACTTTTGTTTTAAGCCTTCTATTCAGCGGCGGCTGGTCTAGAGGTCCGCAGGTGCGCTGAACCGGAGAAATAATTCGCAATAATTAAATTATATCAAATATTCGCAAACATGACTTCCAAAAATGTTAAATATTTGTATAGATTGAATATGTATAAGAATACTGACAAATATTATAGTACGAGTATTTTTATTTAAGTGAAAATTCAAAACAAAATTTAAAATAAGTTTGCCAATACTACCGGAGCGATCTTCAATACGCACCGGACGAAAACGCTAATTCATATAGGGCAGACAGAGACATACAGTAAACCGTGAGATATCTATATTTCATATTCGCTCAGCGTCTCGAGGTGCGTTGGCGCTCAGCGCACCAGCGCATCTCGGGACCAGCCGCCGCTGCTTCTATTATATTCGTCACGGATAACGGATATTCATTAATTGCTAAGAATAATTCAGGCCAGAAGAAGAGCGGGAAAATACTTATCTCATTTCAAAAGAGGCATCTGTTTCACTATATTATAGACCCGTATCTTTTTTTAGGGTTGTTGCTTCAAAAGTCAAGATAGTTACGATGATCGTCAACCTCCGAAGTCAAGATAGTTACGATGATCGTCAACCTCCGAAGAGAATAAGAACTTTAACCCTTTATAGGGCAAATTTTTATTTTTGAAATATTGAGTTTTTTGTTGAATAAATCATTATTAGTTGTATCAAATTAACTATAACATATTTCTTCGAAAATTTGTTATAAAAATAGTCTTTTTTCTGGAAATGACGCGTTCGCATGTGAGACCTGTGTCCATTTCAGGGGTTATGTCGTGTTCGCAAAAGTGACCAATGAATGTTTTGGTAATAATGTCTAAGCTTTGGTTGTATCAGGAAATAAAATTCTTATATGAGATATAATGATATTTTTTTACGGACCTGTCAAAGGTCGCGCAATTGACCGGATGTTTAGATCGTTGCTACATGCAGCTAGCTTCACGACGATCGGTCTTAAATAAGATCTCTGCCTGTTCACTACATTTGCGAATTTGACGTTTGTGTTACTTAAAATTGTCTCATTAAGAAAATGAATCCTTATAAGTATAATCATAAAAGTGGTCGTATATGCGACCGATTTCTACTTATGCCCGTTAAAGGGTTAAAGAAGAATACGAAAAAGGAATCTTTTTTCTTCTAAAATATGTCTTCACTTTTAACATATTATTTAGTACTATACGTACAAACACATTAAAATTTCTCATGGGAATATAATTTCTTTTTATTTTCTCCTCACACCTTTATTCCCTCACCTCGGTCTCTTTAATAGCGTTTGATCTTGGGCTATTATCGATATCTTAAGCGTCCAATACACCGTTGATGCTGCGGAATTCCCATAATCTTACGCCATAAAACCCAGAAAACCATAAAATCGCTTCCCCAGACAAGACTGGTTCTTATATAGAATCTTTATCTAATGAAAAATGCACCAGCAAAATATTCTTACCAGACCTGATACTAGTTTCAGATATTCCCATTTTATTAAAATATTATTTCATTTAACATCTACAAAGCTTTCTGTAAAGTTTGTATTCCTTGGTAAGTTTCCCTCTTAACATATCTGGTCGAACATTTTCTGCGTCTTTCGGATCATGGACTAGCGTTAACGCTCAAACAGAGAGTGTTTATTGGCGTTTCTGGTTCATCACTCTTCTTTTTTTTACATCGTCCTTTACTGTCCATGCAGTAATACTCTGGAATCAGCTACAAACCAATGTTAAACTCGCTCCGTCCTCGGCATGCTTTAAGAAGCAACTGAAAAAAAAAGCTTAATTTCTAGTCAGTAATATAACGTGTTTCATTCCTGATTACCTCTTTTCCTCTCCACCATCCCTTTCTTGTCCTTTGATTGATAATATCTCACTTTATATGAAAATGAATGTTCGGGTGATTGTTCGTCTTTGTGGGGTTTGTAGACATATGGTCACGTACGTGTTCATGGATTTGATGCGATGGATATTCATTTGAATGTTTTTTGCGACCATGTAAATTGCTTCATTTACTCTCGTATAGTTTATTGGAAGAGATTGCCACCTTGCAATAAGCCCGCCAGATTGTATATGCAATAAAACTGTTAAATGAAATTTATGAGAATAAGTTTTCTGCGGTTTTCTTACCAAATATGTTTTTCTAACATATCCAGGTATGGAGAAGTATTTAATCTAATGTCCGCAACTACCACCTTCCTATCCTTAAACTCAACTTTAATTGTTTTGTTATATTTTTAATCTGTCAATAATAGTGGGTTCAAATCTCGAGTTAGGGCGCCCTTGCTAGAGTTTGCTTTCTAAATCTCGAGCTAGATAGCCGTTGCGTAGACTGCTCTCTAAATCTCGAGTTAGAGCGTCCTTGCGGAGAGTCTGGTTTCTAAACGCGATTTATTATTATTTGTTGAGAACTCCTCAAACGAAAGAAATATTTATTTACATACTATTACGTTGCTTCCCTGTAAGAATGAACAGAAGTAACAGAGCGTCAAATTTTCCTGTCACAACATAAATCTTTCGTTTCTACTACATCCAGACACCTTCGGATACAGCTTCTACGAGTTCTTTCACTTTTTGCATTTTTTCTTTTTTTAATCCACAACACTATTTCAGTACCAGCTTTGATGTATGAAAGAGAAACGTGGGTGTATGGAAATACTGAAAGGTGTCGAATAAATGCTGTCGAAATACGTGATTACTAAGAAAAGTTTATTTAATATTTTGAAAAACATTTCTTAAATTTTGTAGATGTCAATATCTGAAACCTCGTTCAAAAGGGACAGCTCTCAAAGAGGTAAACCACGGGGCAAGTTTGATAGACTTATTGGCTAATCTCTTTTCTTAAATTATTTTCAATTCATTCTGTATCTTAAATAATTTACAAGACTTGGAAATCACATCGGTTCAAACAAATTAATTTTAAATTTTGCTCATTTCAGCTATCCAATTATATAAAAGGAGATTGTATAGTAGAATACATTATATAGAACACGCGTATTATATAACAATACTCTCGCAGTATATGATGACATCCGTGGTCTAGATGGTAATACGCTTGACTTCCACCCGGGGGCTTAGGGTTCAATTCCCGATGATACCTGAAAAAAAAGAGAACCAATCTGATAAGTTAAATAATATTAGTTAAGTAATAAATTTGTATATAGTATAGGTATAGCCTCGACAAATATTTGTACAGTATATAACTTTGTTTAATAGAAAAATTAAAAAAGTTAATCTAATAACGATACTCGAGCGCTAGACGTGCATGAATATTGTTACCTCTTTACTTACGGGAGTATTTCGAAAAAGTATGATGGAGCACTGCGAGGTCCTTGCTTACTCCAGTATTTCTAAGCTCGATGGCTCGATTTATGGGGTCGAAGGCGACGTTGACTCCTACATCACTAATTCAAATCGGTATCATACAAACGAAATAAACTGTATCATGCAAACGAAATAAACTGTATCATACAAACGAAATAAACGGTATCATACAAACGAAATAAACGGTATCATACAAACGAAATAAATAAAAATGTGATAAGATATAGAAGGACAGAAAATAAATCGCAAGTCTTGTTGCTGTAGCAAATAAGGCCGTCAATGCGCTTAATAATGCGTTGACCAATAACTAAATTTCAATATTTTCAAAATGACTTTACAGCTTGATTTTTATACTTCTATTTACTCTGGTCTACCAAATTCGCAATTTTCTAGACCCGTATATTTTTAATGCAGCTGCTAGGCTGATATATGGTAGCCATAAATATTGGCATGTTTCTTCTCAAAATTCTACATTGACTCAAAAGTCGCTAACGGATTGATTTGAAACTTTGTCTCATTGTATACAAGTTCCTGAAACGGATCTCCATTATTATATTTCAAATCTGTGTCTGAAAGATTTTGCTTCAGAGAATAGCATATGTCGACGTCGTTTCAAATGAATAAATTGTACACTGTTTATAGTTAAGGCATTAACATTGTGGAGGTTTGAATACATTGTAATTCGTTTTATCAAGCACTGTGACGGTAAAACCCTACCTATTTCAAGGCTTTCATCTCATCATCAGGGGAGCACAAACAAGACTCCAAGTCATACTCTTATTAATCTTACTTTATACATCAATCTTATGTTCACACTCATTCCTTATCACTTCATTCCATATTCTGTCATACAACGTCATTCCGTGTATCACAATGCATGCATCTCTACATTAATTGTTCAGCTCTTCTCAATCAAAGTTGGCACCAAAATACTATTGTGGACTATCATCTCAGCAGATTTTGATACTGTCAAGTTCAAGTATATATGTTGAAGTGTCCCATTGTAGAGTTTTAGCCCCATTTAGTGCCCCAATTGACTTTATTTCCTAACGCTACACACCGTTCGATATCCCTCTTAACTCTTCCATCATCTAAAATATACTACCCAAATAGGATTTAATTAAAAAAATTATTGTGAAGTAATTATTTCAAATATGAATAGCATGTGTGTTTTACTTTGCTTTCTACAATTGTTGACTTATATTTATTTGAGTTATGTAACATTACTTGTACTTTTGGTATTAATATTAATAAAGTAATTTAAAAAACAACACCCGTAAAGCACACGCTGTGTTCTCCATTACCTACATACATCCCTGACTATTTTATGACTTCATAGGGTTTATATGAATGCCATTACTGTCAGAAAAGTCCAATCTTTATCCATTTATACCCATTTCGTTTGACTCTAAAATATGCTTTATAAGTAATTCTACCTATTTCAGATAGCCACATAGCTCATTTAGAGATTCAACGTCCCGGGCGATATTCCTCTCAAAGTGATCAGAAAATTACTGGCAAATGTCCAGTTTATTTCATCTTTAGTAGCACGTTGTTTAAAATATATTATTATATTCAAATGTAATAAATAGATATCAAAGCTGGAAAATATAATAAATAGATATCAAAGCTGGAAAATATAATAAATAGATATCAAAGCTGGAAAATATAATAAATAGATATCAAAGCTGGAAAATATAATAAATAGATATCAAAGCTGGAAAATATAATAAATAGATATCAAAGCTGGAAAATATATGGAAGATTTGAACCATCATCATTACGATGAAAGTGCCGCATCTTTGCAATATTTATGTACAGCGCGCGTGGAGACGTAGACTTTGAGAGCAAGCGAGAAACGTAAAATAGATGCATTTGAAATGCTGTGCTTCTTCTTCTTCTTCTCAGTGTCATGTCAGGTCCCCTCAACGTTGAATATCACTTGAGAGTAGATATCTTTGTCCCCGGCAGCCCTAAAAAGATCTCCAACGCCCCTTATGCCAGTCCAATCACGTATATTGCGGAGCCAGGAGATTTGCCTTCTGTCAACACCTCTTCGGCCTTCTATTTTGCCTTGGATGATCAGGTGCAGTAATTTGTACTTAGCTCCTCTTAAGTACATGACCCAAGTAGGACATCTTTCGGATTTTAATATTATGTGGTGCTAAAGAAGGATTTTACGAATTCCATGAATGACAAGGCGATCTTATGCTTCCATTCTCAAAGAACTATTTAGATAGATTATTTGGACACATTGTTCGTGACCAAGGAGACAGTTAAGAGAGGCTCGTCATTGTAAGAGGGAACAAACGACCCTCAAGAGGAAGAGTTCCAATGCGACTGACTGACCGCCACGTGAGAGACGTAACTGGACTTTCCTTAACTAGTGCCCTTCGAACCGTGTAATGCAGGGATGGATGGAGAGGAGTCGCCAAGGGCTATCGTGGGAGTTACGATACTCAGCCATGACAGGATAGTGATTTTATTCAGGAACTTAGCCCAATACTTTTTTTTTTTTTTTTACTAAGCAAAGTAATATATGGTACAAATATTTGTCAATGCAATACCTATATATAGTACAAATTTACTACTTAACTAATCTTATTTATATATTATAATTTATGAACTTTCTTAATCTTATTTTCCTACACGTCATTTTATTACTATTTTTTTTAATCTTAGTATATGAATTCTTATACATAATTAACACCTACATACTATTTATAACCAGATAACAATTCTTACAACTAATTATTTAGCAAGAACAAGTCCACTCGTTCAGACTACTTGTATTCATCACATTAATTCAGACCTTGGTCCTCCCGGCTAATACTGTAGGTGGATCAGTCAGGCAACAGATAATGCTTCGGGAGCCTGTGCATATAACGGAAGGGTAGATCGGATTTACTCTCGTAAGCCCCCAGAGCAGCGACTAAGGGATTGCTGTGATTTTGTTGACTTTTATAGAACTTCACGGTCCAAGCGAGAATGCTAATTAGTCCAAGCGAGAATGCTTCCACGTGCTAATTTGAAACATGAACAATACATACCACCACGTCGTTTCCGTCGGGGTAGGCAGAGAGGCTATAGCATCAGACTTCTGTATTTCGACACGCGTTCTGCTCTTCTACTACACCCATATATATTCTCATATAATTTCTATGATTTCTTTGATTTTTACGTTTCCTCCTTTCAAAATATTATTCATTTTATCTAAACATGCTTTCGATGATATTTCTCTACCCCGCCTTTTACTCAAATTTCACTATATATTTGTTTTTGTTAATCTTTCATTCGTTCTACATGCCCAAACCATCTCAGAGTGCTCTTTTTCATCTTACTCAACACATCAGCCTTAAGTTCACATTCATCCCTAATCACTTCATTCCGCATTCTGTCGTGTATTGTCGTCCCATGCACCCATTCATCTAAATACACGCATTTATTAAGACCTTTTGAGTATTTTTCCACGTCCATCTTTTTCTCTCATACATCAGAGTTGGTATTAAAATTATGTTGTGGACTATCATCATAGCATATTTTGATACTGCTCGGTTCGAGTATTTATGTTATAGTGCCCCATTGACGTTTCCTACCGCTATATGCCATTCGATATCCCTTGTAAATCTTCCACTACCTAAAAAAATACTACATAATTAACATAAATCTTCAGCTCGTTCTTAATTTTCATTAGTCGTCTTCACATTGCATTTTCTTTTCCATCAGCGTTACTTTGGATTTCGCAACTTTCATCATAAGATATTTTTCATTATATATCTAATACAATTTACTTATCAGATTCTAATTCATCCTGATTATATATCATATTGTGTAATAATTACACAACTCTCCCGCCCCAGCTACAACAATTTTAAAGTTTATATACTTCTCTGGTAACAACAATTTCGGATTCAATTTAATAATATGGTCACCCCATTAATAAGTCCATGCTAAAAAAAAAAGTACACATACAGTCGAAGCTTTTACGTTTTATACACTTTTAACTGCAGAGTTGGAATTTGGTATTTTTTTTTGGAAATTATGAACCTTTTTTTTAACCTGGCGAGTTTATTGCCATGTGGCAATTTCTTCCAACCAACCAGAAAGATGTTTTTATATACCCTAAGTGTTGACCAGACTGGAATCCTATTTAAAAAAATCTGGGTTCCAGTGGGGATCGAACCCGCAACCTCCGGATCGGCAGACAAGTGTCTTACCACCAGGCCACGGAGTTCGTCAACCTTGTCAGATAGAAGAAAACTCTTTTGACCTCACAAAATTATTTAAGATTGTCAGCTCGTATTTTAAAAGTCCGGAACTTCAGCTTGTCACGTTACATGTTTCTCGAATACCCACCCAGAATTGTTTTTGTTCCAAAGGGTAGCAACAAATTATTTGTACAACTCCTTCATAACAAGACTGCACAGATTGAGCAATCAATATGGGAATTGTATGGACTCTCATGTGACTTTGACTACTTAGAGGATTAAAGGAAAAAACTGTTCTTGCTGGAAATAATTGTTCAAATTCGTCTTTAACTAGTGTATTTTCAATTGTATAGCACTGCTTACATGCCAATGTTCTTCGTCTTCTTGAATAATGTCCGTGAATTTCTATAGTATATATGAAGAATTAAAACGTTGGATTCAATTTATTTTTTAATCTTATATATCTCTTCTTGTTCTATGTAAGCGTTGTTCCTCTAAAAACAAATCTAAGTTCTTTACCACAGTAAAATAAGTCTTGGACAATTCCGTAAGTCTGCTTGGTGAAGTTTGGTAATATTTTGTGGTATATGGTACATACACATGTATATTGAACTTAAATGTACATATTAATAAAAGTGGAACGTGTGGAAAATATTTGTGTCGGCTCTTGAGTGTGGGTTTCTTCTTGTTGTTTTAATTTTTGTTGTTTTGTATTTGTGTTTCTGTATATTTTTGTTTTTATTCTTATTATTGTGTGTGGTATATTATGGGATGAACATTTTTGGTATTTCTGAAGTGATGATGTGTGAAGAGTTTGATTCCGAATGATGTTTCCAGTTGTAATTGAGTGTCACTGTTTGTCAGGTTGACGGGAGCGTGCAACGGGGTTTTGTTTTTGTACAATCAAAAATCGGAAAGAAGTATCGATTTATTTTTTTCATGCTAAATATCCTCAGTGAGATACAAGCAAAAACCTAGTTTACTGGGGATACGACTAATGAAAGGCGACAAACCCAGATCCATTTAAATAATGTATGTACGAATTAAATTACCTGTTGTTTTTTCGCAAATTATGTGTATTTCTTGTCATGTGTAATAATAAATAACAAATAAAAATATTAAATAATTTTAAACAATGACTTTATAATTTATTATTACTACTGCTTTTTGTATCTCTGTTTAAGATAAAGTTTTGAATTTTTTGTCAATAATTTTAAGTACTTGTATAACTGGTCATTTGTTAACTTGTATATAAAAGACACTGTTGTGTCGTTAATTAAATAAATAAAAAGGTCATTGGACGTTAAAATAAAATAAATAATTAATTAAATCTAATAATTTGTATCACACGTGGAGTAAACCGGTAAAATCTTTATCTCTTAAAGATTACGCGCGTATTTTAAGTTAGGAATATGCTCAATGGAGATCGCCATTATTTGGGTCGGAATTTTTTTGGACTACTTCGAATACAGTAAAAACAGGTTCAATAAAATAAAAGCAGGTTTAATAAAATGAAAACAGGTTTAATAAAATAAAATCAGGTTTAATAAAATGAAAACAGGGTTAGTAAAATAAAAACAGGTTAAATTAATTAAAAAAAAAAACAATTTATTCCACAATAAATTAAGCTTATTGACTAAGTTATGATTACATTATTTATAATATTTACAATTGGAAACATGTATCCTTATTTACAAAGTGAAATTATTCTGTGGTTGTATATCAAAATGTGATAAATTATTGCGGTAAAACATTGTTCAAAATATATTAAATCTCAAATTTTCATTTATATGTGCTGAACAAAGAGTTCGAACAAAAGCTATTTTGTCGAAATGGTAAAAGTTACCTCGATTTTACAAATATAACATTTGTCATATTTTAACAATTTACCACAGATACTATATATTAACACAACATGTTAGTTTAAAAAGTACGATCAAACATTTTTAACGAATTTATACATTGGTCTTATTCTAAATAAATAAATTCATAAAACAGCTAGATTATAAGATACATATAAAATATTTCCAAATATTTTATATGTATCTTATAGGATTTTGAGTAGGATATACATATAGGATTTTGAGTACTTGAGCTTTCAGGATGAATGACGAATGGAAAGGATTTATGTGAGCTCGTGAGTGTGGGTCTCTTCTTGTTGTTTTAATTTTGGTTGTTTTTGTATTTGTGTTTTTCTTTTTTTCTTCTTTTTTTTTTGTTTCGATTTTTATTCTTATGATTGTGTGCGGTATATTGTGGGATGAATATTTTTGGTCTTTCTGGAGTGATAATGTGTGAGGAGTTTCGCAAGATGTTTCCAGTTGTAGTTGAGTGTCACTGTTTGTCAGGTTGATGAGAGCGTGCAACGGGGTTTTTTGTGTTATCAAAAATCGAAAAGAAGTATCGATTAATTTTTTCATACTAAATATCCTCAGTGAGATACAGGCAAAAGCCTAGTTTACTGGGCATACGACAAATGAAAGGCAACAAACCCAGATCCATTAAAATTATATGTTCAAATCAAATTACCTGTTGTTTTTTCTCAAATTGTGTAAATTTCTTGTCATGTGTAATAATAATAATAATAATAATAAATTAACGTTAAAATGTATAAGAAACTTAAGTCCATGATTTCCAATAAGATGTTAAAATTCTAATCATACTAAAAGCTTCATTTCCAATTGAACGTTAAAATCCATAAAAAAGCTTTACAGAATATTTAAACGTATGAAGTACCTTATTCCTAAATTCCAGTTGGGTGTTGAAATTTATATAGAAACTGAATCCAATATTTCTAATCGTACGTTTAAATACATAAAAAGCTTAACCATATATTATCTTTCCAGTTTATATGGAAAGGGCACTTAACCCAAAATACCAATTAGAACTTGAATTTCACAAGAGACTTAACCCAATATTTCCAACTGGACATTTAAAACTATACGAATTTACAATAAGATATTTAAATATATACATAAGAAAATATCTCAAAATTCCAATTTAACGTTTAAATTCATAAGAAACTTAATACAATATTTTCATTTGGATGACCTATAAATATATTACTCTTGACAACTTCATAATAATGAGTTGACAAGCGATTTTTTTTACTTTTTACTCTATGTTATTCCAGAAATATAATTAATAGTATTATTATTTTTAAGACGAAATTTTAAAACGATTGGACGTATATGAACAAAAACGACCCAATTCACAATAAACACATATTTTTACATTATTTGAAATATTAAATAAAATATTCCTTAATCCTTAGTCCACAATAAACATATCGTATTGTTTTATTTAAAATATCGAATAAACAATCCACAATCTTGTACATGTGAAAATAACAAGATAATAAAATATGTGAAAATAACAAGACAATGGAATAAATTTTCATAGTTAAATTCAGTGTTAAAATTATTTAATTTCATTTTAGCTCATATAAAGCGATGCCTCGTTTCCTTGTAATTACTCAAAAAGGGTAAAATTTGGATTGGGTACTGTATAATTAATGGATACGCATGATTTATCTTACCTACAAAACACATATTTTTTATTTATTTGAAATTAAAAAAAAGCCTTGAAAAATCCTGTTTGCAAAAATATCAAGCCTTTTAAAGGGGTATTAAATGGTTCAATTACTCAATTACAAGCTATTTATATTTACGTCACGAGATATTTCCTCAATGATTTCAAAACAATTAGAAAAAGTTCATTACATGGGTATTTTATGATACTACCATATATCTTCAAATTTTTATTTTTTAAGTTAACAAAAAAATTAATTTATTTTCACTGTCGATTTTTAATTCATAATTAATTTCAATTAAAAAATTTATTATGTTTAAAAATACCTAAACAGCGTTTTCAACGAAACGCGAAATGCTCTAGAGCATTCCTATTTTGACGCATTTTTAAGAAGGTATGTTAAATCTGGCCTAATCCTGAAAAAGGTTGAGAGGCCCTTTAAAAGTATACAGTATTAAAATGTGGCCAATTCCAAGAAAATTTATTATTCTTACTGGCGGTTCATATTTGAATAGGCAAGTTTGATTCTGCGAAGGCATTAACTGTCTTTAATTCCGACTACGTACATATAACCTTATCTATTTAATTCCGACTACGTACATATAACCTTATCTATAATGCCAGAGTTTAATTTGACATATAATATGCCAGCTTATAGCAAACCTGAACATACTCGTATATGAATTATTTATAAGACACTACCGAATGTCATGGTTTAAATTTTGTCTAACACACCACAAATCTTATTTCTGTCACTCGTTTTTGCTCATTTTTGTTTTAATTTTCCACATTATATGGAATTTTCCTATTGCAAAATGCATTATCAGTTGATAGTTTTTGCTCGGAATATCGGTCCGACTTTGGGATACCATACTCCTTGATCGGATATTGTGAAGGACGTGGGATATTTTATTTGGATATTTGGGGTTGTTTGGAGAAAAATATGGTGATAGAGAGGAAACGATAGATTTTATTTACATATGTTACAATATATTAATGTTAATAAATACATATATGTTACATATTAATAAACTTATATTTTTATATGTCACACGCGTATATATGTACTATATATTATATACAGAAAGGATAGATATATACACGAATATAGATATTTTATATTATGATATACTAGGAAGATGGGGATGGGGACAAACGGTGCGACTTTATCAGATAAATTTTTTAAATAGATAAATATTGAGGGGTAGATAAATCCCCCAGTATTTTTTCAATTTAAGTATTGTATATATGTGCTCTTTGCACAATTTGGCGTCTAAGTAATATGAATTTGGTTAATTCTATTCACGTGGAAGAATACTAGGGAAGATTTTTCTCATACTGCTAGATGGTGCCGAGAATATATCCACTGTCAATAATTGGTTTAATATATTTAATCCACACCTCACTGCACTGAGTGTTTAGCTATCATATTGGTTCTGTAAGTTTTACACGGAATAGGGGATGATTTCTTGCAGGGCTGCAATTGTTGGCAATATAAAAATTAAGTGCATCTAATATCACGGGATGGTTGAAATTAAATTATAGTATTTTTAATATGAATAACGCGATGAACATTTGTCTTCTTTTTTCGAACCTTCTATAATTGCATACCGTCAAAAGTTCGATACAGTGTGCATATTTTGAATAATCTCTCTCTATTTTGTACCATAAATATCTCCGGAACATTTTTTGTATTTGTTCCAGCATATTTTTGTATTTTACTTTTGTGAGTATCCCAAACTTCCGAGGTATACGAGTATTCTATAATAGTTTCGAATAAATCAAATAATTGCACAAATTTTGCTGGATTTCGATGGATACTATCGAAATTTCTAAATATTCTAACTATAAAACCTAAAAGTTTGTAACAGTCCGATACCAGTTGCGAAACATGGTTTACAAATGTTAAACCACCAAATTACCACCAAATCCTTGAATGTGGTTTGATATGACAGAACAGTGAGATGCGAGGAACTAATATAATAATCATATAAATGTTTAGAATAATAATTTATTATAATTGTTAATTATTCAATACATTACCTTCAGCTATTAGAGATGTTAAAATGTACGGTTAATATAAAATATCAACTGTAGCAAAAATAACAATATATAATTGTGTGTTAGTGCCCATCTTGATATATGGAAGTGAAACTTGAATTTGGTGGAAGAAAGATAAGATTAAGATTAATGCTGCAGAGATGCGTGCACTAGGGAAACATTTTGGAGTGTCAATGTATGAAAGAAGGTGGAATGAAGACATCATAAATGAGTGCATGTTTGAAGTAAGATGAGGAAAGAAGATTTAAGATGATTTGAACATGTACAGAGAATTAATGATAAAAGAAAGACTCGCGAGTATACAATTCAGAAGTGCAAGGTGTTTGTATAAAAGGTAGACAGAGGAAAATATGGACTCAAATGGACCATATTTTAACAAAAGGTAAAGTGAAAAGTGTGAATAATTGATGATTGTGGACAAGGTGCATGAATGTAACATGTTTCATTCTTGATTTTCTTTTTCCTCTCCACCATCTCACATTTTTTCTATTGATTTAAAATATCTAAATTTTATATTTACTATCTATACCGTTTATACATTTTAAGCAGTTAGATAATGTTTTAAATATTTTTGACGATCATGTAACTTTATTTATTTAATTGTGTCTGGTTGCTTGGAAGAGATTGTTGCTTTGTAATAAGCCAGCCAGATTGTTTTACAATGAAGTGTTAAATAAGTCAATACATACGTATAGAGGATACGAGAATTGTGTGCATGGAGAACTGTTTTCTCTGCCTACCCCGCAAGAGACACGGCGTGATGATATGTGTGTATGTATGGCAATAGCATGTGGAGAAAGAATTAAGAGATTATTGTTGCCAGGTGAACTTTTTTTATCAGACACGTAACCTAATTTGTGAAAAAAATGGTGACTTCTTAAATTTTAGATAATAATTTTTTTTTGTTATTTACTCATTTATCATCTCTGTGCATGGTACAGTACCCGGCGGTAAGTAATACACATCGGGCTTAAGAAAGAGACTGTCGGCCATAGTAGGCTAACTTCGGCTTTTTAGAGCGTCGTCTCTGTCATTCATACACGTGTTTCGTCGCGATTTGTATGTCGCGTATATTCCGTCGCGTTAGCGCATCGTGCGACAGAGACGACGCTCTACAAAACCAAAGTTAACCGATTACGGCCGACAGTCTCTTTGTTAAGCCCGATGTGTATTACTTACCACCGGGTACTGCTTTTTTATATTTTTTATATGACCTACTTTCGACGCCACCACTACTAACCTATTCACACTCCAGTGTGACACCAGTAAATAAGGAGTCAGATCTTTTATCAAATTATGAATCCAATTGCTTTAAGGAAACCTAATTCGTTCTTAGAGTCAATGCGGATGGAGGATGGACAACAAAAAAGGCTAGTTATCAATTTTATTTCGGGCACCATCAGGAATCGAAATAAAAAAATGGGTGAAAGTCAAGTGTCTTCCCAACTAGGAGATTACAAGGTTATTTCACGATAGAATTTCACCTTAAAATAAATAATTACATTCAACCTTGTACTAAGCGACTACACGTTTTCTCAAATATTTCAAAATACTCGTATATTAAATGTGGGTTTGACCATTTTTACTTAAAATGCATTTATTTGTACGTCCATAAATATCTTGACTCATTACGTATACAGGCATCCCTCACTTTACGCGATTCTAGGGAAAAATAGCGTAAGTAGGAAAACGCGTATAGTGAATTGATTTTAATATGAAGACAAATACTCGTATGTGTAATGAATGTGTTGATTATTTGGCCAAAAAATCATGTTCTATTGGTTGTCCCCAATCTGAGTTTTCATAGCCAGTACTGATATTTAAAATAAATTTAAACATAATACTTGGCACCGATAGGCGTTACATTGGATTATTACTGGTCATAGGCGTTACATTGGATTAGAATTAGGATATAAATCCACCCAACCATCTATCCATTTGAAACCATGGTTTAAAATAATAAGAATGAACAAGATGGAAGTGTATGTCATGTGTCATTAATAAGGAATCTGGATATAAATCAACCCAACCATCTATCCATTTGAAACCATGGTTTAAAATAATAAGAATGAACAAGATGGAAGTGTATGTCATGTGTCATTAATAAGGAATCTGGATATAAATCAACCCAACCATCTATCCATTTGAATAATCCAATGTAACGCCTATCGATTATTATTAGTCGTTAATAAGGAATCTGGATATAAATCAACCCAACCAACTATCCATTTGAAACCATGGTTTAAAATAATAAGAATGAACAAGATGGAAGTGTATGTCATGTGTCATTTTACGGACGGGCCACTACATGGTGGCTAGTCACCTTTACATAATGGGTATTGTGGAGAATTCCGGCTGTAAATGTGGTCAAGATGATGAAACTATAGCCCATGTATTTTTGGGCCGTCCTTTGCAAGACAAATTCGATTTACTAAAAGCTATATATTTACCGCGTCCATGATGTTGCGTTACTTCTTTCTTCGAGGAACTTTTCCACTTATAGAGCAATTGTAAAAAAAAATGAAGTTTAATCAGTTGAAACATTAAATTGTCTATAATTGGCTTTTTTAAAATTGGTTTTACTATATTGATTCATATAATTGCGCAGTGACTCTAATTTGGTTACACAAATCATCCCAGTTTGGGTGGATGCCCTGTTATAAAAATAATACTCGTATAAGGTACATTAAAACAAGTATGACACAAATTGCTAACTCTTGACTGCTAAGACCGTATAGAAAAAGTTACTCACGCAACTTCATAGCTCACAGGGTGATTGCGTTATTCAAATGGGCCACTGAAACAATCAACCGCTTTTGCTAGGATGAACGACTGGAGAGAAATACCGTGCCCCAGCGAGTAGATTTTGTTTGTAGAGGCACCACTGTTCTGAACTCAAAATTCTTAAGAATCAAGAACATGCCCAAATGAGGAGTGTAGATGAATCGACTGTATCATCGAATAGAAACAGTTCATGTGCTACTTACTGCAGTGTCTGAAGAGTCCGGTGTATTGAAACGAAGAGAACTTGATTCAATTCGTGAAACGCCCAGTATTATGCAGGTGGTATAATACTGTGTGGAAATATTTAAGTGCCTTTGGCCCGTTAAGAATAACATACATACTATATCACCGTTTCTATATGTCAAAATGAAGAACGTTGATGGATCCACTCTCTGTATGTTCGAAGAGAAGCAGTCCATGCAACACTTACTGCAGTGTCTGAAGAGTTTGTTCTACACACCCTAACAATCGATGATAAGAGTTTTTTTAACCTTATTTAATATATAGGACTCAAGTTAACCTACATTTCTTATCACTTAATTCTAGAAAAAGAAAATTTTCTTAATTTTATTTAAATTGCGTTAAGGCGAAATCACGTAAAATGGCATCACGTTTAACAAGAGATACCTGTCATTGGTGTTTGATTTGAAATGTTACTTTTTTATATTGTCATGCTTTTAAAACAAACATTAATTTTAAAACATCACAAAATATGCCCCATTCTTGTTCAAATTGGAAACATAAAATATGCCCAATTCTCGTTCGAATTTTGAAACATTACAAAATATACCCAATCCTTGTTAAACTTTAATATTGTTGTGCGATAATATGTATACCATGGGAATTTTGCTGTCTTGTAGTACTCAAAACCTTCTACGTTGACCTTGAGACCTCAGTTTCGCCACGCCATCTGTATTTAAAAGGAAAACTGTTAGAAAGCAAAGTAGTTGGGGATGTTTGTTATTTGTGAATTTATAAGTTAAATAGTGGAGTGGGCGAAATCTAAATAATTAAGTATTCACTGAATCTGCATGAAGTGGCGAGGGTGAGGTTTGTCGAGTAAAACTAAAATTAATTCATTCAACCATGTTTAACAGCTGTTGTTACTTGGCGGTGAGGTTTGAGGATTTAAGCTTTGAAACTATATCGAATGCTGATAAATTGGATGGTTGTGTGTAAAACACCAAAGTATATAGGTATATAGTTGTTCTGAGCGTGATGAGGGATGTGAGGGCCTTTTTTATGTATTTTGGTTGCTGACAAGAGGAACATCTTATCCAAATATGTTGGAAAAATATAAAATTTTATGTTCTTGACAACTATTCGAAGAACAGAAATATTGATATATTTTGACTGACAATAAATAAGTAGAAATTACTTTCCAAGTATTCTTGCAAAATGTTTTCAAAGTAATCATTTTGAGGTTCCTTAGAAATTGTACTTAGTTGTTTCAGCATAACGTTTATTTATTATTTGTTATTTTTCATTAATGTAAATGTTTCTCTTTAAACTTTTTATATAACTGGAGTTTACATGTATATCTAAGCTTTATAAAATAAAATAAAAACAAATTGGTTTTCTAAAAGCTTTCTCTAATAGACCTTTTTTGAAAAAAAATCAAAATAACGAACATCGTGCCCTAGTTGGCAAGACTCCGATATTCTAACTAGGGAGTTGAAGGTTCAATTCCCATTCGCACTATTTTTTTTAAGTGGGTTTCTATCTGATTGATCAAAGGAGATTGCAACATGTTAATTAACCCAGTTGTTATGCAAAATAAACCTTATGCAAATTTTCAAAATTATTCATTACACAATGAATGGTTGACTTGCTTGGCACATGATTTAAACCAAAAAAACACGCAATTTTCTTTGCGTATTCACAATTGAATCATTATTTAAATAAAATGTTGTAATAACTTTAACACATTTTTGCGGAGTTAGATGCTCCATAATAAATTGTTATCAACCATTCTCCACGACTGTTAAATATGAATTGACAAATAACAGCCAAATCAAAATGGCGACCAAACAAAATCGGCCTGGAACATAAAACGCATCCTGTATATACACATATGTTCATAAATTTCATCAAGATGAATAATCATTTGAATATTTTTTGTGACCATGTACGTAACTTTCTTTATATACTTTTTCTGGTTGGTTAAATAGATTGCTGCCTGGCAATAAGCCCATCAGATTGTTTTTACAATAAAGTGTTGATTAATAAATAAATATAATTGATAGGAGTCGTCAGAGGCTAACAGGGAGTCACGATGCGATCTAACTTCCTTTACATACTTTTTTTATAGTTGGCTAGAGAGATTGTCGCCTGGCAATAAGCGCGCCAGATTGTTTTTACAACGAAGTGTTGATTAATAAATAAATGAAATTGAGCGGAGTCGTCAGAGGCTAATATGGAGTCACGATGCGATGTAACTTCCTTTACATACGTTTTTTCTAGTTGACTGGAGAGATTGTCGTCTGGCAATAAGCCCACCAGATTGTTTTTACAATGAAATGTTGATTAATAAATAAATGGAATAGAGAGTAGTCGTCAGAGGCTAACAGGGAGTCACGATGCGATGTAACTTCCTTTACAAACTTCTTTTCTAGTTGGCTAAAGAGATTGTCGCCTGGCAATAAGCCCGCCAGATTGTTTTTACAATAAAGTGTTGATTAATAAATAAATATAATTGATAGGAGTCGTCAGAGGCTAACAGGGAGTCACGATGCGATCTAACTTCCTTTACATACTTTTTTTATAGTTGGCTAGAGAGATTGTCGCCTGGCAATAAGCGCGCCAGATTGTTTTTACAACGAAGTGTTGATTAATAAATAAATGAAATTGAGAGGAGTCGTCAGAGGCTAATATGGAGTCACGATGCGATGTAACTTCCTTTACATACGTTTTTTCTAGTTGACTGGAGAGATTGTCGTCTGGCAATAAGCCCACCAGATTGTTTTTACAATGAAGTGTTGATTAATAAATAAATGGAATAGAGAGTAGTCGTCAGAGGCTAACAGGGAGTCACGATGCGATGTAACTTCCTTTACAAACTTCTTTTCTAGTTGGCTAGAGAGATTGTCGCCTGGCAATAAGCCCGCCAGATTGTTTTTACAATAAAGTGTTGATTAATAAATAAATATAATTGATAGGAGTCGTCAGAGGCTAACAGGGAGTCACGATGCTATGTAACTTCCTTTACATACTTTTTTTCTGGTTGACTGGAAAGATTGCAATAAACCCGCCAGATTGTTTTTACAATTAAGTGTTGATAAATATATAACTGGATAGAGAGATGAGTCGTCAGAAACTATCATGGGAGTCACGATACTCAGTCATGAGCTACACGACAGGATGATGATGAAAAAAATACAAATAATAGATTTTTTGCGTTAACTACGTTTAACCACTAGGGGGATGCGGGGTTCCCTTAAAATTTATGAACGGCACGCCACTGCTAAAACTTATACATGTACACGTATGTATGTATGCCATTGGATAGACAACGTTCATGTCTCGTATTATTGTACAAATGTTCCTCTGTGTTATTCCAATATATTATATGTTCTTATACAAACACATTCTATTTCATGTACGCCACTCTTTTGCAGGGTCGAGATTTTTTTTTCTTCTTTCGTATTATTCTTGAACGTTTGTTTATTTTTGTATGTATATATACACGTATACTTCAATTCGCTTTTCCATTTAAACGAAATTTATTTCCAAATTCAAGTTTTAAGGCTGTATGTTTACGTGTGATGGGCGAGCTGAAAGGGACATTGAAATAAAGGTAGCGACTGAGAACAGGGCAAACGGAGTACTCAATGTAACATACAACAACCACGCCATATTAAAATTATCATAGTAAAAAGACAATACATACTAGTGTGAAGGTTTGCACCTTGACGAATGGAATTGATACTTGGGGTTGGTAAAATAAGGAGAAAAAATGGGTTAATGTTGCGAAGGAAAAATGTGGAATATCAATGTACGAAAAAATGCAGAACGAAGACGTTATATGTAAGAAAGAATAACTAAGCAAGCATATAAGTTAGAAGTGCAAGGTGTGCGTGTAAGAAGGTAGACCGAGGAAAACATGGGTGGATCAAATGGACCAGATTTTGGAAGAAGGTTAAGTGATATGTGTGAATAATAGAAGATTGTGTATGACGAGATGTATGAGTGCAACGTGTTTCATACCTGATTTTTCATTCCTCACCACCATCTCTTCTTTTTTCCTTTGATTCAAGATATCTTTACTTTTATTTTTACTACGTATACTGTTTATAAATTTTGTGCAGATGAATTAATGACTTGAATATTTCAACGACCGTGTAGTTTTATTTGTTTACTTTTATCTGGTTGATTGGAACAGATTGCCTGGTTATCTGGTTGATTGGAAATTTTATCTGGTTGATTGGAACAGATTGCCTTTACCTGGTTGATTGGAACAGATTAGAAATAAGCCCACCAGATTGTTTTACAATGAAGGGATTTATAAATCAATAAATACATGTATGATAGATGAAGCGAGCTTTGTGTGCCTAGATAGAAAAGTTTGGAAATCTATTATCTCTACCTACTCCGCAAGGGACACTACGTGATGATATGTATGTTTTGAGGAAAATAAAATAAATCTAAATAAATAACGAATTTGTAAAAAAAAAAAGTGTCTTCAACGAAAGGTTTGTCTTTCAGTTCAGACTATCTTATGTAAGCCTTGTGATGTATTCATATAGATTTATCCTGTGATAACCCTTCTATTAACTCCCACATAACACACGATATACATCTTACATTTGCGAACAACCCACGATTTGACATTTCAAACGATCAATCTTCTTATTTTTCAGTCTTTTCTTAAACTGTTATGTGACTTAAGCTTTTTAATTTATTTTTGTGATTCCTTTAAAAAGAAAACATGTTTATCCCTGAAGGAAAACATCTGTTTATTTATTCATTGAAATTTTGACGTTTATTTTTTGAAATAAAATATCTCCAACATACTGCATTGATCCATCGTTGCCTTGTTGATAGGACACTTGACTTGAAATACAGGGGGTTTGAATTCAACTGGTTATCTAATTTTATCTCAAGTATTTTTTTAATAATTTGCACTATGTATAATTTCGTGTTCTAGTTGTATTGCTTTTGAAATGAAATTTAATTCCTGATGGAAGACATCAGTTTTTAATCCATTGAAATTTCGACTTTTATTTTTTTAAAGAAACTATATCGATTCCCGTTGTGCAGTTGATAAGATACTTGACTTGGAATACGCGGGTTTTGAATGTGATTTGTGATCGATTTTATCTAAAGTAATTTTTTTTATAATTTGCTCTATAATCTCGTAGTATTAATTTTAAAAGAAAAATTGTATATCTCTGACGGAAAACTACTTTTGATATAGCGATGTTGTTGTAAATTACGTTAAGTATTCTGTTAACCTTGTTCCTTATCACCATCATTCTGTCAACGTCATTTTTAAACTCATTCATCACACGTTAACATACTGCCCAGTTAAGATAATTCATCTACCTGTTACAGTTTCTTTAAGTTTACCCATGCATCGCGAACACATGATCACACCCCTTTCTATAACTTATGGTTTCGGTACATTAATTTTCAAACAAATTCGTCAAAGACGATTTAAGGGATATGATAAACAAACTGCATGAAATATGTCTAGTAAAATGACAAATATATAGAATTAATAATAAAAAAATGAGATCACTCTGTCACAGTCATTTTCTAGTGAAACGTTTTATATATTCACAAAATACATGAATTTTAGAATTATTATTTTATTTATATTTTATAAAGCTTCTTTGCACATGTTAACCTCAATTACATGCAAACCTTACGAAAAGTTATAAACAACAACAGGAATGAAAAATGATAAATTAAACTAAAAAATACATGAGAAACAGTTAAATAAAATAAAAAAATAGTTAACAAGAAATATTAGTTTAATCAAAGTAACTAAAACCCATTTCTAAGAAAACTCAAAAAGCTTTCTTCAAAAAAATTATGAAGATGTCAATATCAGCTCGTAATACAGAAGATGAGCACTTAGCAGATTAGTTCCACTTATTGCTAGTCTAAATTAATCATTATTTATGAACCTGGATTATAATAGAATACAAAACTTTATATTTTCCAACATAGTAAGATAACGTGTAGCTCTTGTCAACTTGTACTCGACTGTTTGTTTTTCCATTAAAACTATGTAAATTTTAAATGACGTATTGAATGGTTAAAATATAAACCAAAATAATAATAACAGCAGGTACGAAGATAAAGGTAAAAACGGTAGCACAATTGTAAGCAATTTGAGTAAAGAACAAACAAGCTTTACCTACTAAGAAATGAAACTTCTCTATTAGCAAGTCTCAACAAAACAAAGCACTTAAAAAAACTCTTCAAATCCTTTATAATAAATAGTTTAAACCATTCATAAACTCTTAAAAGTTAGGATGTTTAAACAATAAATTAACTATTATCTCTAGTTATAAATCATTATATTCAATTACAAATAAATACCGACCCCTTAGTGGTTTGAGTATTTCTTTACAAAATATTTAAATTACTTTAACTTTAATACTTTCTGTGAAATGTGTTTTTTTAGTTTTAAGTATTGGTTAAAAGGTTTGACGCCTTCCAAGTTTTGAGATTAGTTTAAATCCAAGAAGTAAGTACCTTGAATAACGGAAGTTTATTATATAAACGTAATTCTGTTTTAAAGTTTTTTTCGTTTAATTATTCTGAGTGATAAAGCAGATTGACTTAACAATTTATTGAATTAAATATATTAATTAATTGTTTCACTCATAAAATTCACTAAAATAGTATATTTGGACGAATTTATATAAAAAAATCGAGCACACAATTAACATTTTTTTTGTAAATTTTAAATATCAAGACAGTTAAATTGGTATTTCAATATTAAATACAGTTTAAAAAAATATTTATCCTATACAAAGAGGCATGAAGTGTCGTTGTTAAACAGGTCAAATGTGAGATAGGTTCATTTTGCACATATACGTCTAATGTGGTTGGTTAAATCTAATTCGTTTAAGCGAATACGTACTTATTACAAAAACATGCATGTTTACATTTATGCAAAAAAAAGACCAGCAAATAAAACAATATACGGTTTATTTGCTTTATTGAATAAACACAAACATTAAAATGCGTTTTCATTCCTACATCTCGTTTAAAGAATATTCCATATAAGGCCACAGAGTGAAGTATCCTCGATTTACGGGGAAATATGGGTTGGATCTTTTTTGAATTTATATACAATTTAAACTGTGTTTTCCTTGAAAGTAATTTTTTTTTGTGTTTATAAAAACTATAACATAAAATATGAAATATCAACAAAATAAAATTGCTTGACAATGTTTTTTTTTAATGAAAACAAGTACTTACATAATACCTTTCATTATTATATTCATGATCAGGTCTGTATAAAGTCCATGTACTTAGCAGCATCAGTATAGACCACATATTCGTTCAAGTCACAGCTGTGTGTCTCAGAATCCTTGAGAGACTTTGAGATGATTCCACGCAGGGTCCATTTCTTCCCTTGCCTCATGTATAATCCACCACCAGAATCTCCGTTGCATGGACCAGAACCATCACGCTTCCCAGCGCAGATCGTCGCATCTGATGTCAACTTGAAAAACTCTGGTCTTGATGCTCTACAGGTTGTTGTTGACACTACAGGAACCATTGCCACTTTTGGTTCTGGTGTAGTTGGAATGCCATTTTCATCCTTTCCCCAACCGACAACTGCCCCTACCTGCCCAACAATATTTTCAAGATCAGGATCTCCAGACCAAAGACATATTGGTCTTATGTAATCAGTTACTGTTACGTTTTGACTCAAAGTAAGTACAGCAATATCGTTATTAAGCATCATGCCAATGTCAAAATACTCGTGTACCTTTATGTTTGAAACAGATTTTGTAACAGCTGTTTCTTCGGTCCAGTCGTGAATGTTGTAAACGCCTAATTTGAGAACTATGTCATCTGGATCGACCTCATTTCCTGCCCTTTTTTTCAAGCAATGTCCAGCAGTTATAACGTGTTTCTTCGATATGAGATTACCAGAACAAATGAATTCCAAGCCCCTAGGTCTTTTGATAAAAATTGCCACCATCCATGGCCAATCTCCTTTAGTTACTGTGTTTCCTGATACAATCAATGGGTTTAAGTTTCTTGTTGTCCCACAAACTTCTTGATTGAAATATCCATTAGATTCCACACTCAAGGGTTTTGGTTTAAAATTGATGACTGCTCCATCGTCGTCTTGAGAAAATCTATTGTCCAATGATATTATTGTTTCATGGGGATGTTTTAAAGTTTTTTTTCCAACGTTTTTCAAAGGTACCGGTCCTCCTATTACCAGCTTGTCTCTTGGACTGTTCCTTATGGCTGATTCTCCAGAATGCAGAGTATGCTCCAAGTCTATAGCTGTTAATTGTCTTCCGTAAAGTGGATCTCCTGAACACAGCAGTTTTCCAGCGAAGACGATAGTCATGACAGTGGGAAGTGGTGAGACCAGCGGAAATGTCACTTTGTACTTAATTGGCCAGTTGTTTGCTATTTTTCTCAACACCACATCTCTTTCATCTCCTAACTCTATTTTCCCAACGTAAGATGTTGGAAGTTCTGCTCTTATTGCCATTCTGATCTTTATGGTCATCTCAGACCCATAAGATGGAGGGTTCGGCGCTTCGATAATACCAAACCATCTATAGCCATCAGTCTCATAGTGGAAGATCGTCGGACATGATGATATTGGTAAGGGTTGTGATTGGACTTGCATATAATATGAACAGAGTAAATATAGGGAGGCTATTACTAGATTCAGAGATCTTATTTTGTTAGACCAGTTATATACAGCCATTTTAAAAATCGTACTTCAAATAAATCAACGCTTTTATTTGATAAGTATTTTTAACGCTTATTTTTCTCAAAAAATGTTTTATTGGCTATTAGAGTATTTAGACACAATTTGTAAAATTATATCACATTTTTCAGGAGAATTACATTTATACTTAAGGTATTAAAAAAACATTTGTTTTTACTCTTTACATATTTAATATTGATGTCAGCAGAAATCTTTTCAGACGTTGAAAATCCATGAAATATCTCGTCTCGAGACAGATTGTTAAAAATTTAAGTTTTTTCTCTTGTCGCTCCTTATTAGCGAGAATTATTTCAAACTTTTGTCAAAGTGTCAAATTAAGAAACGGAACAGCTGACAATGTCAAAATATTGTCGAGAATATAATCAATTAAACTTATTTATTTCACTATAAACACTAGAAAACACAATGTTTACACGTCAACTTAATTTTTTAATAGCGTTTTAAATTGTTTAACACACGTCATTGTCAAAAAAATTAAAAAGATGTACAAATCACTATTATCACGTATAAATTTTTTACTGCCTTCATAAAAAGAAGAATGCAATTTTAAGGTTAGGTATAAAAAAAAATTGTCCTGATTAACACGAAACAATAGGAAATCACTTAATTTTAATACATTTTAAGAATAAACAAAGTATTAATAATAATAAAGCAAATAATTATACATTTTGATGCATGGTTAAAAAAAAAACCGAAAATACACAATACGAAACGAAAAGAGATTTTGAGGTTATATTTGACTTAGATCGATATTTTTTGGCACTGTTACACTCCGTCGAGTGGCGGTCAAGCACTGATAATATATTGCTATTGAAGGCTGTTAATAGCTACTTGACAGTACTGATGGTCATACATGAAAAGGGTGGGGAGAAGGTTTTCAGAGATTGTCAACATTTTTTTCACTTGTTTCATATTTTTTTTGAAAATATCAAAAAGATTTTTTTAAACGGTGCTTATCAAATATATACAAATATGTTTTTCTTAATAAGATTAATTTTATTTCTAGATAAACACAAACAAATTTACAATGAGTTATATCTTAAATACTGTAGTTTTTCAATTTCTTTGTCATAATCGGTGATAAATTAATAATCATATAAATAACTATATTCTAGCCCTTTTAAACAATTTATGATAAACATGATGGCTAATCTGTAATGCTTTGGAGTTCCGTATTGAAAGACATCGCTTCAATACCCGCAATGTGATATTCCCTTTGAATGCCACAAGCATTTATTCGCCTAGTATAAATGAGAGCATAAGGACACCTATGACTTCGGTTATGTCTATTCTTTTGAAAAAAAAATACTACTACCATTTACAGTTAAGTAATAAAGTATTTTATTGAAAACGTTGATTTTTCCAATAAAATTTATTCATTCTATGTTAGTTTATATTTATGGATTAAAAAAAGTCCGCTTGGTACTAATTTAGTATTTTTTAATTTTTTAAGGTATTTTTGAAGATTGTTTTTTTGGTTGGTAGTCACAATATTGTTTTCTCAAAATTGTTATTTTATAAAATTTCATATCTGCTGTCTAAGTGGACAAAATATAAAAAAATAATCCAGCCTCCGTTCTACCTATTATGAAATGTATAACAGACGTGCTTCATTCTCATCAATATTTTAGAAAAAAAAGAATAAAACATTAGTCAACTTAAAAGAATACCGATACAATTTCCATCTCAAGCTATATTTTCCTATTTTAATTGTTATTACTTTTTTTTAATATTTTTTCTTATTCTAAGTTTAAGGTATGATCACGGACATCGAAAATAATTAAAGAACAAAATCTGGTTAACTGGAAAAAATCGTTTTAAGACAATACATCTCAGAGGTGTATTTTTGTAAAATGCAGAATGTTGCTTTATTTTCATTATTTTGCGTATATGACTAAGCATAGTTTCATCTGGTGGGCTTATTACTGTACATTAAATATCTACCAACCAACCAGATCATCTTAGATACATTAAACTATTTTAATACATGACAGATTTTACAAAAAATATTTATTTTTTCGTTTAACTTTAAGTAAAAAAAAAGTATATATGACTAATCTCTTTAAATAGTGGTATGACAAGAGGAAAGGAATTTGTTCAAGGATAAGGAAGAGAAATAATAAACGCCTGTTATTATTTTACGTAAATTAAACCATGACATTAACCTTTTATTTGCTTAATATTTCATACTATGAAGATTTAAGTGTGTTCATTCAATATTTCAAATAAAACAAAGATTCACACGTTGTGAGTTAGACCCTTTTTATTATATAAAAAATATATACGTCATATTTATTTGAAAGATTATTAATATTTAACAAATAATATTCAAAATAAGTTTCCATAAAACTAAATAAGATTTATTGTTGGCGTTCCCTGAATTCAGAATATACCGTTAGTTTTAAATTCACAAATGCTACCAACTTCCTATGAACTTGGCGGTATTTGTAAGTAGGCGCCAACTATCGTCCTTTTTAACCCACTATTTTATCTCTGCCCGGAAACTGAAGCTTTACTATGAAACGTACTGTTATTGTGTATTAAGTTTGCATTGTATTTTTACAAGTGGATGGTTTTAACAAGATAATCTTTTAATGTCTTTTCTGAATTATGACTTTTTTTAAAACTGCAAGTGATTTGTCAGTCTTTTAATATTTTTTTTAAGATTTCATGATTTTTTGTTAAGTTGTTGGTTAAAATAGAGATCATATATATTTTTTTTCATGAAACACTTAATTTTTATAAATTCATTTAAAAATGGTTATAGTGGTGTGCTAGTGTCAAACTTAAGGTATGGAAATGAAGCCTGGGCATTAAAAGGGGATGGTAAGAGTAGAACAAATTGTAGAATGTATGTTATTACAATGTTAGTAAGAATGTTTTAAGTAGAATTAAAATAGAAAACTCGAGATCGTTTTGAGTGTCGACCTACGTGGCCTAATAGTAAGACGTTTGTGTTCTTACTCTGGGGTTACAGGTTAAATCCCCATTAACACCTAGATTTTTTTAAATGAGAATTTCTGCCTGGTTCACACTTAAGGTTGAAAGATATTACCACATGGTAATAAACATAACAGGTTGTACTGTATATAATGAAAGTGTAATAGAATACAAACCAAATAATAAGTTGCAAAGGACTTACAAAACAAATATTAATATTTGAAATATATAGAGAGTGGGGAAGAGGTCGACTAAGGAAGAGTGGGACGAGATAGTTGAAAGGAATTTTAATTGAAGGAAAAATCAGAAGTGTGGGAAATAGAAGAGCATTCGTGACGAGATATATTGATGTGGACGAGATGAGAGGCGTGTGCGTGGATAGAAATATGTCGATATCAAAAGACGACCTCCATGGCCTAGTGGTAAGACACTTGTCTGCCGATCCGGAGGTTGCGGGTTCGATCCCCGCTGGAACCCTGATTTTTTTTAAATAGGATTCCTGTCTTGTTAGCACTTATGGCCTATAAAAACATATTTCTGGTTGGTCGGAAGAGATTGCCACATGGCAATAAACTCGCCAGGTTAAAAAAAAAGATGTGGAGATCCGTCATCTTTGTCTACCTGAAAAAGGGGACGAAGTGATGGTATATATTTTATAATTTTTTTAAATATGTATGGTTGTTTAAAAAATGGATTTTTTTTTAAGGATTTGGATATATCTTAATTAGAACATAAAATGTAATCACATAACGTTATCTCATCATCATTATTGTTATTTCACTGTTAAACATAGTTGTAATTATCAGCCATCTTACTAAGGTATTTGCCTGTTCCCAGACAATTGACATAATTCACAATATTCTTATAAACTTTTTGGATTTATTATGATCCCACTACCAACAAAAAGTTAAAATAATTTGTACAAAATTGTGAAACATTTAAAAAACCGAGTTTTATTTGTTAAGGATATATTTGAGTATTGTTGAATTGGAAAAAAATGTAAATTTATGTTTTCTTATGTAAAATGACAGATGTAAGTTATACACATATCATCACGACTTGTCCTTTGCGGGACGGGCAAAGAGGATAAGGAAGGACAAGAGTGAGTAACCACACAACTGACATCTCCTCCTTATTGACACATCTTGCTGTGCACAATTGTTCATTATTCATACTAATCACTTTACCCTTTTTCAAAATCTGGTCCACGGATTAACTTCCAATTTCCACACAACATATCAACATATTATAAAAACTAACATTTCAGGATACATACATATCTAAAAAATATTATATTAACCTCTTCGGACCTGGCGTCCACTCTAATGTACACAGAGCTCATATGCAATTTGTAATCAACTTTGTGACATAGTTTTGTTCCCAATGATACCAAATGAAATGTAGGATACTGTACTATCGACTTCGTAGGTTTTGGGTACCATCTATTCAAACTAATACACCGTGTGTAAAAAATAATCAAATACAATAAATTACATTCAATCAAAGAGAACATATTTCAACGGTAACGAAAATACGACATTATTGGGTAAATTATAAAGAAAAAATTACTTAAGATAAAATGGAATAATCAGTCTTCCAGTTAAGATCTAAGATTGGCTCATTCCCGATTTATGAAAATAGCTTGCACACAAATGAGACGCGTGGAAGACTGTGAATTGGGTCTTCAAGGTATTCAAGTCAAAAAGAGGAAAAACCAAACATTATTTACTCATCAATTAAACCCTTAAGGCATTCAGATACTGTAAGATTCCATATTCGTATTATCGATAAAATTGTTCACTGCAATAGTTTAATAGATATTAAATTATAACAAATTTAGTGACTTGCCTTGAAATGATTCATTCATCGAATTGATCACAGACTGGTCATAAAATATATTATTCTTTTTATTTGTATGCTCAATGCAGAACATCATGGTCAACTGCTATGTCTCGAACTTTGCGTACTACATTTTTATTTATTTATTTTCTCAAAACAGGCTTAGCCCAATTACTTTGAAAAAATACAAAAAGTGTTAACATTCCAATTAAAGAAAAAATATATGAAATAAAAAAATATATATAAAATGAAAAATAATGTATATGCATGCACATCTACATACAAACATACACATTATATTCAAAGTCACTTAAGTACGTTGATGAGTGCTTTCTAACGCGCTCAATCTTAAAAGAAAATTTACTTTTGCTTTTGGTAACGTGATATGAAATATGTCAATATCCGAAGCAGTCCTGTTCAAAAGAGTTAAGGCCCTTCCAACAGGCATAGCGGCTGGAAGACCCGTTCTTGCGTATGTTATTGAGAACACTTCTTGCCGGCGCAGTCTAGTGTAATTGTTAGGTATATTTAACGCTAATCTTTGTAATAATGCTGGACAGTTCACAACTCCTCGAACGAGTTTGACAACGTATACCAGGAGACGCAGACCAACGTATAAATTTGACAACGTATAAATGTTCCTTTACCTCCCGGTTCTGGGTCATGTGAATGCAGCACTTTAAAAGGATCATGTTAACTCCTTTAATGTATTCGTTCATCTCATAGGAAACCTTCCGTTTGCTCCTCTTCCCTCGCCTGTCCCGTTACATCTAACTTATTCAGACTTTCATCATTCTTTCTAGTAACATGTTCAAAGTACGTTAAGATTCTTTTTATGTGTGTTGTCGCAAGTATTTCGGTAATTTCCAATTCTTGGTTGTTAGGGACATTGGTGCACCTTGCGGTCCATGGGTTACGGAGGATCCACCTCCTATATTACATCTCGAAAGCATCAAGCATATATTTTCCTTTTTTCTCATCGTCCATGTTTCTACGCCATACAGTGCAATGGAGAATGCTAGAGACTTAACCATATGAATATGGGTTCTTATCCATAAAATCTGGTTAGTCCATATATTTGTCAGAATTATCATCGTATCAAAACAAATATACAGTGAAAATGTCCATAGAATATGGATCATCTTTATTCCATGCACCTTAATTATCTATTTATTTACTTACGGTCAATTTCATCTTTAAATATTTTTTACAAAATACAATTGAAATTCAGATAGACATTCGAAGGTGTAAGAAAACGTATGATTCTGGTCATATTTATTCTTTCAAAAAAGAGGGGAAAAAATACTTCGGTATTCTCCAATCATCTCACAACGGTGTGCCATCGAATCCAATGCAGCGGTATGGTCAGTGAGTTTACTGATGTGGAACAAATCACTCACTTAAAGAAGGTATAAGAAATAAAGAAAAACTCCACGGCACAGCTTCGCTTTCCAACTGAATAGACATTAGAATGGAGAGATGATCCTCGACTACGAGGTTCAGAAACGACGACGATGACACGACGATGAGCACGTGATGAAGAATAAGAACTTACTACTCGTACTACACACAAACGATGAGCACGTGATGAAGAATAAGAACTTACTACTCGTACTATACACAAACGATGAGCACGTGATGAAGAATAAGAACTTACTACTCGTACTACACACAAACGATGAGCACGTGATGAAGAATAAGAACTTACTACTCATACTACACACAAAACAGACCAGAGCTCAGAAAACCCCGAGTCGTGCAAGAACACGTTTCAATGTAGAGGATGCTTATGTGCATCAATGATGTTTCTCCTTTACATTGATAAATCTCGTCATGACCAAACTTCTATTGTTCAGAATTATCACTTTAACTTCTTTCAAACTATGTCAACCTGATCCAGCCACGTTGATCTCAGTCTACCTCTTCCAGCCACATTTCTGACTTGTTTACTCGCTTAGTCATTCTTTGACTATTCATTCTTTTCACATGTCCAAACAGTCTTAATCTTTCTTTTTTTCATTTTACTTAAAACTTTAATTTTATTCGTGCATTCACTTCTGATGTGTTCACCATATTTTTTACATTGACACCCCACAAGTGTTCTTACTGTACGCATCTCCAAAGCATTAATCTGCTTTTATCCTTCTAGAAAGTCTAAGCGTCAATCTCATTTGAACTAATTTGAATATATTAACAAACTTTTGTCAGTTAACTTAACTTTGTTCGGATTGCTGTTAAACCACAAACAACTCGTATACTTACTTAATATGCACGAGCTGTTATCTTTAATTATTTAACTAATTATTTTTATTACATAAAGGAGTTGTATAATTGCTGTGACAATGAAATGTCTAAATCTTCACTATTGTCATAAAAGATTACAATACAACTAGAACATCAAAGTTTAGCGTTAATTGCTCAATCAAAAAATTTTCCCTTAGATTTAATTTTCTTTTGTTGAATGTTTCTTTTAGTTGGGAAAGTTTATTTCTTCTTCATCGGATACTTAATAAAAAAAACTTAACTGAAGCTTGGTGTACCACGTATTTCCATCATCCTCGGTCCTGGCCCATGTTGAATACAACGATTTAAGAATATCTTGTTAACCTCTTTATTTGGTCCGTCTATCTTATAAAACTCATTCTTCTTGCTAGCTTTTCCTCAACTATCCCAGCGATCACCAGCTTCTGCAGACTTTCGTTATATTTCTGGTAACATGCACAAAGTGTGTAAGAATTATTTTTCTGTATGTTGTCAAAAGTCCTTCGGTTATCTCCAATTCTTGGATAATGGAGACGTTCGTGCATCGTTCGTGCAATCCACGAGATACCTTCAAGATCACATCTTGAAGGTATCTACCATGTTCATTTCCTCGTATCTCATCATCCATATTTACACTTCATACAGTACTATGGAGAATAGTAGATATTTAATCAGACAGATTTTGACTCTTTTTTACTGTAAAATAGAGATAATTAAAAAAATGTAACGAAATATTTAACCAGAAATTATATTGTTGTTATTTCAAAGCTCTAATTAAATAAATATTTATTTTTGGTTTGTTTACCCAAGAGGTAAGAATAACTTACCAATATAATATAATACGAGTATATACCGCTACTTTTTTTAAAATATATTTAAATAATGGGTTGTTTTTATGAAAATAATTAAGTTATTCCTAGAATTCTTAGAGTTTTAAAATACAGTAACCCTTCCATTGTACTACTAAGAATTGTACCAACAGATACCTGGATACTTTAAAAATAGAATGAAAGAGTTCTCGGTAGATTTGAGAAAAAGATTCACCGTCAAGTACATGGTCAAATTTCTGACAAAAATTGAAGCTGAATGCGGAATTGGTAGAAGTCGCAACACTCGCTAATGGATTGGTATCCAGGCAGCTAAGGAGCTGATCTATCCTACGACGACATATATATTTTCTCCAGAGTGATTGCCAACGTTAAGAAGATCGAACAGGGCATATGACGCAGAGGAAAAATATGATAATGGAGCGGGAAAACAGATACCATACATAACGAAGAACTCCATAACGTGTATGATGAAGTTAGCCATGAAAAGTTATAAAATTGCTCGACTGCGTTGATTTGGACACTTATACCGCATGCAGGATACTGTCCTTGCAAGAAAGGTTTTTTTCAGTGATTCAATGGGTCATGGAGATACCAAAACTGAGATAACTAGATTGTGAAATAAATAACTACCGCACAAGGTCGATTGGAGAAATAATGCTGCTCAGAAAGATAGGTGACGGAAATCCTGCAGGTGGCTATGATTTATCCGGAATTGTAGGGCTGATGATACTGATAACCTTTTCATTTATGGTGATAATTAGTTCCAAGAAAACGGCGCATAAATTAAGACCGTGTAAATGGAGCCATTCAGTGTCACATAAAATAAGTGATATTTTACATATTTCAAGATATTCTATTCATATATTTATTTATTTTATTTTAAATGTCAAATGACCTTTTTGATACATAGATTGAAAAATATATATAATATAACATTGACATGTAAGCAGTGTTGTGTTATATATCTGCAATAGGAAAAACAATACAAATCGACCAACACAACAAAACAAATTTATACATACAATCAAATCAATTCATCCCGGCAAGAACAACTTTGTCACTCTACTTTGTCACTACGACTTTGTCCCTCCTGTAAGTAGTCAACGCCATATGAAAACCCATACAATGCTCATATTGACTACCCAATATTGGCAGTCTATTCAATCTGTGCATATTGCAGCCGCTTCACTATAGAACATAACATTTTGCTGAGTAGTCCTATAAGGAACGTGTAACATGACAAGCTGAGTTAGTTCTGGACTATTGAAATACGAGCTGACTATCTTAAACAATGTTCTGATGTCAAACGTCTTTCTTCTCGTCTGACAGCGTTGTTAGCCTCATCACTTTCAACAATATATTGTAGTCTAACTCAGTTATCTGCAGTTTAAAGTTTACAAATCATAAAAACCTCCACTGTATATGCTCAATTTTATCAATAAGGACATCATAGTGGAGTGAATATATTATCAAATTGTAATCCTACATTGTTCTTAACAGAGAAGTATACAAAATATTGAATGATTCTACCTTATAAAATCTATATCTGGTCTGAGAACAAAGCGCAGTTTAGATAATGCAGCAAGTGCTTTTTTTATCTACGAGTATATGCGAAAAAAAGCTCAGCTTTTCATCAAATATAACTCCAAGGTGACTTACTTATTCTTACTATATGATAAAAGCTTTAGTTATTTGTTTTAATATTTATAAAAGAGGCTCGATGACTTGGGGTACACTTTGAAGGTTTTCTCGTGTAAGAAAAATAATCACGAGACATTTTATAAAAAGGTTATGGGTTTTTATCTCACCTATAAGGTCAGTTCATTTGAAGTTATTTAATCACTTGAAATATTAAGAAAAACGATTACTAGTTATCTTCGATGACTTGAATCTTGGTTTTTCTCAGTCGATTACTTGAGTCATGATTTATCTTCGATAACTCAAGGTCGTGTAAAACCGACAACTATTTATATACGAACACCAAATACCATGAAATATCGATAAAGTACTAGAACATTGTCTATTAAACATCTGATAACTTGCTTACTCCTACAAACGTGATAAAATTGACACTGAAAGAGTAAGACAGAGATAGCGTTTCGAGGGCCATCTAGTATTAGTACTGAAAAGCGAAATATAGTAGACACTTCAAACAATGTTTACTGGTTTGCATAATGTCAGTTAGATATCGCTTCTTATCATTGCATCAGCATATCGATGGTTCGATAAAAACAAAAAAAAAAGTCTCATTTTAAAATATTGGAATATTTTGCAGTGACCTTGTAATTTAGCCGCTGTGGATACTATGGTAACCACTAATATAACCTATTACTTCTAAGGTAACCAGCAGTAGGACTTTTTCCGACATTGCCTTAATAATTATTTATTTCTCATTGAAATCTATTATTCTTATCATTAACTCTTCGTGCTATATATTAGCCATATCTCAGAAAGGTTCGTAATATCATATTACGTATAGTCAATGTGATAAAATTATTTTTGAAAACGACCCCCAGAATTCCAGGTGTAATAAACGACGCTGCTCAGGAATCCTGGGATTCTGGGAATGGGAGCAATTTATCCAGGACGTGGGACACTTTCTGGAATTTTAGCTCTTCATCATAATGGGAAGTTGAAACTTAATTAACTTCAATTTATCAAGTTTTTCTTCTCCTTTTATTTTAGTTAAAAGGGCACCTAATATAGACGTATATGTTTTTAAAATAAGTTAATTTGGCACCTAATATAGACGTATATGTTTTTTAAATTTATCAAATTAAAAAAATGTAAATTGTGATATGTCGAAATCGATCTACAATTAAACATACATGAATACCATCACGTCATCTCACTATCGGGGTAGGCATAAAAGATAGAACGCCAGGCTTTCCTAGCGCGACATACATCTTTCGCCTCTTTTGCATCCATACAGCTCGTACGATTCGCCTAACTTTTTACATTTTTTTCTTTCAAAATATTTATCACTTGATCTAACTATGCTTTTCTAGATCTTCCTGTATAAAAAACAACATAATGTAACATTATAAAAAAAAAACGCTGAAAGTGTGCGTGACTCGGGTTAATCGTCTAGTTTTGTATTGTACCCCTTGCCAATTTTATAACATAAATAAATGTAAGATAACATTCGTGTTAACTACATGTCAGGTATGAATGCGTGCTTAAACACATCATCGGGCTACTGTTAAAAGTTGAAATCTTCACATTTGAGGCATGTACATATTTGGAGTTAACAACGTTGCATGTCTCCTAATAAAGTCATCGACTTCGTTTATTCGGTTCCTTTCCTTAATTTTATATGTCTATCTTTCACTCAAATACATGTATTTGGTCACTAATAAGCTAAATGTTAATAATCATTTTAGCAGATAGTATTTGATTTGAATGTATCTTTTAGTTCTCCATTTACTTTGATTCCTATCGCAACTTGTCATTCCATATCTCGATTTTTTTTCAGCAACGATTTTTCTAAAACATATTTCACGGTAATTGTAACCTTTTAAAAAGTATTCTTCATTCCCTTCTCTGACAATAACTCAATGTAATAAAATGATTCATGAACGACATTATTAATGAATGTATAAATGAGTAAATATTTATGGTTGCGAAGTTAAGCAAAATGGCACAGGTAGAATGAATGAATCAAAACAATACTTGCTGATTTATAATTCTAAAAATATTTAATTGCATTTTCAAACTTTACAAGCTTAAGTTTTTTAAAAACAACCCTTTTTTGAGAGGCTCGTATAGTATATCCAAATTTATGATTGTACGAGTACATAATCATTTGGTGTCAGAGATATGGGTAGCGTGTACAGCCTTAGAGAACACTTGAAGACAACCCTTTTGGGATGCCCTATCAACATTTATGGTTATATATGAACACAGAACACATACACTACACCTAAAGCCGTACTACTATCACGTATCGGAAGATCTACAAAGGGTTGTTTTTAGTTTATCTTCCCTTAGTAAGTTTTCTGCGGTCTTCTTACCAATTATAGTTATCTGAACATATAAATATACGGGGATGTATCTAATCTAATGACCGTAGCCACATTTTTTTGCCTGTCAATAATAGTGGGGTCGAATTTCGAGCTGGATCGCCCTTGAGGATAGTTTGTTTTCTCAACGGCACTGTATAATTTTTGTTTTGTTTTTGACTCAAACTTGATCGTAACTGATTATAAAACTTAATGAAAAACTTTCATCGTCCCGTTGGCTTGTTATCACGAGCGAATTGAGAAAATTTAGCTACTTTTGCAAAAATGTGGTGAAAGTTAGAAAAATGTGATAAAAATAAGAACGTAGCTTACAATATGTAGAAACACGATGTACAAGAGAGCAATGAAAGTGGATATTATAAAATAATATGGATTGAAATAAAATACAGTACTTAAGATGAAGAAAGATATATTGAGATGCATCGACCATATAGAAGTAATGAGTAATGAAAGATTAATAAAAAGTATTCCTAGAGTAGTCTAGGAAGACCTGAAAAACGTAGTATGAACAAATTAGTCCAATTCGATATAAGAAAGACGGCGGAATGAAGACTTCAGGAACCAATGCATGGATAAAATGGATATTCTAACTCAGATGCCAAAAGGAAAATTAAGATGGGATGACCATGTAGAGAGAATGAATGATGACAGAATGACTAAGCAGAATAAAATACTAAAAAGCAAGGTGTGGAAGAGATAATCCGATGAAAACATGGCAAGATCAAATAGACCAGATTTTGTGAAAAGATAAAGCGAGAATGCTAGAAATTTGTATATAACGAGACTTTTGAATGTGAAAGTTGGATCGAAAAATATGGTGATATGTTCTCTCCGCATACGGCATATGTATTCGAGTATGAATTAATACATAAAACGGCGAGATCATTTTTTGGTCTAATTTTTATATCTAATTAAAACGGTGTCTTCATTGATAACGCTGTATGTTATGCCACTCTTCAGTTAAACAAAATTTTACAAAAATAACATTTCGACTCTCTTTTGGGTTAGGCAGAAACAACTGAGCGCCAAATATTTGTATCACGTCAGATTTCGCTGTCTTATGAAATTAAATTTCAAATAAGCATTCCTCAATCCTTTAAGTGCAAAAATAATAAGCCGGTTGAATAGGTATTTCGTTAACTATTTTCCAATCCCATACAAAGTACTGAAATATCTCTCGATGACTTACGTGACCTAGTTAATAAGATGCTTGTGTCCCAACACGGAGGTTGCGGGTTCGATCCCCGCTGGAACCCAAATTAAAAAAAAAGGATTTTCAGAGTGGTTTTCACTGAGGACCTCTTGAACATCTTTCTGGTTGATCACATGACAATAAGCTCACCAGGTTGTACTGTATACAACGAAAGTGTAAAACAATACAATACAAAGTGTCACGATGTTTCATCAATTACACAATCAAATTGGTTTCCACATTTCTGTTGAAACACACGGAAACTTTTATAATCGAATGCGTCTTTATTTTGCTAACTACAGTAGCATGTTGTGATTCATCAATCTTGTAAATACAACAATTGGGTTGTTGTATTGAACTCCATGTCTGGTTTAGTAAAAAAATTAGCATAGATGTTCTCGAGTTCAGGAGAGTCCTCAAGCATTTCTTCAATCTAAGATATTAACTGGGAGACTGGTTAACGCGCGGCAACGCGCTAGACTCGCCTAATATATCGCTTTATATCCGCCTAATATTCGAGAGTATAAAATACCTATGACTTCGGTCATATATATTCTGTCAAAAAAAAGAGAAAAAACATACCGGTATGCTCCGGTCGTCTAACTTCAGCGTGTCATCGGATTCAGTACAGCTGTGTGGCCGGTGAGTTTGCTGGTGTGCAGCGGTTCACTTATTAAAAAAATGCGCATTTATGAAAAAAAATCTACGGTAAAGTAACGACGATTGTTAATTTTATGTACCATATTCTGAATTGTGTTCATTTTTTGAAGATTTTGATTTTTAAATATTTAAAAATGAATTACTTTGTTTTTCGAATAATTGATTTAACGACCTCCGTGACCTAGTTGGTTAGACGCCTGTCTTTTGACTCAGAAATTGCAGATTTTAATCCTACTTGAAGCCAGATTTATTCAGGTTTTCACTTTAGACTCATAAACATCTTTTTTGTTGGTCGGAGGAGATTGCCACGTGGCAGTAGTCTCATAAGGTTATGCTATGTACAAATAAAGCGTTATACATGATTCACTGAGGCGCTGGTATAGCTGCCAGACTTGATTTTTATAATAATACTGGGTTCGAGTGTCCTTGAGAAGAGTTTGCTCTCTAAACGGCGCTATGAGTATATTTATTTATGACAAAAAATCTATACAATACACAATTTGCGAAAAAAACTGCAGGTAATTTAATTGAATACACAATTTAAATGAATCTGGGCGTGTGGTTTTTCATTTGTCGTGCCCCCTGTAAACTTGGATTTTGCCTTTATCTCATTGAGGGCATAAATGTCTTTTTTACTGTCATATGTAAATAATGCGGTTTCTCACATACAAGATTAAACCTTGATTTGAGTATTCATATTTTTTGCCGTTTATAATTGTAGTTATCAGAAAAAGATAATATAATAGTAAAAAATCTGTTTGATTAAGAGATTGTCACATAACATAGCAATTGACCTGCTGCTAGGTTGCTTGTATAAATTGTTAGTTTTTGAAAGCTATGTTCATCGTACAAGGTTTTCTAACATAATGCAAAGAAAATGTAACTGATCTCATACGAGTAATTATAAAGTTTGTATTATTTTAAACATTAACAGTTCACATTGTATACAGAATAAAATCAACATGGTAAACTGAAAAATTCAAGAAAATTGTTGTTAAGTATTATAGCAACAAATCTAAATTACTTTTCAATTATTCTTATTTTGAGAAATGAAACTGAATTGAAGAAACTTCTAATTGTGCGGAATGAAGAGATGGAGATTTTTATAAATTCAGTTATAATAATAGAAACAGTAAAAATCTGGACATTCAAAGGACAATATACAATTGTCCTTTAAATGAATGAATGAATGATTCTCGCTACAAATGTTACGTTTCGTAAGTACTTTATGTTTCGAGGATGTCTTCCGGCGGGATAAAAAAAGCCTCGCGATATAATTTAGAATTAATATACTTAGTGGAATAACAAATTAATAAATTGTTAAATATTCCAATATGAAGTTTTACAAAATTAAAGCCGAAACCTTTGATAATTTGTTGTCATTTCATCATTTGTTTAGTAAATATTTATATAATTTATAAAGGACACCTAATTTTCATATATCTTTTCAATTAATAAATATTTTAATTACGTCAAAACAGGGAAATGAAAGTTGGGTAATTTTTACATAATAACGTCCAAATTAAACAATTTTGCTTAATAATACAAATAACAATAAAATTATGAATAGTCGGTATGAACCGGAAAGTGATTCAGTGTATGTGCAAGTTTATGCACTGCACTTTGCAGTGCAGTAAACGTGTATAGACTCGTGTCAAGGAGAATAACTAAACTATTTTGCACTAAGCAGTAAGTAACAGCTGTGCGAAGATCGTTAACCATCAAGAGTTATTTACAACCCACAAGTGCCGGTTTATATTTACCAACGCGTATATTACGTTCCTCACACTCTACTCGAATGTGCGTTTGCTTTTCGTTTTTGAATCAGAAATTAACAAAACGTTTAAAGCTAAAAGGATTTTGAACCCCGTGGTCCAGCTGACAAGGCGTCTATCTTATAATCCGTAGGTCACGGATTCGATGCCCGTTTTTATCTAAAAATAGTTCTAGACAGATTTTTATTTACGACCTTAGAAACATCTTTCTGGTTCGTTGGAATAGTAATATACCCACCAGGTTGTACTGTAAAAATGAAAGTATTATAAAATGCAATACTACGTGTCTTGTATTTCATTGCAATTTAGCTCTGTCTTCTTAGCTAGATGAACGGTTTTAATCGTAACACTTTGCCGGTCTCAAGTCTGTCCAATACAATACACTACACTCAGAAAATATCAAGATCTTATGAGTGTAGTGTATTGTATTATTGTATTGTATTACACTTTCGTTGTATACAGTACAACCTGGTGGGCTTATTGCCATGTAACAATATCTTTCAACCAACCAGAAAGGTTATCATTGGCATGCTTTAAAAAGCGACTGAAAAAACTCTTATTAGCTGGTCAGTAAAATAACGTGTTTCATTCACGATTTTTCTTTTCCTTTCTTCTCCACCATCCCTTCCTTTTCTTTTGATCGATTATATCTCACTTTATATGAAAAATAATATTCGGATGATTGTCCGTCTTTGTGAGGTTCGTGAGAATATGCTCACGTATGTGTTTATGGATTTCGTGGGGATGGATAGTCATTTTAATGATTTATGCAACCATGTAACTTGCTTCATTTACTTTTGTCTGGTTGGTTGGAAGAGATTGCTGCCTGGCAAGAAACCCGCCAGATTCTATTTGCAATAAAAGTGTTAAATAAATAAATAAAGGTGTTAAAGATACCTTAAGAGAAAACCAGACTGCAATCTTTTAAAAAAATCTGGATTCCAGCGGGATATAAACCCGCCACCTCTACGCTGGGAGACAGACGTCTCACCAACTAGGACACGGAGGTCGTCTATGTTTGTCTATTTATGTCGTGTATGTTTGTAGTATTAATATATATTAGGTCGTAATATATGAAATGTCATTTTTCTTCATGAAAATATAATGAAGTCACACATTTTTATAAACCTTCCAAAAAAGTGTTGTCTTCAAGTATTTTCTAATGTTGCATACGCTACCCACATCTCTAACACTTAGAGCTGACAATTCCATGCCACAGGACCAGCAATGTCCAAAGTCATGTTATAATACGCCACCATATTAGATCAATTCACACTATTAGGTGGTAGTTTGTTAATATTGTTTGTATTATCGTTTACTTGGTTTTTGACCTATTGACCCAGTAGCTTGGTCTCGCATTCCACCTTTTAAATGAGCGTGGACATTTTTTCTTCTGATATGACAATAAAAATCGTGTCATCTGCATATTTAAGAACTTTTTGCAACAGTAGAAGCAATATTTCACCCTATTGGATCGATTCGGAACACTAAAGATATTCGATGAAGATGACCTCAAAGTTCTACTAAGGAACATCTCTCAGACACACATTCGAAATATACAATGGAGACACCCCATTAAGGGAATTGAATATAAAAAAGTGATTTCTGATATTTTAAGGAATTCCTTCATTCGTGTGGTATCAGCTTTAGTTTAAATACTAGTATCATATGTTATAGAAGTCCAACACATGTATTATAAATCCCAGGAGATAATCAACTTGAGGATAAAATGCTTTAATTTTGATAATCACTCAATATTAATTGTACTACAAGTATCAATATATAGGTAGACATAATACCATTAAATATTAAGCTGCTATGCATTTGCAAGTAATTTTATCCTTTTTAGTGGTCATTTCAATTTAAATGCCGCTATTAAAAAAAAACAAACAATTCAATGAGATCCATTCAAAATGGTATTTGCAATCTCGATAGGTAATTGGTGACCATTAGCTTCTTAGAAAAGGGTTTTATCTCTGGTGCCTTCTGGAAACCCCCATTAAATTAATTACACAAAATGAACAAATACCTGAAAAAGGACAGGTAGGTGATTTTGAATTATGACCGACACCAAAAGGCGAAACGGTACAACTCGCATTCCGGAAATTACACTGTAATTAGAATTTTAATGACTGACGCTCAGTATTAAATATAAACTAATTGCAAATTTCATTGAAATTATCCATTTTTTAATAGTGTCAGATATTTTTAATGGTAATTGATAATAAAATTTTCATTTCAATTTCATCCTTTTTAATTAATTTATTTATTTTGAACTCAATTTATGCCATGTGTTTATTTTTACACACATACCATCACACTGTTTCCCAGTCTGAGTAGGCAGATATGACAGAGCGCCAGATTTACTTATCGCGACACACATTTTTCGGCTCCTCTATATCCATACACCTTCTCACACAGTTCGTACGATTTTTTTCTACTTTTGACATTTATTTATTTATTTAACACTTTTATTGCAATACAATATGGTGGGCTTATTGCCAGGCGGCAATCTCTTCCAGCCAACTAGACAAAAGTAAATGAAGCAAGTTACATAGTCGCATAAACCATTCAAGTGACTATCCATCCCCATGAAATCCATAAACATATACGTGAGCACATGCCCACGAACCCCACAAAGACGGACAATCACCCGAACATTTATTTCTTTCAAAATATTTACTAAATCCAATCCAATCTCTTGTACATACTCGTAAATACCCAATTAAAATCTGATAGAAAATGTGTGTGGTCTTTCCACTATAAACCATGTTTATATTTCCAGTATGAACCATGTTTATATTGGAATTCGGTTTCTTGTTGGGATTTGGAAAATAATAATAAAATTATTTTAATACATTTTTTAAGCTCAAGGCTGATGTGTTGAGTCAGATGAAGAGGATCACTCTGAGATAGTTGTTGCATATGGAACGAATGAATGAAGACTAACATAACAAATATATAGTGCAAATATGAGTGGAAGGTGTGGTAGAGGAAAACCAAGGATGGTGTGGTTGGATCAATTATTGATATTTCGAAACAAGGACACTAAGAAAATTAGAGAAATCATAGACGTTGCATGAGAAGGTGTGTGGATATAGAAGAGGTGAAGTATGTGTATCAAGGTAGGAAAGTACTGTGCTCTGTTCACTCGACCTAACGTAACAGGGAAAGTATTGTATTGTATTACACTTTCGTTATATACAGTACAACCTGGTGAACTTATTGTCATGTGGCAATATCTCCCAACCAACCACATAGAGGTTAAAGAGGCCTTAAGTGAAAACCAGACTGAAATCCTTTTTAAAAAATCTAAATTTAAACGGGAATCGAACCCGCCATATCCACGTTGAGAGACGTCGAAAGTATATGTATTTATTTTATGGGAACGTTATTATTTTATTAATTTCGTTTTTGCTTCGATTCCATTCTGATTGATTCTAAGACAAAACCTTGTGGATGTACAAAAAATGATTTTTTTTTTGGATTTCTCAACATTTCTAGAAACATCAGTTTTTGAGGTAATTAAATTAATAAATAAAAATTTGGTTCGGTTATTTTATAAACTTCTATAGGCATTAAGTTACAACCCCTATCATGTGAAGTTAATAGATGGAATATTTTCAATACGGTAACAAGAATAAAAAAAGAATACATCATAATTAAATTCCGTTTAAAAAAAATCATGCCTACAGAAAGCAGCTGAATATTTTTTTGTGTGGTTTCGTCTGGATATAAAATTACAACCAATTAGACTAATTTAAGCACATCCTCTAAACAAACTAATCGAATATATAAAAAAAAAACATTAAATTATAATAAAAAAATATCCAGAATGCTCTGAAGTTCACATAAAATGAAAAGAATTGTTAAATCTAACAACAGATGTCACCAAAATAGCACATTATTACCAATGATTATTTAATAACTTCTGATTTGTAATGACAGATGACGCAATATTTTAAACTTTTGTAAATAAAATTAGATGTGCGTTTGTACGAGTATATTTCAATTATAAAATTAAAATTTTGTTATTTATTTAATGAAACACTGTTTGGTTTGCTCCTCATCATCAAGGGAACACGTCAGAGGAGAGTCTTGTTTGTGTTCCCCTGATGATGAGGTGAAAACCTTGAAACCGGTAGGAATATTTTGTTTCATATAAAGTGGAATAAACAATGTTTAATTAGACGAATTACTATATATTTAAACCTCCACAGTATTAATGGCTTAACTATAAGTAATATAAAATTTTAAATATTTCTTTTATACATTTAATAATAGGTGTTTAATTTATCAAATACACTATAATACGTGTACATTGAGAATAAGACAAATTTAGAAACGTTAAAAACTTAATACTTATAACTTTGAAAAAAATATACAAAAATAACTTTTTTTAATAGCATTAGAAAATTGCTTTCATACACATGTTTTTGGGTAATTTTCTAATGAGACTTATATACGGATCAGAAGAAACTAATACATATTTAAATAAATCGTAATTTCTCCTAACACGCGAAGTTTTTAAAGTGTGATGTTGCCTAACTTTTCTTATTTCTTTATTTTTGGCCTCTGATGCCTCTTCAGACATTTGTCCAATAAGAATCAAAGAAGAATCGATGATCTCAGCACCGTGCGTCAATATTTTGTGCAAGGCTGACGGCATATTGTACCACGAGTATAATGATATGTACTATATAACATGTTTGTTTCCTTAGCGTAATTTTCAAATTTTGCTGTTCAAAATATCTGTTACAATTATGCTCTCTACTTCTGGATAACAATTGTTTTTTCTCTTCTAAAACCCGATCATATGATGGATATAAATTGAAACCTCTTTCAGAAGCTTCCTGTTGGATATTTTTATACTACATTACCGAAACACTGTTTGGTTTGCTCCTCATCATCAAGGGAACACGTCAGAGGAGAGTCTTGTTTGTGTTCCCCTGATGATGAGGTGAAAACCTTGAAACCGGTAGGAATATTTTGTTACATATAAAGTGGAATAAACAATGTTTAATTAAACGAATTACTATATATTTAAACCTCCACAGTATTAATGGCTTAACTATAAGTAATATAACATTTTAAATATTTCTTTATATCCATGTCCCGATGAAGTATGTATTTAATAAATAATGGTTGGAAGTGAATATTTTGGTTTTGACAGCCAGCTGTCAGTCGATGTGTTTGGGTGATATTGTTGTGAGGAATGCGGAATTCTATTTGGGGAATTCATGAAATGTGTCTAAGAGTACTAACCTTGGAATATTTTATATGCAAGTTCCGTTTTAAAACATAACATTTTTATAACAGTCAGAAACTTAAAAAAATCTAAAGCCGTGCACGACATAGATTGATCGTCTAGTTATCTCAGAAAAGGTAGAATGCGAGTTTGGCTGTTTTTTGCATATTTACATCAAAATATAAAATTAGTCTAATTAGATCACTTTAGACACATTTCTTAAACAAACAACTCAAATATATAATAAAGACATAAAATATCTCAATAATTCTCCAAGTAAAACTCATGCGGAAATTTTACCATCAATTCACTTTAAAAATATAATTTTCAACGTTAGTTTGCGGCTCGTACCGAAATATCAAAACACTGTAAACACAATTTTTATATTAAGATATAATACTCCTAGTTTTATACATGAAAGCTATTTATCTTGTCACTCCGTGTCGAAAAAATCATAAAAAGATGATTGTATTAGGCAGACGAAATATCTTCATATTTTTTATTCTTTGTTTTTTTTTTCAAGTAAAATATTCCGAGCTGAATATTGTATTTGAATTGCTAATGGCTTATTACCAAGATATTCCGATGCATCTCTTGAAAATATTAATTTTCAAATAGGGGTCGTTAATCATGGGCGCCGTGCAATACCAAAATATACGATTATATTTAAAAAGTGGAACTGTCTAGGAATATAAATTTACTATTACGTTATATCCCTTGCAACCTTGCAAGGGATATAATATAATATAATATAATATAATATAATATAATATAATACTCACCTGAGTAGAGAGAACGGATCTCCAAACTTTTCTCTCCAAGCACACAGCTTTCGCCTCCTCCATATTCACATATATCGTCATAAACAATCTTCTATAATTTTTCTAACTTTAACTTCTTTTAAAATCTTGTCCATTTGATCCAATTATGTTTTATCAGTCTACCTCTTACACGCACACCTTTCACTTCTGACTTTTATACTCGCTTAGTCATTATTTGTCACTCAGTCTCTCTTACATGTCTAAGCCATCTTAAAGCTTCTTTTTTCATCTAACTTAGGACACCAATTTTATCTATTCATCCATTTCTGATATTTTCGTTCCACCTTCTTTCATGCATTGACACTTCACATTATTTTTTTAGTGGATGTATCTCGACAGCATTAATCTTTTATTTTTATTCTGCCAAACCTAAGTTATACTTCCGTACGTCAAGGTGACACACTATCATATACTGTATTTTGCTACTTTGGATATAATGAGGTTGTTATACATTAAGCTGCCCGTTTACCTTATTTATTTAAACATATAAAATATACATTGCCTTCAAACATTTATAGGAAAATGTGCAAAACAATAAAATATCAAAGGCTTCGGTTTTAAATTTTTAGATTCCATATAATATTTCATAATAAATTACTTTGTTATTCAACTAATTATATTAATCCTCTCTACACGTATTTCTACCTCACGTCTCAGGGATTTCTTCAGATGTGATGATCCCGATTTGATGCGAAAGTAATGTTCAGGTCTAACCGTATCATGTTTAGAAACATTAAGAAACTTTAAAGATACAGATGTAGTAAATTCCAAAAGTTTACAGCTGAAGAATATTAAAAAAAATATAGAACGAAACAAAACATTTTTTTCTCGATATATTTATTGTAATTTGTTTGGTAAAACATTATTTATTCCATTTATTATAACGGTATAATCCTACCTATTTCAAGGGTTTCACCTTATCATCAGGGGAGCACAAACAAGACTGAATTATGTTCGAACTGGTACCGACACAGAAATACGCAGTTTTGTATTTTCGTGAAATAATCTCACGCCTCGTGACAGATTTTCTCGGAATTTTGTTTTTACGACGTTCTTTAATTTGTACGTTAATAACGCATAATTTCTTTCTTAGAAGTCAGTGGAATTCTCTAACAACCAAAAATAAATACAATAATAATTTTTAATACTTGTGTCACCTTGACCTTTTGGGCCGGGGTGATCCAAGATCCTAGAACCAATCAAGAACCAATCAATCAAATAAAATAAGGGTTTCTTGAAAAATGTGGCAATTGTATCTTATCAATAGGTTTGTTTGACACACTAAAATGGCATTTGTTATTTGAAGTATTGATTTTCATTTTTAGGATTTTGTTCCTCTAGAATGGTCAATCCGAAAACTGTGCGTCGTTGCCTATAGCACTCATTTTGCTCTCACCTTATTTATACTTAGACGATCGTGCAGAATTCTATGCACTCTGGTTTTGGAAAGCACACACATTACTGCTATTACTTTCACTTAAATTTTCTAACTTGAAACCCTTGCATGTGTACTAATGCAGCTGTTTTTGAAATGAGTGCTTCTTCTGGTCTGCCTTGACGAGGGTCATCTTCAGTAGATTTTCCGCCAAAGGGAAACTGTTTAGCCCAATGTTTCACTATAGAATGCTCTAGAGTAATCCAAGTTCGCCAATAATAATTGGAATTTGAAACTCTAAATTTCAACGAAGCCCAAGTTTGACACCCCAATCAGCACGAGGCTGCTGCTCTTTTTGCCCACCCATTGTTTAAACTCTTGAGTAAAGGTCGGAAACTTTTGTTTTTTTTTTAAGTCATGTTTCATTTGAAAAATAAATTAAACAATTTATTTAAATAATTCGGTTCGGTAAACTGAACTCGGTTCCTTATCTCTGACTTAAAATATTTACATTGTAGAGAATGCTTTGCACGTGAATATATTCAAAGCGAGAGCGTGGGACGCGATGAAAAGCGGGAATTGATTCTAACAGCGGGGACAGAGTAAAAGCTTAACTAATATTTTCCGACATGGTGCATTCGTTCATTCACTCACTGAATCATTCAATCATTCAGACAATCTTTCATTCATGAACGATGGGTGCTAAAAATTCCAAATTCAAATAGTACACTATCACTTTACATATATGTACAATAGTAAATACGTATATACTGGTACTTAATATAAAATTAAAACGCTCATTTTTGAAGTTCCACAAAATGACGCTTGAGTTACAATATTTAAACAAAAAAATATACTTAGTCCATTGTTTATCATTTAACGTTTTAGAGTATTTTTTTATTTATTTAAAACTTCAATGTAAAAACAATCCAATAGGCTTATTGCCAGGCGGAAATCTCTTCCAACAAACTACGAGTAGACAAAAGTAAATACAAGAAGATACATGGACACCAAAAATGTTTATATGATTATTCATCTTAACGAAATTTGTGAAGAATATACTCGTAATAAAAATAAAAATGAGACATCATCATTCGAAGGAAAAGGAAAGGATTGTGGAGAGGAAAGAAAAATCAGTAATGAAACACGTTATGTTATTGGCTAGAAGTTTAGTCGCTTCTTTAAAGCATGCCAAAGACGGAGCGAGTCTAACATTGATTTGTAACAGGTTCCAGAGTCTCACTGCATGGACAGTAAAGGACGACGTAAACAAAGATGAGTGGTGAACTGGGAAAGCCAATAAACAATCTCTGTTTAAGCGGAACGCAAGTCCATGATCGGAAAGACGCTGAAAATTGTCGGCGGCATAATATTTTCCATGTCGTAAAATTCTTTCCATATCACAATACAAATATACGTTTTGAACAGTGATGTTTAGTAATACAGTAGACTCTCGATTATCTTGGGTTTAAGAAATTAATAAATATATAAAAAAATATCTGAATAATTTCCACAAAAAAAGTGGAAAGAAAAATAAAACAAATTTTAAAATTTATACTACATACTTACTTTTTTTTTAAATATAGCAAACTTGTTTATTTTTTCCCCTCTGTTCCCTTTTCGGTAAATAGTGCTACAAAAAATATCAAAACCATCGTCCACGAGCATTTGGTAATATTTGATACCGTGAATCATTACGAATTTGACCTAAAAATACGAAATTACTTTTCAGATAACCTATTTATAACTATATAAGTTATAAATTAGGTAATATTCTAATGTGATTTATGTCCAGAGATTCAGACGATCTCAACGTACCACGCCTTTCTTTTATTATAATATTTCTTGCTTAAAAATAATAACTTATACTAAATCGACTTCGCAAACTCAGCACAGCACTTAAAAGCGTTAACCACAAATGAAATAAGCCATTAACTGCACGTAAGTGCAGTTGTTATACAAAATTACATCTATTAGTCATAAAAAACGCTTTATTAAAAATATAATGTGAACCATTTTAGCTTGCACTGTAAGTTTCAAACGTTTACAGTTAATGTGCATAGTTGTTTTAAACTGTACGAGTATACGATTATAACCTTTAATAGAAATAAAAATTAAATCTAGATTCTATTTGTTTTTATATATTTTTAATCACAAATATAACAAGGTTTTTTTGATATATTGTTTGTATGTCGCGACAGGAAACAAAGTCAATGGGGCACTACTAAAACATATAATTTTAAACTGGACAGTATCAAAATCTACTTAGATGATAGTTCGCAACAGTATATTAGTGCCAACTTTGATGCGTGGGTGTGAAGCGTGAACGTGGTAAAAGACTGAAAGGAGTCGAATAAATCCTGTAGAAATGCGTGCACTGAGAAGAATACATGGGGTGACAATGTATGCTAGGGATGAATGTAAACTTAAGACTGATGTGTTGAATAAGATGAAGAAAAATACTCATAGTTTGGACGTGTAGAACGAATGAATGAAAGACAAATAAAACAAATGTTATATATAGTGCAGCTGTGAGAGGAAGACGTGGTAGAGAAAGAAGATAGAAAGTACGTTTGAATGAAGTGAATGATATTTTGAAAGAAAAAACCTAGAAAGCCAGAAAAATCTCATGATAGGAAAATCTGGCACTCAATCCTTCTTGCCTACCCCACAGGGAAATGGTGTGATGGTATACATGTACTTTTTTAATATAGGTCGATTGCAATATATCACAAATTTAATAATTTATTGTTTTGTAGTTTTGCACTCTCGTTGTATACAGTACAACAAGAAGGGTATAAAATGCTATAAAAAAAATTCGTCAACCGTTATAGATACTTAAAGTAAAAACACTTTTCTTAAAAAAAAATGCACCAACGGAAATCAAACCCGTAGCTCCCAGGCTGGAAGACAGACGTCTTATCAACTAGGCAACAATTTAGTCAACTGAGATTTTTCCTGTCAAACGTGTAGAGAAAATTTTTCCACGGAAAAGCTATTTTCTTTAATCGTAGACATTTGAGAATGCTGCAAAATTGAGAATTTCTCGTACATAACGTCATGGCTAGCTCAAAATTAAATTCCTCAATGTCCTAAAGGTGTGTGGTGCCTACATGAAAGTATGCCTGTAAAACATTATCAGTTTAATATAAATGGAAATGATAAATATTTATATTTCAATAAAAAGTAAGCGTTATTGAATACTTAGACGACATTTCGTGTAATTTTACCATTTTTTCAATAGAACCTGGAATAGAAAGTAGGAAAAAATATAGAAAACTTCGAATTAGTTTTTTAAAAAGTCAACGATATTGTGAAATCTCATTCTATCCTTTCAGGAAAAATCTTTTTATCGTTTATTACATCCATTTTCGAATTCATTGTATAGGGTGACGTAATAAGAACTGCAATTTTTAATTATTGACAAAAACAAGAGTTTTTTTAATGTTCAGGTTTATTGGTATCAATGTAATTAATGTCCATAGAAATTATGTGTCAAAAATGATATCGGTCAAATGGCCAACTCGGCTCCCGTTACAGGTGACGACTCTTTCAGCAAAATTTTCAATAACGGATTCACATAAATGGATACGTATATCTGCAATGACTCGAGTGATGTTGGATTTAAGGTCATCGATGGTTTTTGGATTCTTGGCGTACATTTAAGATTTAACATAGCCCAGAGGAAAAAATCTAAAGGGGTTAAATCACACAATTGTGGTGGCCAATTCACATTTGCACGACGAGAGATTATAGATTATAGATTATAGAACTTTTCCTGCAATAAAACTATTGTTTCATCAGTAGTGTGACAAGTATAGAACAAATAAATATAGAACAAATACAAATAAATATATTATAGAACAAATACAAAAAAAAATCCTCAGATGTCTATGGTACAGAACAAAGGGCGATTACCCAAAATATGCTCACCATGTCGAACTTCTCACGGTGTGTAACTACTATATACTCGTAGAAGCCTCGAAACAAGAAGGCAAGAATCCATTGCGATATTCCTTATAAAGGTTTTCCAAGGTTCCTTTAACTGTCCCGCGATTCTAGAAGCACTAAGTTTATATGTTTATATGAATCACCCTCTGTTCTACATACCAACTTACAGGACGAATATCATGGCTGAACACTCAGTCACGCGTGGTATAGAGATATTGAACCAACTGAATGACACTATTGATATATTCTCGGTACCGCCTAGCAGTATGAGAAGAATCCTGGCTGAGATTATTCCTAACGAATAAGCTAACGCTAGAAGCAGATCCTCTTTGTGTAACAGGATAAATCCGTGCAAAATGGATAAAAAAAAAAAAAAAGTAGCTTCATCATGCTGGAGCCGCATGTTATCCAAGTTGAAATCGTTCAATAAATGCCAAAAAAAGATTGAATCATGTCACTATATCGATTTCTATTGAAGGTATTATTTCATGGGGCTGCGCAACAAGAAATGCAATTTTAAAATGACCACCATTTTCAGCTGTCAAACGTATAATATTTATAATGGACATACGTCATCTACATAACTTATTAATTAATAATACAGTAATACACGATTGCAGAACTTAATTTAAAATTAAAATTTCAGCTCTTGTTGAGCCACCATATATTTTTCTTCTTCTTTCGTATGATACTCTTCAGCATATACGAATCGTTAATGCGGATACTATATACTGAACAACGGTTTTATTTCAGGCTCCAGTTATCGAGCCTTCGGGATTAGAGCCACCCTAGTATGCACGGTACTCGCGATCCGTTATTGCACGTATTAGCAACACTACGACACATGAAGAGACAACAATACTCAAACATACACTCAGCGAGTGTTTTTTTACAAGACTGGGATACTTTTTAAATATTTTTTTTTCGATACCATCGAAAATCGAGCCCGAAGTCTACGAGTAAAAGCCAGGGAATTTAGGAATCGATGCGTTTGTGTCAAAATGAACAATACTTTCTCCAAACTTTTAAGCCTACGGGCCACACTGACTCCTACACTAAGTCCCAAGGGCCAATACCTGGCTAGCCCAGTTTTGTTTCAATCTCAATTGAACAAAAAATGTTTCACGCATTCAGTCAACAAACTGAGACTCTATTTCCGGTAGATTTCGAAATTGAAGCTTTAAAAATAAATTTTTCTACGATATCAACATTTTTTCAAAATCCCTTTAACGCCGATATACTATAGAAACCCTTGCCCCAGAACTTCAAATGGATATGATTGATTTGCAGTGTAGTGATATTTTTAAAGAAAAATATTTAAAGTCATCATTGCTGGAATTTTATAAGAGTTTTCCACTCACACAGTTTGATCAGTTGCATAAATTTGCTTGTGTCTTTTTTTCCGCTTTCGGCACTACTTATCTGTGTGAAAAAACATTCTCCAAAATGAAATATATAAAAAAATATTTACAGATACAAATTAACTGATGAGCATTTGAAGTCGCTGCTGATAATTTCCACTAGTAAACTTGATACACAACTGCAAACAATTGTCAGTGGAAAGTTACAGTGACATAAATCTCATTAATTATAATGTTTAATTTCATTATGTGAATTACCTATGTATGTCACTTATTGTAAGTTTTTAGGATAAATCTCATATCATTAATTACAGTTAAAATGTTCAATTTCATTATTATGTCGGTTATTGTGTTTCTTAATTGGTCGTTGAATAAAAACATCTGATTATTATTTTGTTTGATTTACTTACATTGTAAATTTACAATGTAATCAAAATAAAATATGACGGGCCGGATACCGGGCATATCCGGCCCGCTACCGCGGGCTGGAGTGCTGGTGCTCGCGGGCCATAGTTTGAAGACCCCTGATTTACAGCATTATTATTGTTATATCAGATTTGTTTAATTGAGTATTAATTATATTAATCGTAGAAGTAAATTGTTATATTATACGCGGGGGTTTCATATTCCATAGTATATCGAGATCAAACGAAAACTGTCAATCTATTTTTTTATGAAATATGTTTTTAAGGCTTTCGTTATTCTCCGTATCAGTTGTATACGGTCTTTCAAAGTGTTTCCACCTCACGGATTCCACTTCAAAACAGTATGGTACCATATAGTCAAATCGAAGCGACAACTTTATGAACGTGAACAATAACATCAACCTTTGTGGAACTTGCTCGCTTGTTGTCTAGTTGCGAAACAGAACCACGTGCTCACGTTACGGTCACGAACCGAGACATACCCATATGCTCACGAAACAATTCAGTTTCTGGTGAATTTAATTACGAACAAATCCTGAAGATGAAAACCACGTTATAGAAACTTCGGTATCATAAGCAAACCACATCAATTAACATTCCGAAAGACTTTTATACAATCAGTTTTAATATTTATTATTTTTTTTAATATATGGCTGAACCATTTATAATAATTTAGATTGTACAATTTATAATAAATTTCACCACGAATGTTTTCCCAATAATCCCACAACTTGTACTTTTTAACCAAATGCTTAAAAGTATTAATAAACTCGAGAGCATATGGATTTATCGTTGAATATATGTTTTAATTGATTGTTAAATATATTTAGATAGTGTTGAGGGGAAAAATATATAAAAATGTAAGTTTTCGATTGTAAAATATCAGGTTAAAATAAGGTAATGATTATTTTTTAAACTTAATAAATATCAAACCTTCAACCACAATTTCAATGTTTGCTATCAAGTAAAGGAAAAAAGTGAAACCAAAATGTAACAAGTCAAAATATTTTACGGCTGTTTAGTAAAATCAAAGTTGTTATATGAACAACCAATTATATTGTATATGTATTGTAACACACAGAGCCTGCATTCGAGTTAAAGTGCCTTGTCTGAGTGCTTTAATATTACGAAATACAGTAAGGGTGTGTTTTGTCGTCCAGATTACTCCATGTTCATACGAGTATATTGTAGATGCATGTGTTGCAGATCTTAGGTATTAGAGCACTTTGTTGTTTTTGTCCTTGTTATATATTGTTCCATACGAGTATGTTGCAGATACTATTTCTCTCAAAGAGTTTAAGAACTCTTTCATTACTCTTTGTAAGTGTCCAGATCTCGATTGGTTAAGATATCACAAAGTCTTAGCGACGTTTTATAAAGTTAACTTTTAATTTTTCTAGAGATAAGCGAGACTTAAATAAGGGAAGAATATTTATAACACGAGTAGCATACATTTGCCGACAGTATCCATTAGTTTATTTTTTATAACAATATAAAACCGACGACCTCCATGGCCTAGTTGGTAAGACGCCTGTCTCCCAGCCAGGGGTTGCGAGTTCAAATACCGCTGGAATACAGATTTTTTAAAAAAGGTTTCCAGTCTGGTTTTCAATTAAGACCTTTTTAAAGTATTTCTGGTGGATTGAAAGAGATTACCACAAGCCAATAAACCCACCAGGTTTACTGTAAGTATACAGCAAAAGTAAAATACTCGTACAATACAATACAAAAATCAATTAAGAATATAACAAATTTTTTACTCATCAATATTGACAGAGATTTATTTGATAATGAAATAAATGTCTTCATATCTTGAAGTACCGAGATAGGGGCGAGGGAGGTTTATAGTCCCCACACGTATGTTCTGAAACATCCCCCTCAATTAAGCTAATTGGATGGGCGAGAGAGAGTCCTAAGAAACTTTATATAGTGTATTCACTAAAATCTTACACTTTGTGAAGTTCCACCTTAATATGTGTACATACTGTAGTTTAAAACTGTCAACATGTTTTATTAGACTTAACTGAATTTAAGAGGTTATAAAGTAAAGAATGAATTAAATAAATGAAAAATAAACCAATTTCTTCTTTGAAGTAAGTCGTTTCCTTCGAAATTTAAAATAAATAAAATTATACAGAGTGGAAATAACGAATAGTGTACTATATATTCAGTCTGAGCTCTGGTATCGAAACGCCAACGGTTTGCCCGCTATAACTGTTTGGGTAGGCGTCAGCTACGCGCATATGCCCTACTCCGCCGGTGCGCTCATATAAACATATTACATTATTCTTGCTAGCCTTATCCCAAATCGTTATATTGGAATATTTTCAAAGAGTTCTTTGTTGTTTTTCCGCGTTTTTCTTACAAAATATGTTTTTTTAAACACATGCAGTTGCGATGAAGTACTTAATCTAATAACCGCAGATACCATCTTCCTATTCTTACGCTCAACGTATATATAAAATTATGCTGTAATATTTTTAATTTGTCATTAAAAGTGGGTTCGAATCCCAAGTTAGTGTTCCTTTGAGGGAATTCTGCACTTTAAACGGTGCTATACACGTTTTCCTTTTATTATTATTATTATAAGGGTCAATTTTTCTTATCTTTTGATTATCACGTATTTTTAGATTCCTTTTGAATCAGTGGTTAATGGAGGTTCAGGATCTGCACTAAAAATATGTGGTTTTCAGATCATGTCATCACATGTTTTTACCGTCCAAGTTATCTTTAATTTATTTTCTCCTCCATGGTAAACTTATTTAGTCCATAACCTTCTTCTATACCTGAGCTTGATTCCCATAGATTATTTCAAGAACTCAGATTTATGCATTATTGGTCCCTTTTTGTAACAGTCGTACCTGATGAGTGAGGAAGCGAAATGTAAAATTCGCAATTGAAAAATCTTGCGCTTGATACACTCTGCTTTACCCAATAAAGAAACACCGTGATAGTGTGTATGTAACATAATGCACACTTTTTTATTTGTTATTTTACACTTATAGTGTTTTGCATATTTTGTGTATACTACTATGGTCGTTTCTACAGTTTTTTTTAAAGTTGGTATATTCGTCCGTTCAATTTAATAGACATACTCGTATTTTTGTCGCAGACTTTCCAGTCATTAATCTAAATCTCAACCATCCTACACTGAATCTACGGTTTACATCTACATCGCAACTACTATTCTTATGGATTAAGAAGCCACGATATTTTGAATTTTAACAGGACTTTTAAGATTCTAGCAGTTATATCAGAATTATTTTACTTATCCTTAATTCTTTGTTTTCATGTATCCTTTTCATATTTTAGTAATGTATTTACGAGTACATGACAAGTAATTATATTTATAGTTAGTATGAAAAATAAGACAAACAACACTATAAAAGCAGGCAATTCAAAGTGTATATTGAATTTATATCGATCTTTGTTTTTTGCCATTCATTTGTTGTGTTTCGAGTAAACTAGACTTTTGACTACATTTCAATGAGAAGATTTAAACATAAAATTTTAATTTAATATTTTTAGCAATTGTTACTTATTTGATACTTCTGTCATTAAGTATGCACCACTTGAGTCAACCCTTGGTGTACTTCCTCATTTTGGAGAAATCAAAAGCCCATCTCAGCATTTTCTCCATATACTCATCAAAAACACATATCATTTAAAAGTGAACACAATTTTTCACTACAACTTATTCCTCTTGCAACTGCAATGATGTATTTATAATTATTATACATTAATGATGAGCACAACGTCGTCTGCAAAAAGTTAAAGTGTCGAGAAGCTCCACCATTTTTATTTTAATTAGAAGTGCATTATCAGGATAAATAGAAGTGGACTGAAACCAGATCCCTGTTATACTTCTACCTCTATTGAATACTCTGCTGTCATTCCAACGTTGCACGCGTAAATTACTTCCATGAAGGTTTTTTTTATTTAGTTTCCTAACACAGGCTTAGTGTTGATGAATTTAAGATTTTTAAAATTACAAAGTTATAGAATTATGTCGACCGCGTGATGCATTAAGTGGACCACCCTAAAGACGAATTATGTGGACCACCCTAAATACGAATTATGTGGACCACGTGATACATTAAGTGGACCACGCTAAAGAAGAATTATGTGGACCACATAATACATTAAGTGGACCACGCTAAAGACGAATTATGTGAACCACGGGATACATTAAGTGGACCACCCTAAAGACAAATTATGTGGACCACATGATACATTAAGTGGACCACCCTAAAGACGAATTATGTGGACCACGTGATACATTAAATGGACCACCCTAAAGACGAATTATGTGGACCACGTGATACATTAAGTGGACCACCCTAAAGACAAATTATGTGGACCGCGTGATACATTAAGTGGACCACCCTAAAGACAAATTATGTGGACCACGTTATACATTAAGTGGACCACCCTAAAGACGATAAAAAAATCTTAATTCAAGGAACATTTTTAACCGTCTCTTGAAAGATTTCGAATAATCCTTAGTTTGTTGCTTCACAGGCATACTATTACACGCCAAATAACACAAAAGACTGTGTTATAAAACATTGCCTTATAAACCCAATTAGTTTGGAAGACCCGATTCAATACTGAGGAGATAAATCTCAGAGCTTGGTCTCAAATTTAGAGTAAACATCATCATAAATTTAGTTCCATTAACTGTATACAATTAGTTAGACAGACTTCTAAACATGTTTTACAGAAAACTTACCGGAAGACTTTTCTGTAATAGAGGGAGAGTTTCTTGTTAATGCGAACAGCATCAACCTATATTATAACTTCAAGCAGCCTACCCTGAGGGCATGACAGGTACGGAGTATGAAAAAACCATTACAGTCTGAGATTGACGAACACTCACCAGATATGAACCTGTTTTCTTGACATCTTCAAGAATCGAATAAAAAATCTGGAAATAGAGACGATCACCTTACCACCTGTATCGTGGTACCTTTTTTAAAATGGAATCTCTTTTTTATTTTATTTTAATATCAGTGATAACATTTTGTAGATTTGATATTCTTATAAGGGAATCTTTATAAGAATTTTTTTTAATTAATTTTATTTTTCTACTGAGAACTCTTGCATTTTAAATACATAAATTCACGAAAGCACATAAATTTATATCATAATCATCACATATAATACAGGTCATAAAAAAATCGTCACATTCTCCCATAAATAATAAAATCTTGCTTTAGAAGTAATAAATTCTCCCCAATAAACACAACTTGTTATGAACACAACTTGTTATGAACACGATGTTAGAGCGTAAAATATTTTATTTTCGTGAATTAGTTTATTACATATTTATTCTTGAAGTCGTAAAATTTTTGTAGAGTAAAATGATTTGGGTCAAAATTAAATATGTTTCTAATAAAAAAGTTATTGAGGTAACACACTACATACTTTATTATTCATATAAAAATATCGTAGGATTTTGAGTTAACATGATGTGGAAAGTTTATATGATTGAAAGTTTATATGATTTTAGTTTATATGATATGGAGTTCATATGATATGTATATGGAAATAGTAGGAACCATTTTAAGCAGGCATCAACTTCATACTCGTATAACATATATATATATATATATATATATATATATATATATATATATATATATATATATATATATATATATATATATATATATATATATATATATATATATATATATATATATATATATATATATATATATATATATATATATATATATATATATATATATATATATATATATATATATATATATATATATATATATATATATATATATATATATATATATATATATATATATATATATATATATATATATATATATAAATGCATATTTTTCAATTCAGTCTCACAGCTATATGTTACATAATATTTTTCAAGTTATATTGAGTTTAGTACTCCAGTTAGAATGCCTTTAAGGAGAGTTGAATCTCTAAGCAAACTATTAATAACCAATCAATCAGTCTAGGATTCTGTTTATTATTTTTGGATTCCATCAGGAATTTAACCCCGGGTGGAAAACAAGTGTCCTTTTCAACTAGTGTAAGAAAGTCGTCAATTTAATTTAAAATAAGTAATTTATTTAAAAAATCAACTAAACAAACAACCCCTAGATATCTAAATATAGGTAGAATTTCATTTCTTCATATTCCTTCAAGCACTATCTTTGGCTTTCAAACTTTTCAATTACAATACACAATGACCATTCCGTGGACTTTTCTTTTCAATATTTATCAATGGAATTGGAAATGTCTTACGAATAATTGTTGGAGAAATCCAATTAATTCCACATAACCTACGTTTATTGTTCAAGTACAATGAAAAATAATGGGAATCTGTGGAACAATTCATTGAATTCATTTGTTTGGTACCCCTTGAATATTCAAATTGACGATGCAATTATATTGAAGAGCGTGGCCGGGAGACGTGCACCTGCAGTAACTTTATGTATACTAATTTAGAAACACGTGATTACAACTAAACAACATTGACTACATGTAACCATTCCCCTGATTTATTCTCGTATATACAATATTTTTTAATAATATATTTTTGTTATACCTATAAAACTCCCTAACGTATCCAAATCGGCGTCGCGAATATATTAAAGAACGTGACTGGGAGGCACACTATTGCCTTCAGCCCCAACAATCGAATCTTTGAGATAGAAACCACTGAGTTGGCACGGAACTCACGGTTTGTCACGGCACATGCTGACAATTCTATAGCAAAATTATTCATACATGTCTAATACGCGCTTGTATTGTAACCGGATGAACTTTTTTACCAGACTGGGAACCTTTTTATTTTTTTTCGGATATTAGAAATTGATCCCGAAACCTCTGAGTGGAAATCGAACGTCTTAACAACTAAGCTACGCAGGTCGCTAAATTTAAACGATAAACCGTTTTGTTGTTTCTTATTATATTCAAACATCATTTAACATTTGTTATTTTAGTTTTCATTAATGCGTATAGTTAAGCTAAAACCACTAGCAGAAATGGTTTTCAACTGGAATCGAACTCTTAACACCCGGGCTGGAAGAGAGGCGTCTTGCCAATCAGAACACACAGGTAATCGAATTATCTTAATTATATTTAAAATATCCATTTCTAAAAAAACTGTTTTATATAAAATAATACAGGATGCCCCAAAAAAATATATGCACACTTAGAAATATTAAAAATTCGATATTAACTAATGTATATCTAATATTAAAACTTCAAATTAAAGAAGATACGTAGATTATTTATCATCACTAATACTCGAATTGATGCCATATATTGGTAAGAAAAGATCAGAGCAAGTTGAAGAGAAATATTTTTTCAGATTATGAAGAGTTAAGAGGGATATCGAACGGCGTGTAGCTAAAAGGTCTTTCAAATTGAGCGTTTTTTTTTAATTATTGGATAAAGCACAGATGGCGTTGCGAACTTGCCTGGATCTTGTGACATTTGAGAAGTGTAATGTATGACTTTTATAAAAATGGAGTCAAAACTTTTATAAACAACGCGTTCAAATTCTTGAATTATTTTATGTATTGTAATATCCGGAAACGGCAATGTTAATTGGCCACCAAGATCATGTGTTCTGACACCGTTGGACTATTTTCTCTGAGGTTACGTGAAAAGCCAGGTCTATAACAATGATCCCCAAACAATTCTTGAGCGGAAGGACGAAATTAGTCATCGAAAATTTTCACAACAGAGTGGACATTTGTGAAGCTGCAAGAGGTGGACATTTGGGGGGTATTGGTTTTTGTGTTTAAATGTCATACATTATACTTCAATGACCAATAAAAAGTGTTTTGAAACCAAAGCAAATTGGGTTTTATTCAAGAATTAAAAAAATTAGCTATTAAAAATAACCTTCAATTTGAAAACCCCTATATATGAAACAAAGTGAATAGGGTACTAAAATATATATGTATGTTATGTACGGGTATTAGAACCGGACAAGATTGAAATCTGCTAAGTTTATCTGCCTATAATATTCTAGTACCAGCTTGGATGTATGGAATTGAAACGTATATATGGAAGACTAAAAGAAGACGCTGAATATATAAAAAATACGTGCACTTAGAAGAATACACGGGGTGATAGAATACAGAATGAAATGATAAGAGATGAATGTGAACGTAAGTCAATAAAATTTCGTATTGATACAAATATTTTTCTTTTTTGAAACACTTACAACCTCATTAGGAAGTTGTTTCCTAAAGTATGTTGAGATGACAATATTTTTATTCGTTTTAATCTGAACTTCTTAAGTAAGATTTATCTTTTATCTTTTGTCAATGGAAAAGTTATATATTTTTAGATATTTCCTTTTGTGGAATTATTTGAAGATAGAAATGTTATAACTTCTTTTGCCAAAAGCTTTATAAAGCTCACTTTGCGTTTTCCACAACGACGTATAATTTGATACAGATTATGTTTGTATAGATTTTTTCCATTAAATATCCTTTGAAAGCTCAAATTTTACTAAAATATAAAATTAAAAGCTTTGCTTTATTCATGTATTTAAAACTAATAAAACGGTTCAATCAACTTTATACTTGTTTTGAGACTTTATACTTTTCACAAAAGATACATTATATGTATTATGGGAATTTCGTTGATAATTAGAGGTACTTAGTTTAAAATGGAATACAACCCTATGGTGAGTACATACTGCAGGAACTCGAAACTCTGATATTGAAAAAAACTAAGCAATTCAGGCAATTCCAACGAGTAAATGATAATTTTATGTAAAAAAAAAAACAAGTAAATAAATGTGGATACACAATTTTTAGGGATCGGGGTTTGTTGCTTTTCGTTAGTCATGTCCCCAGTAAACTAGGCTTTTGCCTATACGTAACTAAGGATATATAACACAGAAAAATAAATTGACATTTCTTTCCGATTCCGTTGATAATACGATACCCCATTGCATACTCGCACCAATGCCACTCAATCACACATGTATTATAAACAATGCCACTCGATCACATATGTATAATATAGTATATAATACGCGAATCGAACCCCACATACTTCATCACTCCAGACAGACCACCCCACTTTGATATATGAGAGCTAAATTTAGATATAGAAAAATACTGAGAGGAGATGAAAAAATTATGAAGAAATAAGTGCACTGAGAATTATGTACATGGGGTGACAATTTATGAGAGAATACGGAATGGATTAATAAAGGATGTATGTGAACTTAAGGCTGACGTGCTGAGTAAGTTAAAGACTACTCTGAAATGATTTGGGTATTTAGAACGAATGAAGGAAGAAATACTAACAAAATAAATGTATAGTGCAACTGCGAGTGGAAGGCTCGGTAGAGAAAGACCAATGATGTATGGATGTAGAAAAGATGAAGGATCTGTGCAAGAAAGGAAAGACTTGCGCTTTGTTCACTCTGCTTACTCCGACAGGGAATCAGCGTGATGTATTTATTTAAGAAGGTAATATTAGGATGATGTTACATATACTTTGAAAAAGGGCATTTGATAAACATTCATTAAGTACTAAAAAATGTCTTGAGAGTTTAATACTTATTTACACACATAGGTATATACGAGTACATAGAAATGTAGTGTAGAGATATTCTGGCAGTATTTAAATCATGGCTTATCTACATTAACCCTTAAAAGAATATTCTCCCGACATTTCCTGATTTAGAGCACTCTAATCCCCTTTCTCCCGTGAGACTGCCGTAGAGCCATATTATC